>OV884011.1:148251239-148635012 GCA_930367205.1 Acanthosoma haemorrhoidale | reverse complement strand
TTTATTTCAGGGTGGTACTAGACCTCTGATATTAAGTACACACTAGCCCCGAAAGGTGGTAAGGTGATGATATATACAAACGTACCAAATTTATTACGCACACTGTCAACGATGTAATTTACAACAAAATGGCGTAACTTGTATATAAATAACGCTTTCAGCAACAATTGGAGTGTACATAGAGGATATTACATAGCTAACAAACTTGTGACGTAATTAGGTAGTCCTCGATTCAGTCATTAAAGTTTTGGGAGCTGGTTAAATCTTGTTTTCTACATTTATATCCCTCCATTTCTATTGCTTTTTTTTTTTTACTTCTGAGGAAGTCCGCTCAGGGTTTGTTTTCATATCAGACCGACGAAACTGGAAAACAACTTAGAACAACATCCACGAAGGGCAGTAGTAATTGGACGACCCGAGAGTTTGGAGTTGACCGACGAAAATAAAAAATGACCGGTTTTTCATTATGGAGATGAGTGGGTTGTGAAGAGCACCCACCTGCTCCGAGTTGTCAGTGGTCGTTATTCGAGGGGTGGGGGGGTAGAACCCAGAGGGTGGCCAATTGCTGGTCCTCCTCGTAGAAAGTGGATGCTCCCTCCGTAGTAAAACAATGGGCGGATTATTCCGGACTTCTGGCTCCTGGCCCGTTCTTAAACTCCACGGCTCTCTGGCCTTTTCCGTGCCATTTTTTAAATCCAGCTCCTCACTACGTCAGCATTGTTGATGCTTCTGCCTGTGGATATCAATATATTTCAAGACTCTTTCTTGCATAATGTACATAATACAAATGGATAATATTGCATAAATTAGAACTGGTATATTTTCTTCCGCAGGAGCTGTAAAAACACAAATAATTAAACTGATTTCAAATTAAATGTATCCACATCGACACGATATCGAGGAATTGTGAAATTTACAAAATGAATGTAAATGCAGGTATCAAAGAAAGAAATACAAATAAAGAAAATTAGGTAATATTAAATCAGATAGGTAGGATACGGGTTAATAATACTGCATGAATGCTGCTTTATTTTTTAATTCTACGAAGCACGACTTCTGTAAAGTGATAAGTAATGTGTTATTTAAATCGATTTAATTTTTTCGGCCTTAGATATAATGGGGAGTTAGGCAATAGGGCATTTCAAAATATGCAGAACCGATAGAAAAAGATTTACAAATTCTAGATCAATAAAAATTCAAGACTTTATTTTTTGACCAACGTACAAATAAAATTTATAAATCAATAATATTTTGTGCCAAATAACTTTGGGCCCCAAGCGCTTCCGATTGCCCTATACAATCATTCTCATGTGTTACTAAATGTCACAACAAAAATGTATATTAAAAATTCTAATTTTGATAAGGTCAAGTTTTACTAAATATCTGATGATGACATAAAAGGATAAACAAAGTCATCAAGACATTTCAGTGCTATCTTTCAACCGATTCAAATCTACAAAATTCATTAAAAGTTATGCGACAACGGCGGACATTAAAAGTTTTTTTTTGACGTTCAGTTCTACACGAAGTGTGCAGTTCTAACTCCATTTTGGGCAGTGCTAAATCACATGTTCAAGGATTGGTTCCTGTTTATTTGACATTTTGTCAGTCTGCTGTCAATTCCTCAACGCTCCAACCAGGATGAGTTAAATGTCCTCACCAGAGATCTCTACCTCTCAAAAGTAGCTTCTGAATTACTGCCTTCCAGGTTGAAGTACAACAATTTGCTGGAATAATGAACAAAAATTACCTTTTACCGCGAGGGTCTTCGAGAAAAGGGTCTTCCTACCCTTCTGCTCTCAAGGCCTTCTTGTTCTCGCAAACATTGCATTTAGCCATTAATAAAGATTGGTAATACGTTAGAATTTAATAGAAAGATTAAAAACTAGGGGTCGATAGGTTGTTCCATATTTCGTTCACCAGAGTTATGTCGTATTAGATAGGTAAAAAAGTACTTATTACATATCCTCAATCAATAATCAGAAACCGTAATCATACCTTTTTTTATTTCTATTTATTAGAAATTGGAATGATGACATTAATAGGAATAAGTATGCTTGATAAATAAATCATTCAAAATGTGGAGAACCATGACAACGAGATTCTATTAAATAAAAGAGGAATATCCTAAATTAAGAAAATGAACAAAATAAAAATTACGAAAATGCATAATCGTTTAAATGAATTATTCCCTTCTAATAAAGAATATAAAAACACACTATATGTTATTACAACAAGCGAAATGTATAAAAATTTATGATACGACTGAAAGACATTTGTAAGCATATGATCTTAACAATGGAAATTACTTGGCTCAAAATATGGCATGGTATTTGAAATGAATTGGTAATGGCTATGGTACCTTATTAATCTAAAACTCCCCGTGTCATCAATAACTCCAGTATCTAGGCTCCAGATCAGCTCCGCCAGGGAGTAATGTAGAGTCCTATTTATCAGACTCAGGGATGTTTTATGTCCCAGAGCACACCAGCAAGTTGCCTCCACTCAAGTCGCCAGAATTATGAGAAGGTGCTGTCCCCAACCTTTCTGTTTCAGCCCCTTTACCTTAACTACGGGCTGACTTCCGCACGCCTAGGCGAGGGTCCCCTGATCTCTTCACAGAGATTGTTCTTCTTAGAACCCCTTTTAGACTCGAGTGAAAAGGACTTACATATTTTTTGGAGACCACCTTGCTCTTAAGCTCATTTGGCCCTATCTCCACGGTTCGAGAATTATATGGCTTGTTCTTGAAGCCCGGGCCACCTGCGTCCTGTTTTCAACCCTTACCAAGGCCAAGATAATATTTTACTTTTTTTTTTTTTTTTTTTTTTTTCTTTCAAAACCTCTTTATTGATAATATATATACAATGGCAAAAATAAATTAAGAATTACAGTTGTCTCCTCGTGCTGCATTCGCAGATGCATATTAAGGAGTGCATAAAATATAATACTTTCAGATTGTTGTTAATAAGTCCAATACACATACACTCACTAGGTGATGAGGCTCACCTTCAGCTTGCGACCGTGGAAAACACTAACACTAAAACCTAAACCTAGAACCTAAGACTAAAGCGTTCCAGCCGCGACAGCGTCCTGCCACCGATGGGGGAACGGAGCGGGGGTTATCGTGTTAAACACCGGGTTTTTCAAAATTGCAGGGAGTCGAAAAATTTGATATGTCTACGTTGGATGAACTCATCCACCGTAGGCAGCTCAAAGATCTCGTGAAGCTCACTGTTGCTCCGCTGCTCGAATGAAGTACCTCTGACCACTTTCATCAGTATACCGTTTTGGAATTGTTGGAGTCGCCGAGCTGTTGCATACGTCAGATAGCGAAAAAGCGGTGCACCATACAGCAGAGTAGGCCTGAGTATACGCAGAGTAGCTTGAGACGCAGTGATAGATTGGGGGAGGTCAGTAAATGCGTAAGCCGGTAAGACTTCATGCGGGTTTGCTTTAACTTCCTCGCGAAATGGTTGCTGTCTGTCCATTTTAATTCCCAAATATACTAGGTTGTTGGCTGGTGAATTTTCCTCCGTTCCTACTATGTAGCTAGTAGGTAGTGGGCTTTTTCCCTTTTGGAAAGAGTAAATTACGCAGTCAGTCTTACCCGCGTTTACAGAGATATTGAGTCTCCCCAATCTCTCACTGATCTGGTTACAGGCTACTTCAGCCTGTCTTAGAGCTACCTTGGCACTCATGCTGCCACTGTACACCGCTATGTCATCTGCGAAAGCAGTAACTGTGGTATTTTTGTAACGGGCTCCGACAATCTCAGACGTGTATACGTTGAATAGTATAGGGGATAAGACGGCTCTTTGGGGTACTCCACAGGTCAGTGGCACAGCTTCGGAGAAGCTATCACCCACCCGCACCCGCAACGATCTGTTTTTCAGGAAGCTAGCCAGAATTGAATATAGTTGTTCCGGGCATTCCCGGTCGTAGAGCATTTGACACAGTGTCCCATGGGACACCGAATCGATCGCTTGGGTGCAATCAATGGAAATCATAGCCGTGGCTATGTTTCTATTCATATCATGGCTAGCTTCTGACTGTACCTTCAGAAGGGGGTGCTCTGTGCTCATACTGGATTGGAATCCAGTCTGCTCTGGCGGAATGATGTCGTTTTCTGAACAGTAATCTTTGAGATAATTCAAAAGAATCTTCTCAAAAATTTTTCCCATCTGAGGTAACAGGCTGATCGGGTGGTAGTGGGCTGGGTGATCTCCGCTCTTGGCTGGCTTTAGTAATGGGAACAAGATGGTCTGTTTCCATGTGTCAGGAAAGTACCGCAATCTTATACAAGAGTTGTATAAGTTTGCTAGTTGTACTATCCCTCTCCTCGGCATTTGTTTGAGCAGCACTGTTTGTATCCCGTCGTGCCCTGGTGCTCGGTTTCCCTGACACCGGCGAAGAATCGCTTTGAGCTGCTTTGGTGATACAAACATATGGTTCTGTTCAGCATCTACCGGAGGAGGCATGTGGTAGTATCCCGTCCTAGCCGTAATGTCCCTAGCGTAATGGTCGGCCAGTTTTGTTGCCTGTTGCTCAGCAGTCAGAACATTGTCGCCTTCGTGAAGACGGACAGTCGCTGTCTTGCCTTTTGTAGTCTTCAACAGCTTCCAAAACTTTCTGTGATCTCCGTGAGTGCTACGAAGTCTCTCATGCCACTGCGCTGTTTTCCAGAGTTTCATCAAGCCCCGGATCTGCGTTGTGAGTAATATTTTACTGCTTGTCTGCTCCCTTCTAATGTTTGCCGCCGATCAAACCACTTGCTCCTCGTAGATCGCTCACATTCCTACATTTTACCATTTCACATCTTACATATTTATAAATATTCATACCTTACATTTACGTGGTGGGTTAACTAGTGATTTAAAATTAGGATAAGTTAGTTTTTCTAAATATTATATTAGTTAAATTTTAAAGTGGAAAAAATGTATTTTTGACGACATGAGAGGGGATAGAGAGACGGGTGGAGACCGACGAGAAGTGAGGTAAAATGATGCCAGTTGGTCAGTGAGTGAGTGAGAGAGAGATAGAACTGAGACAGAGGAGACTAGCTGGTGGATTAAAGCCACTCGGGTTTTTTTTGGGAGTGGGGGTGTTTTTGGTTTGGGACATTGCAGTGCGATTACTGTGGACTTGTAGCCATGCTATCGGAGGGGCTATCGCCTAGACATCAAGAAAAACGTGAATAGGGGGCCAAAGGCACGTGAGGACCTTCGACCCGGATGGATAACGAGGAGTTGTTGCCATACAAACGCCAAGTATAACATTTTTGTTGCGGGGACGAAGAATGGTTTAGTGAACTTTGGAAAAAACCGCTCCCTTGCTCTCTCCAACTATTATAAATTTTGTTTTTTTACTAGCCCAATTAAGTTTAATTTATGAACAGTTATAAGTCGAATATAATTTATTTAGTTTTAGTATTTAGCTAGGAAGTTTTAGTGCTTAGCTAGGTTTGTTTTGTTGGGTAGGTTTTAACAATAGCTTGTTTTGTCGTATTTGTTCATATTATTTTTTTTCGCACTAAACAGCTTTTGTGTTAATCCCTTGGAATTAGATACAGGTCCATTTAATTCCCCCCCCCCCCCTCTTCATATCCTCTGTCATTATAAATTATGGAAATCAGTATGGATTCTACATAAATGAATCTATTTACAGTAGGTTTATTTTGTACAAATTTTAATAATTTTACATTGCGGGTTTTCCCCTCCATAGCCCCTTTAAGTTGACAGATAATTATATACAATTATAAATTCTTAGGTCAATCTATTTACAAATTATTTTTGTATTTCCTGTAGCGTCGCTACATTATATACAGGTTTTGATGTTTTATAAAAATTATATAATGCAATAAAGAAGTATAATGATACACATGTGACTGGACTGAACTGACTCTAATAAAGGTGATGGGGTTCACGTTTTTGATCAAACTTAAAACTAACTTACAAAAGTCTGTTGCCATCGATGCGGGAGGGGTGGTGGGGTCATAGTTTACATTGCGATTTATGATTGTTTCCTAAGTATAGTATACAAAATTGTTTCGGTGCGAGAGGATAGAATGTGCAGTAGTATAATAAATGTAAATCACCCTAACTATCCTTGGTAAATGATGCTGTCCTTGACGGTGTCAATGGGAGACACTCACTACTTCCAGAGTCGATAATTCAATGCCCCGTTTACATGTGTTTAATGAACAAGTATTTAGTCAAGTGTTCAGTCAAGCATTTAGTAAAACAAGCGTTAAACGTTGGCAAGTGTTTAGTGAACTATTTAGAAGCCAAGTGTTTAATTGGTTTGGTCCCCTGGAGTAATTCACGACTGAGCGTCTGTGGCTCTCGCGGTCGAATCCAGTGACTCGGCTGGCGGAGGACAGTGGGATACTTCCCAAGACTCCATTTCCTCTTTCGCACGCGTGGGAGGTGACAACCATTTGGGAGGTATCTGGGCTGTTTGTAAATACTGTATAAATGAGCAAGTGTATGAAATTTGTAAATATATTATGAATGAGAACATTTATCACAATAACTTATTGCCCTATAAGGCATATTCTAATTTAACACAATAAAGAAGTATCTATCTATCTTATTTCTGTAATGTGAATGTTTGTAGTTCCAAAAAGACTCCTGAAGAAGGTATTTTTCCACGAATTTCAAGATCGTCTCTTTGTTCCATTGGCTATTTTGTATTCTGAAATAGAATTGGGATTACAATTAATTGAATTTATAAGATAAACATTATGAAAAAGTATTAATTTAGTACATACAATTAAAATTTTATCTTTGTTGGCGGCTTACTCGGTGGACAGCTTAACTTGTATTTGTTTATTGACCTGACTCCATAAGATCTTAGAAGGTGTGTCTTATGCCTAAAATCTATTGATAAAATATGCAAAGATAGGCAGGTGTTTTCTGATCAGAGACTATGAAATAGTCAAGGTATTTGGAATGGTCCATTGGTATTATCTACCTAAGGTCACTTGCAGTTACACGGCGTTGTTGTTTTTTCATAAACAAATCCATTAGGTTTGCAAGGTCATTAACAAATTGTAATATAGTAATTTGAACTGATTCTTTATCTGCACCCCCGGAAATTAAAAAAATGAATTTATGCGACCCATCTTATTTAAATCTTATTTAAAATCACCCATCTCACAGAATTGGGATTCAATGTAACATTCTGCTGTCTACCAGGACATTGTAGTATTGCAAAGAATGAGGAAAATGACGTTCTTGCCAAAAGGGCCGTTTCGGAAGGTGGACCTTTTAATATGGTCTTTAGACTTGATGCTATCCAGAATTTCAAATTGGCAATGTGAAATTTCTGGCAAAACGAGTGAAGCAGGCTTACCAACAATAAGCTCAGAGAGATTAAATCTCGAGGTGGAGCCTGGGATACATCCTACAGGTCCAACAGAAGAGAGAAAGTCGTGTTGGCTCGTCTAAGGATTAGCCATACCAGACTGGACCATGGCTACTTAATGTCTAATGAAACCCACATGTGAATGCGGTGGATCTGAGCTTACAGTCAAGCATATTTTGATCGAATGTCCTGAGAGTGAGGAGAAGCGGAGAACATGTTGTATTTCCTCTTTTCTTTTTGAACCCCTTCAGAAGACGCAATATTCGCAGTAAGTATACGATGTAAGTACTCAATTTCCTGGAGTCTCGAAAGTACTGCAACATATTAGATCAATCCGATATCAATAGCCATTCATCTCATTATTTATTGTTATTTTTATCGCGCTCTTTTACTTTTCTTTTCTCTTTTTACACCCATATACTTACATTTTTCTTTGCCAGGACTTGACATAGAAAATAAAATGAAGTATTTTTCATCACTTAGGATAAAGGTTTAGCTTACATATGTTGTGATAAATGCAAATAATGAGCAAAGTTTATTCGCTTCCCCACAATTTTTATTTATCCCCCAAAACTGAGGTGTGCTTGCTGCAACTTACTTATATTTTTATAGACATTGTTTCGGCCAGCATTTGATATGAAGATGTCGGCTCGACAAGCTTCTGCCAAAAATAGCCCATGCATCATACAATTATACCTCGAGACCTCTTCGCCATTCTTGGAGATGACAACGTAAAGTTGCCGAAAATGCTCGGCATATTTATTTATTTTTTAATTAAGGCAGGAAGACGAAAAATGGGCATTCTTACGGTTGGGCCATAAACTTATAACGGAAGTTTGCTCGTCAAGCTTATATGACATTCAATCAGCCTCTTGACATTTTTTTGGTCAACCTTGAACATGAGAATCTAAGTTGCTGAAGTTGCTTCGTGTTTGATGGTAATCAATAAATCTGTGGAGAGACGGAAATACTTCTCTCATCTTTTTACTGAAATAATACCCTAGATATGGAAAAAAAAGAAGATTTAATTCATAGTTTACGAGGAACACAATATTCAGGAAAAAAAATGTGTTAAATAATAATAATAAAAAATGGCAAGACAAGCAATCCTTGGATAGATTATTTATAACTATGGTCATGTTTACCTCAAATGGTAATACATCCATAAATGTTACAAAGGTAGTTTTAATATAGGGTTTCGACCCCCGGCAAAACTGGGGTCAGCCAATAGCTCCTCGGAATGAGAAGCTCCTGCTGCCATCCATCAGACATAGAAGGAGCCGGTGGATACAAGGAGGGGCCTTTGTTCTTGACGTTTACTGAGTTGGCTAATGAAGGAACTCTTTGTCTCAGGAGGAGGCGGCCACAATGACCCAAACCAGCGCCCTCGTTAATAAAGCCTTCCTGATACCACCGCCTCATTGTCAGCTCCTTCGGCCCACCCCTCTCCTGCCTCCTACCAATAGTGCTTTTAATTATTTATACTACGTAAGGGTTACTTATGAATATGAATCTTGCGTGCTATCTTAGCGTAGGCTGTATCACTTTCTCCTTATTCACTTCTCCTTTAATATAAGTCTCCTACCATGGTTATGATAGGTTGGCAGAAACCCGGCAATGTTTGACAAGCCTAACCACATTCCGCAAATGACGATGGATACTTCAAAGAGAAAATAGTAGAAGTTAGCTCATGGGTTTTGTCTTGTTTAATTTATCAGCTGAAAGCGATCTTATGTTTCTTATCATGTATATATATATACGTTAGTTTTACAATGGCTAACATTTTTACTGTTTCATTAAATTATCTATTCAACTAAAGCACACGCACTATACATATATGTATATTGGAACATTATTATTAATTCCGTTTCAACTTGTGTTGTTATTTGTTCAATGGCATCGGTACGAAAATAATTATATTGTCGAGTAAGTTGCTCGACTTATTTGTCTAGGTGTTCGTCTATGTCTTGATTTTTTGAATTCCAATTTTGCGACGATAAATTAAAAATAAATCAGAAACCCTCAGTTGTGAATTTTTTTCTATTCATTAGAAGAAAATATCAAGGCTTAGACGAACGTTTAGACAAAGAAGTCGATTAACTTTCTTGACAATATAATTATTTTCGTACCGACGTCATTGAACAGATAACAATTGAAACGGATTGAGTTAATAATAATGTTACTATATACACACATGTATATTGTGTGTGTGTGCTTTATTCAAATGGATAATTTTAATAGATAAACTAAAGTGATGAGACAGTAAAAAAGTTAGCCATTGTAAAACCAATTTACTAACCTCAGTGGCCTATGCTCTAAATCTCCTACTAGTGGTAATCACTGTATGGAAAGGATGTTTTGGAAGGTAATTTTTCGATATCAGAAAACCACTCTAAAATATAACTTTTACTGAGAGTCAGATTCTCTGGGATTCCACTTTTTACTTTGACGAATGCCTCAAGAACTAACTCTCTTTTTGTCTGGCCAATCTGTAGTTTTACTTGGACATACCCTATAATAAACGTGCCCAAAGGTTGAAGGATCCTGACCAGGTATATCCTTTGACACAAAGCTTTCTCAAGTCTCAATTCAGAGATATGAGGATTAAACCATTGCGGTATTACCTCAGAGCGGCAAACCAAGGGAATACGTTTGAGAACAACTTATCCGAAGACAGAGGTTAAATTTAAGAATCCAGCTGCCCCCCAAAAAAAACCTTTCCAATAATGAGGCTTTAGTCTTCCACCCCTCACCGGAAAGCGTAGAAACAGCTAGAGACACAGGAAAACGATTAGTACTCTCATTACAAAAGTTGATCTCAGGTATTATCAGGGATACCTTATAGTCAAGTTCAAAGCATCTGTACAAGGAGCAGAATACCACGCTGGAACAGGTGCACAGTACTTACAATATTTAGTGTCGCGAGGGTCACATAGCATCAGAATCGGCCACTAGCAGTGGCTATTCCCTTGGATCTGGCCCTATCACAATCGTGCCCCAAAACCAAACTAAAAGGTAGGTGGTTGCCGTTCACGTTCTCTCTGAAGATGAAGGCTGAAGATCGAGTTTTCATTGATTCTGAAGGGGTGGATTGCCCCATGCACCACTAAAGTACTTACTAAGAATATTCCTCTCCTAAATAAAGGACAGAAAGTGGGCGGAATAGGCCTGCCTGAAGCACACGATGTCCCAGAAACTCATCGGAGCAGATTGTATAATGGATTTCTTCCCTGCGGTGAATTCCTTTTTCACTAACATTATGTTTTTGTAGCTGGGATATATTGGGAACTCAACGTTTTTGGCTGCATTTCTGATCACTTCATACTGGTAGTTGTTGAGTTTAGTTTGAATAAAAACAGATAACGCTACATCGGCATTGAAAAAGATATGATGGTGATTTGAACTGGATGAGGTTGCTGCCTAATTAAATACGTCATGAGGGTAGGATGGTTGAATAATGTGAACTTTGCCCCTCTGACTTCTTTGGCCACAATCGTCGACGTTTTTGGTTTCCTTTCCACAAGTACTCCAACGGGCAGATTTGTCGTAGTCTACATCCGGGAAACACGTATTCATCTTCCATCCAATCACTGGCCTTTTTGGAAAAACATTTCGGTCCCTATTTACTGATTTCAATTTTCAATGCCTCAGCCAACATTACATTCTTTCACTACTCTGATCCAAGGTTCGGCTTGGGAGGCATCGTCACCACATCGTTATCCAAAAATCCACAATCATAATCGTTTACCTCAGCTTCTCAAAGATCTAATCCAATCCAAACGCTACTCCAGAACAGTGTGACAAAGATCCCGGCAACCTGCTGATCGCCGCTCGTACAATCAGTACTGCAGATTGGTAAAGTGTCTATTGGCATCCTTCCGTTCCGATTCGTTCAATTCCCACCTAACCTCTCTCTCTACGAGGAATAACTCCCTGTGGAATGTAACTAAAAGAATCCTAAAGTATCATCCTGTTTCACACCCACTCCGTCGTGATGATGGGTCCTGGGTGGCTTCGAATGGGGATAGGTTGGAGGAATTTGCTCTGCATCTTACCTATACTTTCACACTTCACCTTTCTCATCAAAACCATACTCACAGCACAACTGTGGAAGATTTCCTCACTTCACCTATCCCTCTGTTAACCCCTCTGAGGTCAAATATCTTCTGAAAAACATACCTTACCGAAAATCCCCTGGATATGATCTCTTTACTCCTCAAATTCTCAAACAACTTCCTCCTAAAGCCATAATCTTCCTAACCTATATATATAATTGCATTATCCGAACGACGCACTTTCCACTCCTCTGGAAACATTCCATTATTGTCCTATTCGCCAAACCCGGTAAACCACCCAATGACGCCTCATCTTACCGTCCAATTAGCCTACTCCCTATCCTCTCAAAAATATTTGAGAAACTCCTACTAAAACGTCTACTTCCAATTGTTGAATCCAAAAACCTTTTTCCCACACACCAGTTTGGTTTCCGCCAACGGCATTCCACTGCTCAACAAGGTCTTCGCGTTGTTGATCACATCTCCTCAGCCCTTGAAACCAAACAGTATTGCACTGCTGCCTTTCTTGATATAGCTCAAGCTTTTGACAGGGTTTGGCACGCAGGTTTGCTCTACAAGCTCAAAAGATATTTACCACAGACTCTTTTCCTAATCCTACAGTCCTACCTTTCAAACCGCTTCTTCCAAGTCCGCTGTGGTTTAGAATACTCTAACTACTATCCCATAAATGCAGGAGTTCCACAGGGCAGTGTCCTGGGCCCCATGCTGTATAACCTATACACCGCTGATGTCCCCTCTACTCCCAATACCTTCTTGGCCACATTTGCAGATGACACTGCAGTCTTGTCATCCCACGCAGACCCCGACATAGCATCCCATAACATTCAAAAACCTTGATGTGATCGAGTATTGGTGCAACCAATGGTGGATCAAAGTTAATGAAGCAAAATGTTCATATTACCTTCACCCTTAGTTGCAAGTCTTGTCCACTAGTTTATTTAATTCCATTCCTCTCCCTGTATGCGAGAGAGTACGGTACTTAGGCTTCTATCTCGACAAACAGTTGACCTGAAACCCACATACGAGACTAAAAAGACAAGAACTACGTATGTACGTATGTAGCGCTCTTAGTGAGCCTCCACTGCCTCGAATCCGGTGACGCGGCTGACGGAGGAGCGTGGGGGACTTCCCAAGACTCCACTTCCTCTTTCGCATGCGAGGGAGGTGACAACCATGTGGATTTGGGAGGCCTCTGGGCTGTTTGTCAATATTGTATGCATGAGCGAGTGAATGATGAATTGTAAATATGGTACGAATGAGAAAATTTATCTCTATTACTTATTGCCTAATAAGGCAGGTTAATAAAGAAGTTATATATATTATTGAATATTTTATATTGTGTTTCATGGCTAAGAACGTGCCTAGTGTGTGAGATAAAATATATTTTTATTTAAATTTAACTGTTTAATAAGTTTTAGTTAATTACGTTAACTTAGAAATAAGCTTATTGACTGACCAAGGTCATTGCACTCCTTTGTAAACAAAAGGTCTGATTGGCAAAATTTCTAGCTGTAAGCCAAAATTTCATATCAGGGAAAGGATGATACACCAATGTAGATTATAATATAAAAAAGATGAATAAGTGGTTTAGAACTGGCCTTGCTAACGAATTTAAGTGATTATTTGTTAGAAAGTATAACATAATGTTATAAAGTTAATTGTTAGAGTTTTATAATTGTTATAATTATATTATTTCGTTAATTGCTATGTTTTTGGCTGTTTTCAATCTTCAGAAGTAGTCAAACTGCCTTGGGAATAGTCTCACTCATTCAGCGTAGAAAAAAAACCTTGAAAACAGCACCCCACATTACTACTTGGGTTAAAGTAATTAAATTATTTGATGTTTTTTTTGTTGTCCCCGTCCGATTCAGCGCAAACAATCACAAAGGTTTTGTTAGCAAATGTATTTGTTACATAACGCCTATGGTTTTCCATAAGCCAAGCACATATAAAGAGACAGAAGAAAGCATCGATGAGTCTTCATTCTTCCCGCCAAATAGTTTCGAGATACTGAAACATACAGACGCAGAGGACATGGAAGCTGTTCAGACACCAACACACCCTAAACCGCTATCAATATTCGGCCGAAATATTAGCAATTTTAAATGGTCTGTTCACAATTGACAAATATTGAAGGTACGGACAAATACATATGTCTTAATCGATCACCAACTAGACACTTCGGATATGTATAAAGAGCTGTCATCAAATATTTGGAAAATACAAAGGCTGCTCATCAGCCGTATCAGCTAAAATAACAGAGCTCGCTACGGGTGGTGATCAGAAACCCGCATCCCACTGATGAAATTGAGGATACTAAATTCGTCTATTAACCAACCTGTTGCGTGAGGATAGTAAACTATACGAAGCGATTAAAACACCGCTACCCGTGTTCTTTGTCGATCTTGAGCGAACATCTGGAGTAGAGAAAAATCTACGAATCAACCCACGTGTAATATGCAAGAGAGTAGGTCGATAAATGATACTCCAAACGTGACATCGTCCAATAATTGTTAGTGCTGTGGGCAGTATAAGAAGGAGTTATGCAAGAAGCCCTTGAAAACGCCTGTAGTATGCACGCTTTGCTAATTAGGCCATCTGGTCATGTATAAGGCCTGCGAGGCTTATAGAATCCTAAACTCTAGGAACGAGCAACGTAATCGGCCAGAAGAAGAAAAGCAAGCCACCAGGACCTCAAGAAGCGGCCCAGCAAGAAATTTGAGGCCTTCTGTCTCTTTTGCCAGTGCAGTTCAGAATAGAGAGCCGTCACAGGCACTGCCCACTCTTCGTCCTCAATTTCCTCTTTCCAAGCATTCCATTTATCCCAATCCCATCCTCAACCTCAACCTCAAATTTCGCACATTTCTCCACCTTCAAGCTCATCAGATCTTACTACTCTATTAACTTTATTCCTTACTGAGTTTTGAACCCTAATTACTTCTCTTATTTCCCTTCTTACAAATCTTGTCTCCAACCTTATCCCCGTAAAACAAAATCCATAACTGTATCGTTCCAACTCCTTATCCATTCTCCTTTGGACAAACAAACAAACGAACTGACAGCACAGGAC
Organism: Acanthosoma haemorrhoidale; assembly: GCA_930367205.1. Taxonomy (NCBI): domain Eukaryota; kingdom Metazoa; phylum Arthropoda; class Insecta; order Hemiptera; family Acanthosomatidae; genus Acanthosoma; species Acanthosoma haemorrhoidale. Next base: position 148,620,498 of record OV884011.1, on the reverse strand, counting down.
ACAGCTCGAATAAAACCATTTTTACTCCAGTAATTTAATCTATTAGAGCTCTGAAGTCGTTTAATATCGTGTTGCCAGGCATTGGATCTTCCCTATTTGATCTGGATACATGGAATTTTGAATCTAATTACCTTCTGCTAGATGTGCCAACAACAGGAAAAGAGTGGTAATAATAAGTACGGAATAATGAATACATTATTCGTAATTATAGGTTTCAATTTACTGTAAATATATTTTCGAAAAAGTCATCAATACAAAAAAAACTTAATTTTTTGCAGGTTTACTGCCCCACCCTGTCCAGCACAAAAACCACCACCACTCAAGCGGTAGTGTTTGCCGGAAGCAATAATATCGCATGCTGCCTAACTAATTAGAGAGTGGAAGCCCTCCAGAAGTTTCGGGACCAATTAGTGGCGGATCTATTGAGAAGAATAATGGTCTGGGCAGCTCGTGTCAATATGGATCTATTCTATCCCTGGGCTGGGGAACCTGGTACCTTTTGTAAATGAATCGAAATTATGCTGATTAATACATGTCCATTAATACGAAAAATCGAAGGTGAGTGTGATGCATCTCACAATGAAAGATTTTGTTGTGGTAGAAAAAACTGCAATGACCTTCAAATTTCAAAATACTTGCGTGTAGGATAGATGCAGAAAATATATAGGCAACTGGTGTCGTTTTAGTTTATTTAGTTCCTCACGGATTCTAAATATTTATAAAATCAAAATTAGTCATAATAAAGGAGTTTGAAAAAATAAATAAACAGATATATTGGGTCCCTGGCCATTCAGCAGTTAGGAGAAACGAATGGGCTGATAAAATGGCGAAAGAAAAAAGGTCGCCAATCTTTCACATGTTACACAATGATGTTCAGGACGTTGAGGTCTTAAATTTGTTGGCAGGTTGCTGCAGCAAACTGACATTATTAATTGCTTAAAGTGCCGCTTAAATTTACCGTGCCACACTTACTACTTCTCAAACCCCTTCAAACTCAACAGAAATTCTCTTCAAGGCTCATTTGCCCTCAAGGCTAAATACGGGTCAAGTCTGTATTTTAGCAAGATTGGGCCATGAAGGTCGATGCATGGATTTGTGATACTAAAAACTACTTTTTGTCTCTTTTAGACTCTGTACTATGGATTCTGGTGTTGAGTGTTTTTACACATTAAAACCCATTTGGTGGAGACTTTCATTCGTTTTCATAATTTTTCCTTCTATTACTACATATTTCTTCAAAAATTTATGATTAAAAACTTAGTTAGATTTTGTGTCTATTACTATTTCGATAATAAAACAATTATTACTACACTGTGTGGTATTAAATTCATTACCTCAGCATTATTTTAGACCCATGACCAAACCCAAAACACTGTCATGTACTTGTAAAATTATAATCAAATTGAAATGTCTTCAATCAGGTATTCTGGTGTTAAGTGGGTTTTCATCCTGGTTTAATTAGTGCATCCGAGGGTCAGATCCTGGAATCTTTGTTTGTCTAATAAAGGACGAATTAAATGCATTAATCATTTGTTTACCACTAAAAATGTCGTTATGCTAATTTTCAATTTAAACCTGTTTTCCAAAAAAAAAAAAAAAACCTAAGAAGCGTCAGATGCGAATAGGAAATACTGTGTGATGGACACTTAATTTTCGTAAATATGAACAAATAATCAAGAAAAACACCTAAGCTGAAGGTGAGCCTCATCACCTAGTGTTGTGTATGTGTTGACTTTTTAACTTCAATCTGAAATTGTATTATATTTATGCCCTCCTTTAAATGCATCAGCGCATCGCAGAAAGAGGAGAAAATTGTAAATCAAAATTTTTGTTCATTGTAAAACTTATCAATAAAGAGGTTTTGAAAAAAAAAAAAAAAAAAAAAAAAGTGGGGTTTCCATAATACTTGTGGGACATAAATTGATGTATTGGATCTAGATTTTTAGGCTGCTGTCGGAGTTGGCTCATATTGACAGTTAGACGAAATACGGCTGGATGTATCTGTTTTAAAGATGATTAACTTCAGGCACATTATATATTGTTTATTAAACATATAATCTTCATTCTGTATTGCATCCGCTGTTCTGTATTGGCCATTATTATTTTGTACAATTGCCGTTGGAATTATAATGGCCTTCAGAATTGTAGAAAATCTGAAAACATTTGTTTCAAAACAGGTATACATCAATAAAAAATATTATGCAATGATAAAAAAAAAATTATATGGGCAGCAATATAACTAATTAATGAAAATTAAATGAAAAATTTAAATATTATTTCAATGGAGCAATAAAATTGTCTCCGGACAAAGCAGTTAAAAAGCGGATTGGTGAGATAACATAATCGACGGTAGAAAGTTCTGTCTTTTACAAAACGATATTATTTAACAGACGATGAATGAAATTTTTTTTCTTTTTCCAAAAAGTCCGTATATGGAGGGTTTGAATTTCATGAATGTCCATGTAATAAAAAAAGCCTTTTAAACAAACCGCGTAAAGACAATTGATGATTTTTTTTTCCCGGCCGTGGCCTGCCTGAATGACTTTCAATAAATTTCACCATTGTTTGTTGACAATAGGCTCCTAAATAATACCGCTAGGGGAGCTACTCTAAAAAAAAAAAAAATATCAGTACTACTACCGCGGTACTTTTTTTTTGTTTTAACTATCATTAGTCCCTGTTAAGTGGTGTTCGCTTTTGTTATATTCATCCAGCCCTACCTATTTATACATCACTCTATGAAAGTTTTTATCAATAAAACACCATGGATAAATTGCTTACGCTAAATTATGTTTTGGTCAATTGTCGATCAATTGTTTCGTTCTAAGCAATATTAAATAGTAAGCCCTGCATGTCCCCCCACTAGGAGGGAAATTATCACATCTAGAAAAACACCCACTTGGACCTTGCCGAGATGTGGGATCCAAGCCGCACTGTAAATTAATAATATAAGTTGTTATTTTTTCTAATCTTATGTTATTAATTTATCCCAAAATGGAACCTAAGGCCATGACAGTTCACATTCAAATATTTTGTCACATTCCTTTCCTTGCATACTGTACTAAAATTGGTATTCTTCTTATTTAAGACATCCGGTATCCTATTAATCTACTACTGGGCAGGAATTTCTAATTCTCAAGCTAAATATTTTTGATTTCAATAGGGTTTTTTTTAGGCAACAGAAATGTTTAAGTCAAGTGCACTAACTATTTCTTGGAATCCTGTCCGCAAGAGAATGATGTTCCTCAGGGAAGTGTACTCAGTACTACCCTCTTGTGCAATGTTAGTGTAGATGGTCTACTCAGCGTCTTGTCAATTCCAGTTTATCGAATGCTTTACGCAGACGATCTTCTGGTCTATTTATTGCCGGGGAAAGGGGGCGATTTATATATTCTTATTCAAAACTCATTATACCACATAAATATTTGGTTAAACATAATACTAAACTGCGTTTTATTTTGCGGTAAGTGAAAAATATCCCGTATTTCCACATAACCTTCGGATACCCTATTATCGTTCTGAAGCTGAACAGACCAGTTTTCTCCGGCATGTGCTATGATTGTAATTGAACCTATACATACCATCTCAAGATGGTGAAAATAAGCTGTCATCAGAGTTTTAAACTTCTCCATACTCACTGAGGTGCTGACATGCTGGAACTGTTGGACAGTAGTGCTGTCTAAGCGGGATTTCGGGAGCTTTGCTTACTGTCCGGCTTATGCAAAAACACTAGATATAATCGATAGTGTGCACAAGGCTATCGATTAGAGCGTTCATAACAAGTTTAAATTAAATCCAATTTCAAGACTGAACCACTTGATACTTGGAAATAAAATAAGAATGATTCTTCGTAACAACAAGGGCAAAACTGCCACTAATCCATAATTCTGAGGACCCCCAATCTTGAGCCTACCAGCTCACAAGGTCCATAAGGTTACTCTGTCAGTGTTATCAATCCATTTATTTGCAGGTTTATTTAAATTTTTTGAGACTACGAAACTAATAAATAAGTTTATTTATTTAGGTTTATTAGTGTGGGTGGTGGGTTTGGTGGTCCACTTGACTACGACGATATATTTCTGATATTATGTGAAGTTTATAAGGATTCGGTATTAACAAAATAATAATATAAATATGAGCATTTAGAAAAAGAAAGCATTCAAATTAGAAGATTAATTAAAACTTATAAGTATAACACCAATAAAGGTTGTAATTTTATACTCAAAATAAATACGGAAAGATTGAACGAGGAAGAAAAGGCCCTGAGGGACCTGAATATTAGCAATGAAATAAAGTAGATTCTCCCTGTCATGCACGACTGACGACGGCAGACCAGGGAAGAGAAGGGTAGGGGTTAGAAGAGAAGAAGACGATCTGAAACTAAAGATACCGCTAATGAAGGAAGAAGGAAACCGTAGTTCCAGGACACATGATGCTGTGGTGTATTTATGTAATATATGCTATATTGAGCTCATGTGACATAAAATAAAGTAACAAATTAAATAAATAAAATTAGCTTTAGAGGACAAGGCAAGACTCTCTTGGAGAGAAACTAAGAAACAGGAACACTCGAAACTGTTTCTTAATGGACCCTGTAAGAGAAGAAGCTCAGCACTTCTATCAATGGACAGGTGGACACTCAAAAGTGTGACAGGACTCTATACAGGTCACTGTCGGTTAAATAAACACCTCTTTAATTTGGGGATAGTGGGATCACCAATCTGCAGATTCTGCAAGAAAGAGGGAGAAACGGCACGTCATATAATATGTGACTGTGATAACTTAGCTAGAAGGCGATACCTTCACTTTGGTAGTGATCGCATTGTAGACCCCAAACTATGTGAACTGATCGATCCATTCAGTATCCTCAGATTTGCAAAGGCCGTGGGCCTGTCACATATATAGGACAGGGACATGGACGGCGCACAGTAGGTCTCACTGAGGCCGCGGTGCACAAATGCCGGAACAAATAATAATAATAATAATAATAATAATAGGTATGTGCCCCGACAATGCACTATGTTCAGGAGAAGAGGTATAGGGTAGGTAGTGTAGGTAGGTTATGTGGTCTTGGAATGACCACGAATTCACACTCGGTATCTGAGGGTAGGCGAAAACCGTCCGGATCCAAAAGGCGGGTGTGAACCGTAGAGAGGCAGACTGAATTGCCGTGGGAGACACTACTAGGTAAAGTTGGTAGGGCCACGGCGACCGTTGTCCGCGAGGGAGAGGTCTTTCCCAAGGAGCTGCTAGTTTTAGCGAGACGAAGGCAGAGAATCCCACAAGGAGAGTGTGGGGTCTGATATGGTCGGACTAAAACAGTACGAGGTTAGGAAGAGAGATCCAGAGGTTTTCATAAATGAGAAGGCCAAGTCTTGAAACACCAGTGCAGCTGCAGGCCACCAGCCGTTGTTAGAATGATTTACAGGCCAAAACCCGGCCCTACTTATACTTAGTGGTGGCTCGTCAGTAGCTAATGATCTAAGGCATTATTCTGGCCAATCATATAGCAGTTGCGGTGGCGCTTTGTTCTCGGCAGTGACCCAAGCCTCGGTCTGGGTCGCTAGCTACCTGCTCTACCCGTCCCGCCTCTAACTAGTTTTTTGAAGCTGCGTCTTTTATTGTTTACAATATTTAAACAGGTATGACTTATGGTTTGGTAATGCCATTTACATTTGTATAAATTAATTTACAACATATTATAACCAATTTACAATATATATACAATAGAGTATAGCGTGATTAATCTTATGTAGTTAGCGGTTGCTACAATAAACAATTAATAAACCCAAAGATTTTTTTGGTGACCACTACAGTGATAACCTACGTTTTGTCTGCTAAGTACAAGCCAAGTCAGTCTATTCCACCAAAGCTGCTTTGCTGTTAACATTCAGGTTATGTTGTAGCATAAAATTAGGATTTTTTTTTCACATGAAAACATTCGTGGAAAAAACATGGTTTAATATTAATGAGGTGACAATCGTCCTCCTTTAGGGGGATGACTGTACTTTTCTAAGTCCTTTCCTCCCTCTATAAGCCCCTTTTCGATATTTGAAGACTAAATCTGTAAATTTTCTGTTTGAAGAAATTAGAAGATTAATTGTATATTTAGATTGTGAAAAAGTAATGCAATGAGAAAAATATCACGTTGAGATTGATATAAGATGGGCGGAAGTATTTAGTCATTTCAAAAATGAACATATTCCACGTGAAAATTTATCTGCTCTCGTTAAAAATACTTTGTGCTTGTGCAGCATATGAACCTCTTTCATATGGTTTTTCAATTGCTAATGATATTTTGAGTGGGAAATCTAGTTTGAATATTGATACTCATGCTGCAGTATTTGCCATAAAATTCTGAAGGATATTTTCAATATATTATTAGAAGATTCAATGACAAAAAATATCCATTAAATAGTACTCAATAAACTATAAAATGTTTCAAATGTGGATATCATATCATAGTTTTTTTATTGTTGCAACGAATAAAATGTTTCTTTCATTTAAGGTATGTTTTTCTTCTTTTTATTTGTGTTCTTTTCATTGTGAAAAAAATGGGTCACCTCAGTAATACATACTCAAACGCATCGACAGTTTTATAATGCTAAAATAATGTTAAGAACAAGTAGAAGGGGCCTGAGCAGAACTGTACACCTGCCTCGTGACTTCATGAAAGTCACTGAAGGTTCCTGTTATTTTTAAGTAATTATTTTCAAGTATTCTTTTCTCATACATATATGTCTCAGCTTTAATCCCAGACCACACTCGTCCCTAGACCTTCCAGCCAGTATGTGGTAACGTAAATCTTAATATTTGTATAAACCAGTGTTTTGCTGGTACTTTATAATAAAGCTTTTCTTTCTTTTCTTTTAAAAGACTCTCCTCTACAAAGATTATGTAACTGACGAAAATTTTGAATGAAAAGAAGTAATAGAATTTTTAAAAAGATGACTGTACGGTTATCTTGCAACGGTTTTTTTTTTCTTCTAGGAATGAACGATGCCTAATCAGAATAGAACCCTTTGAGCGAAATTGATTTTCAATTCCAGAATAAAAAAACGAGAAAAAAACGGCGAAGCCATGCTGAAGGAAGGATGATTGGGAATATCTTTGAGCAAATTACATAAATGTAAGTTGCATATTGAAACATTTTTGAAATAGCAACATTTCTTTAGTTACCTATCTGTCAATTGCTACTGACAACGTTCTTAAGTTTTATTTTGTCATAAAGCCCAACGAGAGAGGCCTTACTTTCAAACAACTTTTTTTTCCTTTGGTCAAGATGGTAACGACTAAAGAATACCCACGACTATTAATGTAATTCCAGCCAATTTCTAATAGGTAATAGGCAATAGATAATAGGTTGGAAAAAAATTCAAATTATAAAATGCCAATGAAGACGTCAAGATCTTTAATTGTATACCCTAATTATTTTGAACACCAACTTTATTGATTACTACAGCAGTTAGTGACACTTACTCGGTTTTAATGGAAATGGCTGTAGATTCATATCTTCCTAATATCAAGTATGACCTCCAGGGAAATCTTGAACAGGGGTTGCACGAGCGATAACATAACGGTTTTAGTTTATGAAAAAAAATCAATGATTCACTAGTTACTATTATTATTGACATTTACATTACATTATTTAGTTAGCTATTATGAACATGAAAATGATGATATATGACCAGAATGAAATATTATAAGAGATACTAAACATCAATTCATTAGTTGGAATCGTCAATTCTATCCATTTCTTATAATTGCACTGAGAGTACTCCATAAAGAAAACCATCATGAGAACCAGAGGTTCATTAGTATAGAGAGACAATGCTCTCACTGAGGTAGTCCCTAAAAGCTCACCTGATGGGACAGGGATGCTGTGCGGGGGCGGTTATAAAGGGGTTATACTACGGCAGAGGGTAGGGGGTGGAATGGGGCCCGTGCCCCCCTCCCCCCGCCCGCTACATTATCGCGATTGTATTGTAACATTGCGCTATTGATGATGCCTGGCGTTCCAAAAGCTTTTCTATATAGGAGGACAATGAAGCCAGGATCGGCGACGAGATTAACCATTGAATAGGTGCCATTGTGATGATTCAAGAACTCACCTCCAGCAGCCCTTTCTTATCTTTAGCCCTAGTTCCCTACACATACTGTGCCGCACAAAGGCCCTCTCAGCTCGCACGGCTCTACTCTCTAACCCCTCCTCTCCTCTTTGTGTAACTATGTGTCTATGTACGTGGATAGTAATATACGAGGAATATTCATAGCTACTGCCTATTGTCTGCTTATTTGATTAATGCTCTCCTCGTTTCGTTAGTTGTAATTATAAGCTACCCTTTTGTGTTCTGATTTGTACCCTGATACATGCCAGAAGAGAGAGGTTCTACTTCCATTCATGAAGTATTTACGTGTTCTTCGAAATTTTGTAAGGTGTATCCCAAAACCTCTCGAAACATGCAGTAGGACCTCACTAATCCGACTGCCACTAGACCGACTGAGGGTAATCTGACGGCACACGAGGCCCCTCACAGTGGACTCAATATTCTTCCAGGAATGATCGGGCCACCGGTATAAAAATGTTATTGGTATATAATTATTATATTGTAGGTAGTACGTGGTCTTGAAATGACCTTGAGTTGAAATTCGGTGTATGAGGGTAGGCAAAACCGGACGGATCTCAAAGGCGAATGTGATGCGGAAGATTATTTTGACCAATCAGGGTCGACTACTCCAGGACCACCTGGTGAGCACTAATTGCATGCTTGATGATGATACATCTCTCTATATAATTTCCATGTCATTAGAAACCGCATAAAACTAATACCATCAGCTGATATTAAAATGAAACAGTTTTCAAATTTTCAGTAGAAAAACTAAAATAATTTTGTTTAGTAAGACTAAGAATATTTAGTGCGTCCTTTAAAATTTCTAGGTATGGTTTTTGACCTGGTTATAATATCATCGGAGTTGTGGATATCATCTGTAATAAGAAATAAAAGAATTTCTGTCACTCTACACCGGCACCACACCACCAGTTATCTGTAATAAGTTAAAAAAATGCTCAAAATCTCAAAAGTATCAAATGGGGGAGCGTGTAGAAAGTATATGCAGTAGAATGTGGCAGTTCGTGGCAGTCAGTATACGAGTCGTCTTTCCATAGCAGTAAGCACAGATCTATCAATTCCTGTACACCGGAGGTTATAGAAATATCTAGAAAATTCAATAACTTTGACAATGCTTGAATCAATAATAACACTACCTTTTCCATCGTCTGATTTACTTAGTACCTTAAAATCTTTTCCCAGAATTTATTCGAGGTACTAACCGAGAAGAAATTGTACTAAATAGAATTATACACGTTTCCTTACAAAACTTAAACCTACCGCATTCAAATTCGCAACGTTAAATGTTAATCAATTACTTACAAACTCCTGACTCTGTCACCCAACAGTTTGGTGGCATTACTTATTGGCAACACCCCAAATGATATACAAATATAAAAAACAAAAAAATGTATCGCAAACAGATAAAAAAAAAATGTTGCACGGTGTATAAATATATAAGGAATAATGAAACAGTTGCTATCAGAAATCATCTTTGTTGTGGCGTGACATATACGTTTATATTTCATAAATAATTGTTTTACCAGACCTAATAGGACAGAAGATAGTTGTTAATAATATTCAGGTCTTCACATCATCAAAACAGTTTTATTGGTCTCTTTGTTTATGTCAAAACGCCAATGAGTATTTCTATATAAAGATAAAATGTTTTAAGTAAAATGAACTAATTTACAAAGAAAACTTTTTATTAAATATATCATGTGACTAAATGCTGTTACATTATTTTCCAAATCATAATAAACTACCTCAAGTATTACGCTATTTCCCGTTAAAGTATTAACAATATGACTTTAAACTAATTTATTTTTGGACTAGTAGCTGATGTAATGCTTATATTTTGGGCTATTTATTTGATACAATAGGATTGCTGGTTTCATCTGAGCTTTTTTTTTTGTTTGCAATCTAAACAATTTGAGATTGAAAATGGGTTAGAAGGAATTGTGAATTTGATGAAACTACCGTGTCTAGTTTTATAATAAAGTCAACATATTTTACGAAACATAATTTAATATAAAAATGGAAGTACAAAAAGAAGACAATGAAACTTCTCTAGATGTTACAGAACCACTTCAGAACGAACATAAACAAATGGATACTGATACAAAAGAGGTTCATATAAATGATGAAGGCATAGGGGATGTAGAGAAAGAAGATACAATACATAAGAGCAAGGAAGGTGATAAAAAAGTTGAAGGGGCGGTGGAAGATAGTGAGAAGGATGCTAAAAAAGAAAACGAGTTGGAAGCTGGGAAAGAAGGTGGGGAGGAAACCGATAAAGAATATATAGTGGGTGCTGAGAAATTAGGTGGGGAGAAAGATGTGATAGAAGGTGACGAATCCGATAAAGAAGGTAGAACAGAGGTGGAGGATGAAGATATGGAGAATACCGAGAAAAAAGATGAAGAGGGAACCAATAGAGAAGGTAACGAGAAACCTAATAAAGAAGGTATTAAGGGTGTCCAGGGAGAAGCTGATGCTAAACTTGAGCGGCTGGCAAAGGCCGGGATAATTACAAAAGGACCAACGGTATCAAAAGTACGGCAAGTAGAAACGGAAATTCATTCTGAAGAAAGTGGAAGTACTCTGGAAGCCCCAAAAAAGGTAAAAGCAGAAGAAGGGGAAGAAGTCATATCGGGTAAGGAATCAGAATTGTTGGACGAGAATTCAGAAGAAGAATTGAGAGAATCTAGCGAAGAAGATCCTTCTTTCTTAAGAGAGTTCTTCACTTCGGAGGAAGAATTAAGTTCAGCATCGAAAATGGCCATCATGAAAGGGATGGGTGATACTCATGAAGAGTTTGAAGACGAAGATGACCAACCAGAAGTCTACGTAAAACTTCCAGATAAGGAACTATCAGATAGAGTGTATGATGAGATCTGCGAGACACCTTTGAGCACCGATGAATCCTTTCCGATACCCAAGTTCAAATACATTCAACGCAGGACGCCATCTTATATGACCAAAGGAGCGAGGGTCGAAGAGGACCCATGGTTGGCGCCGGTGGAGTCGGAGGCAAACATTCAGGTGCCGTCAAAATCCATGAACTATTTGGTTGAAAATGTTATGCCTGGACTAAAGAAGACCCTGGTCGAGATCGCTACATACCAACCTCACAACGCCGTGAACTACATGACTTTTTCGCTGCTTCATAAGAATAAAAACGCTTATGAGATGGGTTTAGACCCAGATCCTCGTCTAATACAAGCTCTAGTCGATGCACAGAAAAAGAAAAGGAAGTCTGTGCTAAAGAAGCCTGACATATTTTTCCATCCTATGCCAGAGAGTACTGTCGATCTGCGAGAACCATCATCCAAATCGAATGTTAAGGTCAGTTCCTCAGACGAAGAAGAGCTATCTCATATTGCTCGTATCCAAAGGAAGTACAAGAAAGCCAAGAAGAAGATGGTAATTAAAGAGAAAGAGAAGCGAAAGATTCTGAGCACCAGGTCCATGGATCCAGGAACTTGCCTAGGGCCTACATCTCTTCCTCTTCCTGTAGAACCTCCCACTACTATTGCCACCAAACGTTAAAATTCTATTGACAAAGTAACATTAATAAATATTTCTCACTTTGATCTTCAACGTATATATTTTTTCTTACTATAAGTTATTGGTTTTTATATTCAGCTGACACATTTAGGACTTTAAAGGTGGGATATAGCATTGAAAAAAATAAAATAAGCTGAAGAATTAAATTATCATGTATACATGTATTTAAACAAATATATTCAAATGTCACCATAACAACGATTACTGTTTAACTAAATAAAATTAACATGTAACACAAATAAAGGAAGTAATGTTTACTATATCCACGATTGTCACTCCAGAAGCTATTCTACTATTCCATGCCACCACCACTAAAAAGGATTTTATTTTGTAAACAGGAATTTTTCATATCTTTTAAGAAGGAAAGAAGAGTTGAGACTCTTTGCATTAACCTAGCTCAATGAAGTTCATTAACAGAAGAAACAAAGTTTTTCATGTGAAATTTCATCAAGCAATTTAAAGCGAACGAAAGTCATTGTTGCTAAAGCAAGGGAGAAAATATTTATCTTTCTTCGGGTCTCAACAGCCAAAAAAAGTAGTAGAATTATTTATCTATTTTTTATATGTAGAAAACTCCAAAATCAAAATTTATCTCTATTCCTCTCCCTGTATCCGAGACAGTACGGTACTTAGGCTTCCATCTTGACTGACCTGGAACCCACATACGAGACTAAAAAGACAAGAACTAAACAGACGCTTTGGACAACTGTACAGACTACTTCAAAGGACATCCCATCTCTCAATAGAAAATAAACTACTAATCTACAAAGTTATACCTAAGCCAATCCGGACATTGGCAATCCTGTTGCCCTGGCAATGGCCAGTTTCTCCAATCATGTCCTGAGCGTCTGTGGCTCTCGCGCTCTTGGTCAGCCTCCACTGGCTAGTATCCGGTGACGCGGCTGGCGGAGGAGCGTGGGGGACTCCCCAAGACTCCGCTTTCTCTTCGCGGTGGATTTGAGGGGTCTCTGGGCTGTTTGTAAATATTGTATGAATGAGCGAGTGAATGATGAACTGTTAATATGGCATGAATGAGAGCATTTATCTTAATTACTTATTGCCTTATAAAATGCAGATTGTAATTATAGCACAATAAAGGAATATAATAATAATATATTAGATATATTTACAAAGGATATAAGAGGCAAGTAAATAATATTATTTTTATTGCAATTGTCTAACTTACGATTGTTAATAATAATATATGAATGTATATCGTCAATATAATTAATTTTCTTTTGGTTTAATTTATTTGTAAAATAAGTGCTACAGCTTATTAAAAACATAAAGCATAACGTTTAATTAAATGAATAAAAAGCTTCAAAATTATCATTATATTATTATTACTTGCAAAAACGAACAAATTCATTTCAATTTTCAATTTTTTCTTGAAAAATCATTTAATAACATCTAAAAACAAATAAATGTGTCGGGGCAGAGAACGATTAATTGTGGCAATGAAAAATCGTTTCAAAACTAAATCAAAATCAAAACTGTTTTGCGACTTTATCCAGGAGTAATAACAAATAGGTCCAAAGCAAACTTTCTAGCTGAAAACTATATTTCAAAGTAATTTGTCTCTTGTAATTATATTTATGGATTATGATAAAACCAACAGCATGATAATAATTAAGTAAAATACATAAAAGTATTATGGATAAATTTTCATAAGAAATCATTCCAAAGTAGCGGAAGTTAAAAAGTAGAGATAATAACTGTAAGAAAATGAAAGGACGCTTGGATAAAGCCATATATAATTTATAAATAAGATTAAGAATTATTAAACTGATGAAAAGTATATCCTTATAGAATCTAGATTTAAATATTGGAAAGTGACAAATATTCAAGGGATTTGTTTCAAAATTTGTTGGAGTTTGCGGTAAGGATTAGAAAATACTTACCAAAGAAAGCCAGGCTGATGGATGGGAACGGAAATATAGGTCGGAGGGGCGGGCTCTGGTACTACTACATGTGATAGCTGATACAAATTGTAAAAGTAAAAGTTCTTTTCAGTCATGATTGTATCGAAGAGGAAGGCTCTAATTATTGGTAACGGCTAGAAGAGTACATGCATCCCAAATATGTATAGTGCAGCGCGACTGCCTCTGGGGATCCATTTCGACTCGGGGTCTCGCGGGATGCTGTGACGACAGCTTTGCGACTGAGAATGCCCAGAGCAGTTATATACCATGTTGGTTTCCTTCTTGAAGGGCAGAACGGTGAGGGTACGGGTGGGTGCACAAAGCACATATAGAAAAAGCACGTCTCAAACTGATGATATATAAATGTGCCCTCCAGTCAGCTCTGCTGCACGGTACCCCACTACTTCCTAAAGGTACTCTATTATTGACTAACAATAAGGGAAAAGTGGTCACACATACCTCTCTCGAGAGGTTAAAGAACGCTGCACACGTTCCTTGGTGGGTGAGTTCGTCCATCGGAGACACATCAAGTTTTTTGATTCGTTGTAGCACCTAGTAAACCCAGTGTTTAACGCTATGAATCAACTACCCTTCCTGCATCGATGGAAACAGAATGTCGGGGTATATTAGATTAAGATTTGTTTGTTAGATGTGTTAGTTTTAAGTTTCATTATTCATAAGGTGAGCCCCATGAGCATTGTACCTTTGTGTATTTCCAGAACATGATCAATGAGCATTTTATTACAAAATATTATTTATTTAATTTATAAAAAATGGAGGCAACTACAGTACATATAAAACTGCAATAGATTCCTTTTTCTGAATCTATACTTAAATAGTCTAATTAATTTTGTAACAAGGGGATATGAAAAAAAAAAAAAAATGAAAAGAAGAGGTAAAGCGTTGTTTCAAATACAGAAACAAAGGGTACTTATGTGGACAATAGATAAAAGCAAAGTGATGAAGGTGGGAGTAATTGGGGATGGAAACCGAAAATTAAGGAATGTTGGGTTTAGGTTAGAAATGAAGAAGAAAAAGGACGAAAAGAAAGAAAAATGGGAACAAGAAGTAAAGGACCGCAAAATAGGCATATACTACCTAGTGTGTTGTGATTGGTATTAATATTTGGTTGTGAACAGAGTGGTGGTATGGTCCAAAATGAACCTTACCATGACATTAAAAGTAGTAACTAAAATTATAAAAATAATAAAAGGCAAGAGACATATGCGAGGAGGCTAGAAAAAGGATGGGAGAAGAAGATTCCTGTGCTCCAGTTCTATGTCTAATAGCTTAAGCCCAAGGCTCGCATCTACGGTCGTAATATCGCCGCATATAATATTTTCTATCCGTTTATTTTCACTGAATTTTCACAACAGGATTATTGAAGTAGAAGAAAGTTTAGTACAATATACTAGCAAATTGTAAAGCTTAGCAGGAGGGCCCATCATCTGAAGATTCGGCTCTGATTTTAAACAGTCCAACAGTGATGTGTTGGAGATCATTGATAGTATTGATAGGAGGATAGTGTGGTCAAGAGAGTCGAATATCTCGGTGAAATCTTAGAGGATAAGGATAGCGGAATTTTGTCCAATGATGGATTGGAGGTTTTATATGATATTTGTAAGAGCTGGGTTTATTCCACCCATGCGAAGTGCATAAGTACTAGTGGTGCAAACAAACCATGTACGTTGTATGGCCATAAACGTTGTATAGCACCGTTCACATCTGATCTGGTAACAATAACTCAAACTATGCGCATGTACAGAATTCTTGTACCAGTAATCCAGTACTGGTACAGTACTACTGTACCAGTGTAACAGTACTGTAATCAAACTTGCTTTCACTACAAGACGAAAAATGACTGTGACATTTGACCCCCTTTAAATTCAACAATAATCGTCCGGGATCTCTGAAAGCCATCAACATTATCTTTCCTGTATAGTAGCAAACAAATTTGCCAAAAAAGAGAGAACTAAAATTTAAACTAAACCAAAAGCTAAACCCACATCAAAATAAGATGGTAAAATACATATAGTTCTACTTATACATTTTAACTCGTAAAGCTTGTTCATGCCTTATTTTTCTGTAGTTTTTAAGGTAATTGCATTTAATAATTGTACTTCAAGAAACTAAGCTTAACATATTCAATCATTTTTTTCCCCGAAAGTATTTATTATGAAGGACAAATAGCTTGCAGAGGAGTCTGTATAGTTACTCGCATAAACTTTCCTTCTACCGAAACATTGAATACCCTTCCTCCCCTTGCTGTAATGTAGTGTGTCTTCTCTTGCCTATCCAAATTACCATATAGAAAGAGCTTACTACCTACCTGCTTCTTAGTAAGATTAAGTATCTAATCCAGCCTTACTGTTAGGAAATCTGACAGCCATAATCCTGTATAGTAATTCAGTACTTTTGATGTTAGAGGAAAAATAGAGCGTCTGTGGCTCTCACGCTCTTGGTAAGCATCCACTGGCTCGTATCCGGTGACGCGGCTGACGGAAGAGCGTGGGGGACTTCCCATAACTCCGTTTCCTCTTTCGTATGCGAGGGAGGTGACAAACATGTGGATTTGGGAGGCCTCTTGGCTGTCTGTAAATATTGTATGAATGAGCGAGTGAGGGATGAATTGTAAATATGGTATGAATGAGAGCATTTATATTGATTACTTATTGCGTAATAAGGCATATTGTAATTTTAGCACAGTAAAGAAAGTAAAAAAAAAAAAGAAAAAAAAAAGAGGAAAAATGGTGGAAAGTTTCATTAACCACAGTCAACTGGACATTGTAAATTAACCCATATCTACTTACATCTGCCCTGAGACAGGGAATATATTTTTTATGGACTTAATATAGGTTTGCCATTTATGTCCTTTATATAGATTTAAAATGGCATACTCTCAGTAAAGAACGTGGTATGGATTTTTTTCCATAAAACTCGTCCTGGTAACTGGAACATTAAAAAAAATAAAAACTGGAAACAATTCTCGTCGCTTTGCGATCTCACTAAAATTCTCAGAAAAAGTTGAAAATTTATTTTGCAGTGCCCGCAAATTTCTTGATCACTGGAAGACATTTATACTGCATCGTATTGCAATTCTTCCCAATGACAAGCCAGCCAGCTGATTTGGAAGTGTGTAGCTGTAGTCCGGTGACCTAATGCCCTGTCTTTCCAGAGCCATGGAACAGAACACTAGAAATAATCAGTTTTGTACACAAGATCACGATTTCATCATAAGACTCCACGAGTACTAACTTCCAGTTGGTTTCTTTTTTTTGTTTTTGCGATGAAGCTAGTTATGTAATGCTCATTAGATCTTACATTTTCACTAGAAATGTGTGCTACAGTTGAGACTTATGGTCCCCTTTTTTTTGTAAGTAACCATTTCCTTCCATGAAATCCTACCCTTTGACTACCTGCTCCCTCACCCTACAATACACCGAAACTTGTGCCTTAGCCTTCGCCCAAGTATGTTCTAGTGCTGTAACTGATTAATATTTCTATATATACCAGTGTTTTGATTGTTATTCATAAAACGTTTTTTGAAAGACTCTCCTCTACAAGATTATTTAACTGGCGCCCCGAACAGGCACCTGGCAGTATACTTCGTAAATTCACGGTAGTCACCATCTAGAGATCCCTCATTTGGCAACGGACAGACCACTCCAATAGCGTGAGAAGACCGATGCAAATACCTGTGGAAAGAAACCCCACAGGACAGGAATTTACCGATACTGGGTACTGATCTATTCCAATAGACTTTCACTAGGTAATACCCTAAAGAAATTCGTTATATATCTGAGGAAGTTGAAGGATGTAAGAAAACTGGACTTCACTGAAGACATCATTCACTTGGTAAATACCCGTATACAACCTACCGAAACTAAAAGACAAAACAGGAGAATTATGGCTACTTGACACTTGAGCTACGGAAAATTATAATCACCCCAACTTCTTTACCCGAAGGAAGTAAAATTAATTCGGAAGGTTTTGTTATGAAAACTCCCACAGGAACAGCCGAGGGCACACAAAGTGCAATAGTAGATCTCGAGCCTTTACTAGGAGTCAATGCAGAAATAATATTTTTAATATTCCACTTCAGTGAGAAATACGATATAATGAAAGAATTAAACATGGAAATAAAATGTAATATCAATGAATATTATATATATATATATATATATATATATATATATATTCCTTTATTGTGCTATAATTACAATCTCGACTACAGAAAACTGAACGAAATGACTACCAAACATTGAAGACTTACAAGAACAGAAAGCGAAAATATTTTTGACTATTGACTTAGCATCAGGATTCCACCAAATTGGATGAAATGGATCCTGACTCAATAGCGAAAACTGCTTTCAGTACAGAAAGCGGGCATTACGAATACCTCAGAACGCCTTACGGACTGTGCAATGCACCCCCTACTTTCCAACGTGCAATGAATATGATGATTACAAATATTCCCAACACCATGGTATATGTAGATGACATCATCATATACTCGGACGAAATAGACGACCATCTCGAACACTTAGAAAACTGAAAGAACACGCCTTATCAATTCAACTAGACAAAACGGAATTTTTTAAGACAGAATCACCATTTTTAGGACATATTGTAACACCTCAAGGACTGAAAACAAAAAGATAGAAGCCATTACAAACTTACCCTATCCAAAAAATTACAGAGAATTTATCAAAAATTACGCTACTATTTCTAGATCCAAATCTCAAGCAATGATAAACGCCCTTTTATACTTATTATTATTACTTACGTATATACTTTTATACCCAGACTTGAACAAATCTTTTATATTAACAACAGACGCTAGTGACAAAGCCATAGGATCTGTACTGTCACAGAAGGATAAAGACGGAGTTAAACATCCCGTAGCTTTTGCTTAAAGAGTCTGACCTCCTGAACTTCCTACTGAACTCCACTATTGAAAAAGAACTTCTAGCAGTAGTATGGTCAACTCAACCTTTCAAACCATACTGTCGGGTCGTCACGAGGGGGGTGACTGGTTACCGTAGCCCTGGTGACAAGTGAGGGTTGTTTGAGTTTATAACCTGGACAATCGTTTCATGATGGCTTTACTTACTGACTCCATTTTTTGATAGGTATGTGCCCAGACAGTGCACTATGTTCAGGAGAAGAGGTACAGGGTAGGTTTATAGGTAGTTTATGTGGTCTTGGAATGACCACAAATTAACACTCGGTACCTGAGGGTAGGCGTAAACCGTCCGGATCCCAAAGGCGAGTGTGAACCGAAGAGAGGCAGACTGGATTGCCGCAGTAGTGCTGCGAGGAACATTTGCAGGCCACGGCAGGTTCCCACTAGAAAGGTGTGGGGTCTGACGACGCTGGACTAAAACATAGGGAGGTTAGGAGAGAAGAGATGTAGAGGTTTTTCATAAAGAAGCAGTCAGGTTTTCAGATTTCAAGCGGGGTAGCCACGAGCCTGTAGTTGCCAGGAGAGAATGATTTGCAGGGGCTAGACCCCGGCTTGAATACCCAGCTAGCCTTGCCCTTAGCCAATCATCATTAAGATTGTTGTGGCCAATGATGTGGGGTTTCTTTGTTCTCTGGCAGCGGCTGGCAGTGTTTTTGCCGAGGGTCTGGGGCCTCATCTGGCCTCATACCTGACTGCAGCTGGTGTCCCAACTCATATAACTAATTGGCACCCCGCTTTTTTTATTGCTTAACACATTTACAATGATTTATATTTTGTTCATGTTATTTACACATGTCTGCAATATATTTTGTTCATGTTATTTACATTTGTTTACAATATATATACAATAGAGTATAGGGTGATTTACCTTATGTAGTTAGCGGTCGCTACATATACTTATACGGTTCACGATTCTTACTACAAACAGACAACAGACCACTAAAATGGATATTCAAAATAAAAAATACTAACACAACATATCATGAAATGGATATGGAGAATTTGCATTTGACATAGAACACATATCGGGAAAGACAAACTTTGTAGCTGACTTACTATCGAGACAACACGAACATTTAACTCCAGTCAATCATGTTGACAGTGACATGGAAGACTTCGAGGGAATGGTACTTATACAATCCAAATTACGACGCGTTGATAAGTGAATTAGAACCGATGATACCACAAACAAACATACACAAAATACTGAACACACTGGTGAACAAATCGAAATTACACCAACAGAAAATGACCAGATAAGTAAACATGCGGAGCAACGGTACATTCGCAAAAATCATCAAATGATCAAATCTGGATTGTAAACGACGAAAAAATAGTTAATATAGAAAAACACCACCTAATTATAAAAAAGGGAAAAAAGCTTTTAACGTTTTAAAACCATTTGGGAAACAAAGAAATGAACTGACTATACAAAACCAACGGGATATACAAGACGTGTTTATTTAATCAGAATTATTATAAATTGTTATTTTATTAGGTTCTTGGTACATTTTTTTATATTCAGAGTCTACAATATACATGATTATCTTAGGAAGTTCTGAAACACATTTGTTATTAGATATATTTGTGGGTGTGGACTTTAATGCGAAGCACCAACACTGGGGGTCAAGATCCCCAAATACACGAGGACGTGCTTTGCTGTCTGCACTCACACGGAAACATTGCTCTACTATCACTCCTGACACAGCCACCTATTGTCCATCTGATCCCAACCGAAATCCTGATCTCCTTGACTTTTTTTTTTACAATAGTTTAGGAACACTAAACTATTCACTCACGCGCCTCGATGACCTCTCCTCTGATCATAGTCCTTTATTATTAACCATTTCCCTAAGACCAATTCACAAACTGCCTCCTCCTTCATTTATTAGGGGCCCAGTTGACTGGGACCACTTCCGCCAGCTTCTTACAGAGTCCGTAAACCTCAGATTGTCCCTGAAAACATCCCAAGACCTAGACGATGCAGTGCATTCTTTCACTACTCTGGTCCAGAGGTCGGCTTGGGAGGCATCGTCACCCCATCGTTACCCGAAAATCCACAATCATAATCGTTTACCTCAGCATTTCAAAGATCTAATCCAATCCAAAAGCCGCTCCAGAACAGTGTGGCAAAGATCCCGGCATCCTGCTGATCGTCACTCGTACAATCAGTACTGCCGATTGGTAAAGCGGCAATTGGCATCCTTCCGTTCTGATTCTTTCAATTCCTACCTCTCCCCTCTGTCCACCAGGGATAACTCCTTGTGGAATGTAACCAAAAAAATCCTAAGGTATCAACCTGTTTCACATCCACTCCGTCGTGATGATGGGTCCTGGGCGGCTTCGGATGGGGATAGGTCGGAGGAATTTGCTCTGCATCTTACCCATACTTTCACACCTCACCTTTCTCATCAAAACCTTACTCACAGCACAACTGTGGAAGATTTCCTCACTTCACCTATTCCTCTCTCTCTTCCAACAAAAGCTGTTAATCCCTCTGAGGTCAAATACCTTCTGAAAAACTTACCTTACCGAAAATCCCCTGGATATGATCTTCTTACTCCTCAAATTCTCAAACAGCTTCCTCCTAAAGCCATAATCTTTTTAACCTATATATATAATTGCATTATCCGAAAGACGCACTTTCCTCTCCTCTGGAAACATTCCATTATTGTCCTATTCGCCAAACCCGGTAAACCACCCAATGACGCCTCATCTTACCGTCCAATTAGCCTACTCCCTATCCTCTCAAAAATATTTGAGAAACTCCTACTAAAACGTCTACTTCCAATTGTTGAATCAAAAAACCTTTTTCTCACACACCAGTTTGGTTTCCGCCAACGACATTACATTGCTCAACAAGGCCTTCGCGTTGTTGATCACATCTCCTCAGCCCTTGAAACCAAACAGTATTGCACTGCTGCCTTTCTTGATATAGCTCAAGCTTTTGACAGGGTTTGGCACGCAGGTTTGCTCTACAAGCTCAAAAGATATTTAACAAAGAGCTTTTTCCTAATCCTGCAGTCCTACCTTTCAAACCACTTCTTCCAAGTCCGCTGTGGTTTAGAATACTCTAACTACTATCCCATTAATGCAGGAGTTCCACAGGGCAGTGTCCTGGGCCCCATCCTCTATAACCTATACACCGCTGATGTTCCCTCTACTCCCAATACCTTCTTGGCCACATTTTCAGATGACACTGCAGTCTTGTCATCCCACCCAGACCCCGACATAGCATCCCATAACCTTCAAAAACACCTTGACGAGATCGAGTATTGGTGCAATCAATGGCGGATCAAAGTTAATGAAGCAAAATGCTCCTACATTACCTTCACCCTTTGTCGCAAGTCTTGTCCACTAGTTTATTTTAATTCTATTCCTCTCCCTGTATCCGAGACAGTACGGTACTTAGGCTTCCATCTTGACATCCAACGACTGACCTGGAATTCACATACGAGACTAAAAAGACAAGCACAGACGCTTTGGACAACTGTACAGACTACTTCAAAGGACATCCCATCTCTCAATAGAAAATAAACTACTAATCTACAAAGTTAAACTTAAACCAATCCAATGGACATACGGAATAGAGCTATGGGGGACAGCAAAAAAGTCGAACATCAAGCGTATCCAATCCTTTCAATCAAAAGTCCTGAGAACAATAGTAAATGCCCCTTATTATGTCAGCAACAAAACCCTTCATAACGACCTTAATATACCCTACATTCTAGAACTCATCCCTTCCAAATTTATGAAATTCCAAAGTAGCCTTTCCAAACATCCTAATCCTGTAGCACAGTCATTGCACTGCGCTACTCATCCCTATAATCCTCCTCGGAGACTGAAACGGCAGTGGCCTCGTGACCTGTTATAAACGCGTGACAGTGGGAGTCCTGGCAATGGCCAGTTTTTCCAATCATGTCCTGAGCGTCTGTGACTCTCGCGCTCATGGCCAGCCTCCACTGTCTAGTATCCGGTGACGCGGCTGACGGAGGAGCGTGGGGGACTTCCCAAGACTCCGCTTTCTCTTCGCGGTGGATTTGGGGGGTCTCTGGGCTGTCTGTAAATATTGTATGAATGAGCGAGTGAATGATGAACTGTAAATATTGTATGAATGAGAGCATTTATCTTAATTACTTATTGCCTTATAAAAGGCAGATTGTAATTTTAGCACAATAAAGGAATATAATAATAATATATTTACAAAGGATATAAGAGGCAAGTAAATAATATTATTTTTGTTGCAATTGTCTAACTTACGATTGTTAATAATAATATATGAATTTATATCGTCAATATAATTAATATTGGATAGTTCATGTTGAGTAGAACTATATTGAACTGTAGAACCTAATAATATAATATTTTGTTTATACATTCATTAAGCAATAAAGTAGGGTTAGTACAATAATAATTATCCATAAGATAGTTACAATAATGTTATAAAGATTATCATTTTTTTTCTTAGTTCTCGTGTTTTTTGTATATTAATACAATAATAAAGATTAGTTTTATTTACAGGAATTGGTACTCTCACCACTGTACCGTAACAATCCACCTCCACCGAGGATTCCCTCACTCCTTACTCCTCTCACACCACCTTCAAGCAGGTCCTCCTAGTACAAGGATCCGATCACCCTAAATATTTTATATTTCTCTCACATCCTAAAATTCTAACTAGAGAGCTTAGAGGGAAAAAAAAAACAAAAAAAACAAACAACGTTCCCTTTTAATTGGATTTTAATTAAATCATTTTTTTCATTAACAATGAAAGGCCTCTAGTTTGGCTTCATTTAAATTGATAAATAAGGGTTAAATTATTAACAACCTAATTTTAGGTCTAAACTAAATGTAATTTTTACTTCATTATTTAAAGTAGACTAATAAAATAGTATTTTTTAATTGCAAATTAAATGTTAATTTAACTACAACCCTAGTTTATATTCAATCTAGTATCCCGTTTTTTCATTCGTGTAATTTTTTCGAGGTTTTTACGTTTGGTTCTGCTAGTGGCAGGTCTACAAAAGATTATTATTATTCTCCCCTACAATATTATTTAACTAGCTGCACCAAATCCACTACGTCCTGAACTCGGAAATCTTGCGGTATTTAGGTTCAATCATAATCTACAACTTTGGTTTTGTTTATAGAAATTAAAAAAAAAAGAACATAGTACAAATTTATGTAAAAAGATCGAAAGTTTACATGGACCAATCACGTATACTATAGAACTCACAGAAATGGTCCCAAGTTACACTAGGTATATTTCTAACTGTTAACTAAATCGGCCTATGAGCTATGAATCTTTCAGGGAAAATTAGGAAAGCGCTTTGCTGCCATTATTGATTTATACAGCTCCTAATTATAAGGCATTTCTGCTTTTCGTTAAAAGGAAAATCAAATAAAAATTAAGGAGTCGTTCGACTTAATCATTCGTCCGATATTTCCTCTACAATATGCTTGATAAATGGACGCAGAACTGTTCCTTTCATCACTGCCTGTATTTTAGCTGAAATGATATCACATTGCACTCTTTACTTAATTGTTTATTGAAAACTTTGATGGCCATTCTCCTGTCAAATGAAACTTAATACCTCTCCACCGAATATTGAAATTAAGAGACGGAAGAAAACATGAAAATATTGCTTTTTACGTTTTCCTGTTGATGAAAAGTGGTGTATTGTTTCTTGCATTATTATTTAAAAAACATTATTACTTTTTTCAATGAGATGTGTGAACATGATGGAATAATAGGAGATGTTCGGCTCTGTGTTAGTAACATTCATAAGACTCCCCGAGCACTAACTTCCAGTCGGTTTCTTTCTTTTAGCAATGATGCTTAGCAGGTTGCAATAATAAATGTAGGCTAGAAGAAAGTGAGGCTAGAAGAAAAGAAATGGAGTCTAAAGTCGCACAAATGGATTAAAATGAACGAGAAGTGTATTTTAACAGGGTAGAGGTGTTGATGACAATGAATATGCCAATGCATATCTAAGCAGGCCGGAGAGGAAGTAGGTATGGAGTTAGAATCTTCTCTCGCAAGCAAAGAAAGTTGCAAGAAGTGCATCGCTGCCTTGATGGGAAATCGATTGGTCTGCGACACAAATGGTTTGAAATCTAGATGCGATTTCCCTGCGGCGAACTCTATATTAGCTGCAACGCCCGTCCTATTGAACTTATAATTGACTCAGTTTCAAACAGTCCATGGGCATGTCACTATCGCTTCCACCTGATAGACTGTCCAACGTGCATTTGTGTCTCGGCCCAAACTAACTAAGGAACCACTAGTAACCACAAGCTGAGTAAACGTAGAGTGTTTATATCCCAATTTTCAATAGATCGTTTCAATCATTTCCCCCTAATTTCCTATTGTACACAAAATTACTTCAAATCAAATTATGTGTCGCATCCAATGCGATTTCTGAAAAAAACAGTTTAAGATAGAAAAAAATGGTTCAGATCTGAATTTAGCGTTGAATATTCTATAAGAATTTCCACAACATCTGACAGGCTTACAATAGTGTATTTAAACTGTGCAACTCTCGTTAAAAATAGCGATAACATTTGAACAAATAAAATAATCCCGGCATAATGGGTTTCAGAAGTGAATCTAGCATGAAAAATTCTGAAGGATCCACTTATCGCCGTTTCTGTTGTCCAAATATGCGTTGGCTTGTGTGTTTTATAATGTAATGTGCTTATGAGAGTAATCCGGTGGCGGTAGGGTAAAATACACTTATCCACTTATCCTTTTTTACCAAAGCAGTACATAATTAATGCACGTAAAAGCACTCTCTGTTGGCAAGATTCTTGCCAACTAGTAAACTAAAATAATGAACTGTCGTCACAGCGAATGATACATTCAAATTTTAATTGAATGTTTAAGGTTATACCTATACCTAAGGTTATACCTTGTGTATTTTG
Organism: Acanthosoma haemorrhoidale; assembly: GCA_930367205.1. NCBI lineage: Eukaryota > Metazoa > Arthropoda > Insecta > Hemiptera > Acanthosomatidae > Acanthosoma > Acanthosoma haemorrhoidale. The sequence continues at coordinate 148,595,008 of OV884011.1, read as the reverse complement.
CCTACTTGTTTTATTGTTATTATAAAAAGTGGAATTAGGTAAATGTGGTCGTCGGTAAGGTACACGGTGGCTGACAAGGTGAACAGAGACAGAGGGGATGGGGTTGGTGGAGGGGGGTGGCAGAGGCACTAGTCGGCTCCGGAGCCCCAGTCAGCTACCATCTCTTGTCCGTTGCCGCCTGTCACTTATCAGTCCCCCATCACGTGACATCTCAGTGCTGTGTGTTTTTTGGTTTGTTTTTGTTTTTGCCTGTATATTTGTGCTGTGCCACCGAGCAGTTTGAATCGACAAGATTTTTTTTATTTTGGGATTACCAGCCACGGCTGTCACTGTGATCGAGGTAAGGCACAATTCAATCCAATGGAATGTTTAGCAGAGATATCTATTTTTATATGTTGATATAGCTTATTGTATTGATTGATTTTTTTTTAATTTGGAAATTTTTTAATTGTAGCGAAGTTGAACCAAAAAAACACTTTCAGTCATTAATATTGACATGCTTGTTGATTTAGAGGGATTTTACAAGTTTTAGCCGATTTAGTTTACATAAAAATTGACGTGTATTTAGCATTATGCCATCATATATCGTCGTCAGATTCTATTATCTATGCAGAAGTGTTGCAATGGATTATAATGCTTAGTTTTAAAAATATTGGACAGATTTGAATTTTACAAAGTACAATAATCATTACTCGCAGGTTTTAACTCATGATTTGTTTCAATGCAAATTTCCCACATTTTATTTGAATTATGAAGATGCCATAGTTTCTTATTAAGAATTGAATGGTTATTTATATTCGCATAACTTAATTACGAACAAAAAACGTACTTTTTCTGTTTAATTTGGTTTCTCGAGCAAAGTAAGGATGGCATTCGCGCCAAAAATAAAATGAATCTGCATAGAATTTGTCAAATATATTCTATATCTGCTGTTTGAATAAATCATGTCTATATATTCTGCGCGAGAATATATTCAACATATTTTCAATGAATACACATTATTATAACATTAAATTTATGTTTTAAATAGGTATTTGAATTGTTAATTTTTTTTTCTTTCTATGAAAAAAAAATAGAAAACTTGTTTACCCACCATTCTATGGCAAATCAGATCGCTCTCGAACAAGGTAACATGCCTGTTTTATGTTCGGGCATGAAGGGGCCATGAGTTACAATTAATAAGTACATTGTGATGTTAAATAATTATGTAATCAGTGCTGTTATTATTTGCTCTCTCCCACCCCCCTTCCCTCTGTCTTGCTCTTTTTTTTGTTTGGAATAACTATTCACAACTCCACGGAACAATGTTCATTACGGTTGCTATTGTTCCCCGCACAGGAATAAGTGCATTGTCGGCTCGGCTTTTAGAACCGGGCCGTGTATTGTATTTGGTTTTGGCTCTAAAGAGGAAACGGCCTTGGGTGTCTGTATATCAGTAGGCAGCAAGTCGTAACAAAAGGCTTAGTCTGGGTTGAAAAAAAAAATTATAAAAAAAGAGACACTCGTGAATAGGCAAAATTGAATAATAAAACATGATATATTCGCGTAGGAAAAGGTTTTGAGCCGACAGATAGTCATCTCTGTGGCTTTGTCATCCTAGATATCCACTTCCGGGAAAGTTTTGTATTTCCGATTTATTTTCTAAGATGACATGCAAAGTATTATCAACACATTGTAGATTTATTAACGAAAAACTGGTACAAAGTTTTTTAATAACACCTACAGACTGTCTGTCTTACGTGTTGCCTGGGATACAATATGGGATGAAACAATACTGGGTAGTATCGTTTTAAGACTAGAACGGAAACAAAATAATATACATATAACTTTAACCTCATAGGTTCATCTTATTTCGAATTAGACTCAAACTAGGGGGGGAATACATAATGGAGGCTATACACAAAATATTCATACATGAATTTGCTTTGAACTAAAAATAAATCAATTACAAGTTTGGTTATAGCTGCGTATAATTTAAGTATGACAATTAAACAAAAATTAAGTCCACTAAAGCACCAATACATATTTCGTATCGTTTATCAGGACGTCAAGATGTTTACTTCAACCCCTATCTGAATGTGTTAAATAAACATGTACTTTTTAATTACCTACAAAGTAAATGATTAATTATTCCTCATTATTTTCCAAGAGGTTTCTTTTATTTTGGCATAATTTATTCAGAAAAAAAATGCTATCCAAATTACCACCTCTCTACATAAAACACATCGAGATAAAGTTACAAAATATTTTGATGTCAGTAATTATACTTAAAAAAAAAAACAATTAACGTTGTTATAGGTAACAAGTCTTTAATGCGATAACGTGCATTGAGTGATCACAAATATTTACATGCAGTATTTTTCATGTCATCAAAACCTCAATGTGAAGTTTTATGTATTTATGTCGAGCTAATAACTCATAATTACTAATAGAAACGGATTGAGGTACAGGTGGAAACCATATAAGTTGAGGAAATGACTTAAGAAGAAAATGATAATGAGTTGAGAAAATGCTGCAAATAATCGCACAATTCATCTTGAATTACTAAATTGTTAGTAAATCTTACGGTGGTGATCCTCTCATGTTGTTATATAATAACTTGATGACATATTTACAAAAATTTTCAAATGCATAGTAGGAAAAAAAAACCTTCTCAATACAAAAACAACAACAACAAAAGCCTTATTTACAAATTAAACAAAAATAATTAAAATTTAAATAAACCTATTTAGAAATTGCATAAATATATTTACAAATTGAATAAAAATATCTTTAAGTTCATCTTTGTAACCCATCGACATTTTTATATAAACAAGATCAGAAGTGCTCGTTGGGTACTCAAAATATTATTAACCCATTTCATACTTATATTATGGAACTCGTAGGTACTAAATATAAAAACAGAAAATTAAAATTTTACCAACAGATCTCTTGCAAGTGGAACTTTATTCTGACCAAGCATAAAGGTTATGTGTGATCGGACTGATTCGTAGAGTATAAGTTTATTTTTGGGATTTTTTAAAGTATATCTTTCAAAAAAATTCGAGAATATGCATATTTTTTTACTATGTCAGTTTTTCTTTTGATATTTCCTGTGAAGGTTAGGGTTTTATGTCTAAGGTCACACCAGGATATTGGACTGTTTTTAACCACGTGATATTCGCTGATTTCATGTAAAGGTACTGATTGAGGTGCGGGGTGGCTTAGTAATACATTTACTATATTAATACATTAGGTACACCTGGAGAATTTTCCCGTCAATTATGTGTGTAGGTGTATAACTATTGAATAAAATCCTCAAAACCTAAAAATTGCTGCGGCATTTTCGAGAAACGGACCAACTGAAACCATATCATTTTATTCATTAGAAGAACATTCTTTTTTCGGGGGCTCTAAATCTAACGCTTTCCCACATTCTTGTAAATGCTATTTTTCCTTTTTTACGTGTCCAGTACCGATATGAATATCTTTTTTTTTCAATGGACTAGATTAGTGTCTTTTATATTTTGAAACCGTCAAGCAAATAGGGGGCGTATAGACAATGGAAGAGACGATGACGTTACGCTAAATAATGGCTTCCTGCCTACCCAGTAAGGATGAAGATGACACTGCAGATAGCCATGAAGCAGTTCCGACTGAAGGGGGTGAAATCATGGGGACACGTGCCCCCCCGGGTATCCTTTGTCCAGCGCTGGCCACCCTCTGTAGCCGGCCCTGTATCGTCTGCCCTCGGGAATGAGGCATCAGATTTCATCACTCTCTTTGATGCTTATTGATTATTGCTGAGGTCTCATTATTGATTATTGATAATATTTTGACCAGTGAATTAGTGGTAGGATCGTCAGTTCTTATCGGGGTTGAAAAGTTTCTTTTCTGATAGATTTGATTATTTTAATAGCACAGATATAGGAAATAAAAAACAGTACCTTTCTGAATAAATCTTGACACCTTTCATGGTTGGCAAATAGTAAATGAGAATATCTACAATTAGTCTCTCGGAAGTGTGACAGGATCGTTGAGACTCGGCGAGGCGTCTTGTCTATTTGGTGGGGGGGGGGGGGGGGCTCTTGCTGCCTGCGAGACCCAGACACCGTGTTGGTCTTACAATGGCTAACTATGGGCAGTCTGTGGATGCCGCAGTCTACTGACTGCGACCGTCTAACGTGGTTAATTTCCCTCCCTGCAAGACATCGATGGGGAAAAATTAGAATATGTAACGGTAAATAGCTTCTGACAAGTGTCTTGCAAAAGCTGAAACTAGCTATGTTCCACAACACATTATTATTAGAATGCAATAACGGGAATACAAGTGCAGCAAATGGACCTGCTTAGCGAAATTGAATATCTCTCATGCAGCTCGGATGGTGTTAAAGATTTACCTTTGTATTTTTTTTCCATGATTGAGGACTCACTAAAGACGGAAATGCAAAAATAATTTGAATGGTATGCCTAAAATAAAAATTCTGGTTTTAATGTCATTTTTTTTGTCAATACATTAGATATTTACTTTAATTTTTGTTGGTATTAAAAAGACAGAGATGGTTTTAAAAGAAACAAAAAAAACAACACAAGTTTTATTCACATTTTGATCCCCTTTTGACCAGGTATGATTGTTGAACAGATCCACGATGGCTTGAAAGGTCACTCTCATCGGGCTTGGCAATAAGAAATGAGCGATGGGCAGTAACATCGAAAGATAGGATATCTTATTGCGGCAAACGAGTTATTTTTTGAAATAAAACGTACGTTTTTATCCATAACTTGAATATATATAATCGCTTTTCTAGTTTAACTCCAGGCAATAAGCTGAGCCCTGTAATTCTCAATCCATGATGCCCCCATACAGGCTATACGCCAGAAGCCGCTCTTATCCGGATATAGAGGACAGACCGGCAGAACTACACCCCCGCTAAACCTGACGTAGGGGTAGGGAGTGCTCCAGTCTGCATTGTTCTGCATTTTAAAAAGCACCCCCCCCCATGCCACTTTACTTGGGCTATGACTTAGCCTGCCGATAAATCTCCCGACCGCGGCTTCCTGCGGCTTTCTTCCATTAAGGCCTCCCTCATCCCTCATAACTCCGCATCTCTCTTATCTAGTGTCTACGTGGCCTCTTTCGTCTTACCCCGTATCTGCGTATGATACGGTGAGTATTATTATTCGTAGGTATATTTCTGTAGCCAAAAGAATCGGCTTGGATTCTAAACTTTATAGTAAAGAAGTGATAATCCTAATTGAGAGTAACTTTCTTCGCCATGTTATCCCATTAGATCTACCACTGAAAGGAAATTAAGGACGCAGAAAGAGAAGATTGGGTTGAAGTTTTGCCTCTGTTTCTTTAAACATATTAAATAATTGTGACAATAATACTCGATGTTTTAAGTAAAAAATAATTAAGGTATATGTTTTTCCATTTAGTACCCTCAGGAAACCTTTCTCAAAGTATCCAATCCAGGCTATCGACTTCGTATACAAGTAAAGAAAATATACAGTTTTCTCCCAGACATGTGTGAAAGATGACAAACAACTATCTGTCACACAATAAACAGTAAGCACTTTGGTATTTGCACAAGTGAACGAATAGTCAATTAATCTAAACATATTAAATGATTGTGACAATAATACTTGATGTTTTAAGTAAAAAATAATTAAGGTATATGTTTTTCCATTTAGTACCCTCAGGAAACCTTTTTCAAAGTATCCAATCCAGGCTATCGACTTCGTATACAAGTAAAGAAAATATACAGTTTTCTCCCAGACATGTGTGAAAGATGACAAACAACTATCTGTCACACAATAAACAGTAAGCACTTTGGTATTTGCACAAGTGAACGAATAGTCAATTAGTCTAAACATATTAAATGATTGTGACAATAATACTCGATGTTTTAAGTAAAAAATAATTAAGGTATATGTTTTTCCAATTAGTACCCTCAGGAAACCTTTTTCAAAGTATCCAATCCAGGCTATCGACTTCGTATGCAAGTAAAGAAAATATACAGTTTTCTCCCAGACATGTGTGAAAGATGACAAACAACTATCTGTCACACAATAAACAGTAAGCACTTTGGTATTTGCACAAGTGAACGAATAGTCAATTAATCTAAACATATTAAATGATTGTGACAATAATACTTGATGTTTTAAGTAAAAAATAATTAAGGTATATGTTTTTCCATTTAGTACCCTCAGGAAACCTTTTTCAAAGTATCCAATCCAGGCTATCGACTTCGTATACAAGTAAAGAAAATATACAGTTTTCTCCCAGACATGTGTGAAAGATGACAAACAACTATCTGTCACACAATAAACAGTAAGCACTTTGGTATTTGCACAAGTGAACGAATAGTCAATTAGTCTAAACATATTAAATGATTGTGACAATAATACTCGATGTTTTAAGTAAAAAATAATTAAGGTATATGTTTTTCCAATTAGTACCCTCAGGAAACCTTTTTCAAAGTATCCAATCCAGGCTATCGACTTCGTATGCAAGTAAAGAAAATATACAGTTTTCTCCCAGACATGTGTGAAAGATGACAAACAACTATCTGTCACACAATAAACAGTAAGCACTTTGGTATTTGCACAAGTGAACGAATAGTCAATTAGTCCAAACATATTAAATGATTGTGACAACAATACTCGGTGTTGTGAGTTTAAATTTGATTATTATCTAAAAAATACTTTAGATTATTTGTTGAATCATCTTATTTATCATCCATAACCTTTAGAAAAAAAAGAAAGAAAGTGAATTGAACTTGAAATCCTAAAAAACATCCGAGCTGGGATTAAAGAAATCATATTCGAATGAGTTTAGGAAATTGTATACATTCCGTTTTTTATTTTTTTAAATAATTTACATTTTTTTAGGTTTTATGGAATTCACCTTTGCATTCTGAGGCCGATTGTACAACTTTTATGACCGCTACCGTAAAACATGCAGGCGTAAGAAAATCAGCTAATACCTGAAAGAAACCTAGACCGGGAATAACTTATAATCTATTTAAGTCGAGTCATAAGTAACTTCTGTTTTTTTATCAGACATTTATTTTGCTCTCATTAAATGACGTTTTCGCGATTGACGAGTGCAGGACGCTTTTCATGGAGTTTCTCTTGCAATCTTTGCAACTGCTGAACATATCTATTCGCAGTAATCGTTACATATGACTTCAACAACTCGTGGTGAATTATTCCTTGACAATCCCACCATACACACAATAAAATCTTTTTGCCATGGATGTTTGCTTTCGGATCTGGTAGAGGTGGTTGATCCTTTTCATCGCCTGTTACAATCCTGTTTAAAAAAGGCTTAATTTTTACCCGTGAGAGCAGGCTTGTGGTGATTGACATGCGATATTTTTTATTCCGTTCACTGAGATTGTGAGGTACCGACACTCCTAACTTGCTGACTTTCTCTAATTTCTCCAGGTGACGGTTAACAGTAGATTGTGATGTATTCAACCTTTCTGCTATACCTCTTGTTGATAGACGTTGATTTTGCTCCAATATTGCCTTTAAAAGGTTGTCCTCAAAGTCGGAAGAACGTCCCGCCCTCGGTTCGTCTTTTAAGGTTGTATCTCCTGAACGGAATTTTATAAACCGATTTCTAACTGCCCGATTAGTTATTAGTCCTTCACCATATAAGCTGCATATTTTTTCAGCTGTCAACCTAGCACTATTGCCTTGTTTAAATTCCCAAAGCATTACATGACGAGTATGTACTTTTTGACTCTCCATTTCAGAGTTTAAAATAACGTAACGTGTTGCACACAAAACAGTTGACAAAAGACTAACTGAAGCCTCGTCTACATAGTGAAAACAAAAACTTTTTGTCATGTTAACTCATAGTGGTTAGATACGAACAATAGATTCTACTTAGCTGCATCGGAAGTTACTTATGACTCGACCTGATAATAATAACTCCATAAACTTTAGCATAGTTTTATAAAGTATGTACCCAAAATTATGAATGTTTTAAAAATTATTAATACCTGCAATTTTTTAAATGCTTGCAATTCTTCTTAATGGCTTAGATTATATCATCCTTTCTATGGATGGTTCTAGGTTCCATTTGTATTCTGAGCCAAGACCAATCCAACCTCAGTTACTTGGAGGAGGTTTTTGTAGCTTTATTCCCGTAAAGGAGATTTTGTATTTGAATCATGCCAATAGGTAGCTGGTTTTCCATTTAGTACCCTCAGGAATTAAATTTCGAAGTATGCCTAAAATTCAATGTTATATGTCACACATCCATTAAATCAACTCCGTAACTCACACCTGCGAAAGGTGCTAACAACTACTGATACACAACAAACAATGCGCGGTTTTGGTATTTGCGCAAGTGAACGAATCGACAATGGGACAATTAGGCTGCTAGTGCAGCGCACAGGTTCGGGGAAGGCCCTGTAACAATAGAGGTGAAGATAGGTTGGAACACAATAGCGGTTTAAGACGCATTTATCGACATCGTTGGGGAAAATTGCAATATCCGCCGATATGCCTCAGTACCACTGCAAATTTTGCAGGTGCACATTAAATGATCCGGTAATTCGGTGCTTTTATGAAACCTAAATCAATCGTCACGGAATATAAAAAACACCCTGGAGATTAGACTTTAATAACGAATTACGACTGGGGGACATGCAACAATCAATATATCAATTATTACTAATCTGACGAATATTGGAACAAAACTGTTCTGTTCTGACATACAACTGCCTTACATAGACAGCTAATTACCCGCCCGACTTCGACTGCTGTTTGAAACATACAACTCCACAGAATATAATTTAAAAAAAAATGCAATGGGTGAACGTCAATGCTCTGTGGTTAGTTACTCAACAAACAAAAAATAGGGTGGACTGGACGCTAGATTCTACGCAAGATTAACGATATCACCAGGATCAGCTGATATCACTTCGAAAAAGGCACAGAAACGGAAGGCTTTGCCAATATTATATAAACAAAAAAAATTGTTCCCGTTTTTTTTTCTTTTTTTGCAAGCCATTCTCATATGTATAAAAATAAAATATATGTTTGCTGGGAAATGGGGATCTGATGAACGACGTTAACGACCTGCCTTTGTAGTTCATTTGATCAAAATATTCAAAAGTTTTTACAAGTAAGGCAAAACTTTGTAACACATATTATTGATTCGATTATCTACGTCCTCTGCCCTTTATGGGTGTACATATATGCAAAAACCAAAAATAATTAAGGATATAATTACAACGCTGTCGAAAGGCTATATTTTTTATTTATATTTAAAAAAACAACCTACAACCAGCATCCTGTTACAAAACAAAAGATTATTGTATACAAAGCTAGTAAAACTTGATTTGGTGTGTGTTTGACACATCTTCAAAACTGTTTTTTTTCATCTATGTCTTGGATTATTGAGTTTGAATTACAATTAGAAACTAGCACTGCCTGTGAAACAAAAGTGTACATTTTGTTCAGAACCAATGGTAAGCAGTGTTCAGAATCAATCGTCTTAGCGATATGATTAGAATATATTGTTAAATATACAATATAGTAATATGAAAAGACAATTAAAATATTCCAATTGTAAGAAGACTTAAAAACTGTCAATAATATAACTTTAGAGATGTGAAGAGTTTTATTAAGAATATTTTAAGTGCTTTCACATGATATTCCGGCAAATAAGTTTAAAACGTATGATGAACGTCCCGATTAGTTCTTTAAGTGGTTGGTATTCTGGACCTCTAGCTGTGGATATCCGGGTTTGACTCCCGACTAAGAAGTTATTCCTTTAGAGATTGGCACGGTAGGCGTTAACTCAGCCTTGAGAGGATAAATGAACTTTAAAGAAACTGGAAACTCGTCAGAAGAAGAGAATAAGCTTGTTTAAAGAAAAAGAATCCAATGAAGAAAACAGAATTGAATGTCGCCTATTGCTAAACACTATATCACCTGAGTTATTTTGTTTTTCTTTTACATTTAGAACGATAAGATCGTTTCTATAACTTCTTTCGTTTCTACAAAACAATTTGTTATTATATACCACCTTAGTAAAATAGCTAACGTTGCATTAAAAGTATATTTTCATACGGGTCATTACCGATATTATGGTGTATTCGGAACTAGTAGTAGATCTTAAACTAAAATCTCCACTAATACTCTGATCACAATCATCTGGTCACGAATTAGCAGTCTGTGCTAAAGGTCTCAGCTGTCTCCATAAAAAAATTAATAAAATATAAGAAGGGGAAGATATAATTGAATATGCGATTGTATGCGCCAGTTAAGGAGTAAATTTTGCGATATAAAATAAAAAGATGCGAAAATAAAACAGTTAGACAATATAAAATAGATTCGCTTAGCTTAGTTTGTGATACTCTGGCGTAATCTCCTACATGTGATGATTGTTGAGTAGAAAGGATGTTTTAGGAAGCATGGAGTAGAGTATTAACGGAGGATTAGAAACTTCTGATATTTGAAAAGCACACTGAAGGCCTGAATACCTCTGCCTTTGTTTGCAATTCTGCTATTTACTTAGCAACATAACCCCACCATAGTAAAAGTGGTTTTTTCCAAAAGGATGGTCCTAAACATTATACAGATGATTACATCAGAAAAACTACATCCTAAAAATCAGCGTAATTTTAATCAATAAATTTAATTTAGTTATAAAAATACCATAATCGCAGCATATCGGTTAATCGGTTATAAATTTATTAAATTATGTGTACGTAACAAGTCCTGAAAATTGAAGAGTCAGCAATCACAAATCAACATTAAAACTTTTGAAATGTCCCCTGTTAGTGACTTTTCATTTGAAGGTTCCGACAAATACTTTAGATCATGTTTACAACTGCTTTAGAACCGACGGAAAAAATACTATTCCTGCTTTCCCCTCTTAGGTCTCTTCAACAAAATATCGTCTGAGCTATTTTTCACTTATAAAACCAAAAGTGCGATCGTAATAATTAATAAAGTAATTATAAAATGTTATAATTCTATGGTGTAGCTAAACCTCTTTTTATCGAATATTTCATCAGAGAGTCTGTGAAGAGGGATTTACTGGAGTTGGAGAGAGCTGACGGGACGGCGAGAAAAAAGTGCTGGAAGGAAGAGAGAGCGTGCATTGATGTGCAGATTGCCTGGGGGCCCCTTAATTTGGGGCATTTCCATGACAAAAAGTGCCCTCGAGGGGCCGTATTGTCTTCTGGACCGGGCTGTGGGGGTCCGCCTCCTCCCTGCCCTCGCCCTAAGAAACATTAAATCCAGTCCACCCTGGAGCTCTAATTTCTTAATCACGGAGAACTTACTCGTCTTTCGGTACATACGTCCATTGCTTAAAAGTGAAACCACAACTTGAAAAACCCAGTTTTGATGTATGTAAACTACTGAAAGTTTAAAACTTCCTCCATCACAACAAGGAGCATGAAATACAATGCACAATGGAAGACGTTAATTAGGACTCACAATATAGAGAGAAAGCATTTAAAAAAATATATTTCATCTGAAAATAATAAAAATTACAAATATGGCACACCTGATATGACTATTATTCTAGGGACTGGGTTGGTAAAGTACGAAAAATAGTTACAGACGATATTACAGACAGTAATAATAATAACAACAAATCTTTATTACTTATTAAGTAAATATATATATACCGTCAAATGGGGTGAAAATTGTGAAAAGTTGAAATTTAGTTCTAAAATTTTAAATAATAATATTTTCTGAAATGTTCCGTTATTTAATGTTAGCATAAATGCTTATAAAGAAAACTTAGTTCTATAGAACTATTTATTGCTAAAATTACCTACCTAAAATTATTACGACAATTTTCACCCTATTTTTAATATAATGGTAAAAATGGTGTTACCATTTTTATGTTGGTTCAACTTCTGTTGCAACAGTTACCTAAGTGATCATGCTTTGTTACCTTTCTGTCTGGTGTTTACCCAAGTGTTAGGGAAGTCAATATTGATATCAATGCGACTCATTGTTAACTATAAAATAAATTATTTGAGTGCCCATCAAAATCATTACTGTAACTGGGTTGAGAATTGTCGGGATAGTTTCCTGACAAAGAGGCAAAGTTTTGGCCTTGCCGAAGTCCCTGTACAGTTTGTGGAAAAAAAAAAAAAGGACTAATTCATATTCCCCGATTCAACTGAGATCGCTGCACATGAAAAATTGTTTTAGTTATTAACAAGTTTCAGGTTTTTCTTGGAAGTTTTTATAGCTCCTTTTATGTGCCTTTTTGTACTCTTAATTGCAATTAACATATTTTTTTAGACACATTTTAAGGTAAAAGAGGACTCTTCTGATTTCTTTTTGCTTGTAAAAATTTTTAAGGAATAAATTAATAAAACCACTGGGTTTTGTAGTTCTAATCGGATTCTTTTCCTATAATGCTCACCCCATTACTAAATGTATGATTTTCTATGCTTCTCCTAGTCAACGTCAATCAACCAAAGTTGTCATGAAGAAATTTATTTTTCCCGGAAACAGGGAGGGTACTAAAAATTTGAAATTTCCACAGATTACCTCCCATGGACCTTAATAATAATCACTCAATGGGGCTTTGTGTTCATCCAAATGATATATTGTCATCCAAATGAGGTATTTTATTTTAAAAAATAGCAAATTTGACGATTTTCCCCCCGTTCGATGGTACCAATGAGTGGATTAAAAACCAAATTTTTTTATGGTACGTAATTTTAACACTGGGAAAACTAAATAAAACGAAATTATAAAGAAAAGAAAACCCCAACTAAATAAAAAAATAGTCATTAACTTAAATAGAAAGAATATATGAATAGATAATATATAAATAAAGATTATGTTAATATAAGTAATTTTAATTTGACTCGTTATACTACGAGTAAGTGTTTTCCGGACCACTAGTCAACAACCATTTTACATTAAGATTTGGTTGGTAGTCGAAATATTAGTATAAATTGATTTATTGATTTTTATTTAAGGAACGACCCCCAGAGATGGCAATGTACTTTTCAAAACTATATGTAATCTCAAAATCTAAAGTGGTTTCTCTATAATACTCCATATCACACCTGAATCCTTGCCACCATTTCAAGCCTGAACACATGTCGAAATCCAAGTAAAGTGGTTTTCACTGCCAAACCAGTGAGAAATAACATTAAAAAAAAAGGGCAGAACTGTAAAATATTGAGTTCTAATCCAACATTACTGAACATCTTTCTATAACACCTGATATTAATTTACAACTTCCTCCTTTAAGAGCCAAATTTATTTGTGTTACAATTAATGTATTGTAATCATCATTCAAATACAAATACAAAGTCAACAAAAATAGTCTTTACCTGGTAGACAAAAGTGAATTGATGATTGATGATTGTGGTGAAGAAAAGAATTGATTATAAAAGTGGTTCTCAAGAAAAAAGTGCGCATCGCTCGTTTAGTATTTTATTAAATATTATTTATGATTTCAAACATGTTTTTCTTTGAAGCAAAAAGGTTATTTTTGCCAAGCACCATTAAGGGCTTGCAGATAAGTAGTGATGCATCATGATTTCTAAATGGAAATATATAATTATACAAATTTAGGCACAATATAATTTAGAAGAGACACAGTGAAATCACTAAGAAATTAATTATTAGTGGGTATTCATTTTTGTTTATAGTTTTGAGTAGTGTATTTAATTAATGATAGATCTATTTACTGACAATATGTATTTTTTTAAACTATAATTGCAATATAAAATCGAAACTATCACTAACATCGTGTTAATTAATTGAACTAATGATTTAATTGGAGAAATAATATTTTACATGATAGTTCTAAATGATGATCAAGTGATGCTAAACTAATGAAGGGCCATTGAAGAAATAAGTAATAGTTTAAAAAAATCATCATTGTTATATTATATTTCTCTTGACACTCGGTGTAAAAATCAAAATGAGAACATGATCGTTCGGTAAGTGCGGGGCATCAATGAATCGTGGTTGAAATACCCTTTAAAAAAAAATGTGTTCCCAATTTTTTTTTGCAATCCTACTTTTAGTAAAGGGGTAATATTTTACATGAAATTGTTACTTGATACCCTAAATATGCTAGAAATCAATATAATGGCCAACTATTAATCGGTTACTTGTAATTAAATAAAATACTTTTTTATCATAATAAGTAGGAAAGCAAATTAAAGGTCCAAATTGAAGTCCTAATCAATAATATTCATTAAAATTTCTTATTTTTATGTCGTTGAATATAAGAAATATCACAAACGTGCACAATAACCTTCTTTATCAATTTGTATTGTATATTCATTCAAATATGCAAAGTTTCGGACTAATTAAGTCCATCTTCAAGCAATCCATACACAATCAGCACTAGTACCATTTATATTAAAACAGTTATGTTATTCCAAAATTAAATAATAAATATTAAAAAGATCAATAAATAATTGTCATTACATAAAAAAATATTTTTTTGGAATGGTTGTATCCATCTGTCAGTCCTATCTCTGTCATAAGCAAAAAGGTAGCTGTGTTTTGTCATTTAAAAATTCTATTCCATATTATTATAAAAATTAATTTTGTCAACATATTACAAACATATTTATAGTTCACAGTATTTTTTTTATATTTTTGTTTTGTGAATTGATTTTAAGAGTTTACTGAGATCTGTTATTATCTTCTTTTCCAATAATTTGTGGTGAGTCAAAGACAAAAGCGTGCTGTTGAATAATACTGCGATTGGTTAAAGCTGTGACACTTAAAGTCTTCGGGTTTTTGCAGTTGGTTCTATGCTGTGGTAACCTATTTACATCGGGGTTTTGTGGACTATTATTACAAAAAGTCACTAAAAGTGTTATCAAAATTGTTTTTTAAAACATTAAGATGCATCGCTCATGATTTGAATTTTTATAATTATAATGGCCTATAGCACTCACAGACAGTACATATTTTAAATAAGAACATAGAGGCATTCATTGGATAATTTGCCTGTGGCTTGTGAATTTTTAATTTGAACTTAATTTTTAATGTTGGTTTTCATACTTTATAATAATATATTTGCTAAAATTATCTAAACCACATTGTAGTTTTTCAAACATAGTTGTTTACAGAAAGACAAAAGCCTGTCCAATATGTGCAGATTTTTGTGTTTCCTGCCAAGTTACCAGTTGATAGAGATCGATGGTCAGACGGACGGACGAGACCCGGAGAATGGAATCAGTCCTTCTCTGGCTAGGAGCAATAAGCCGAAGGGCCCAAATGGACGGCCGGGGTGTGTTAACAATAGGCCCTAACAAAGGGCGAGGCAGTCACCATTTTCATATAAGCCATCGCGAGGGCGGCCCTTCTATTGATAAGGGCATATTGTAGGATGGACAAACGTCATGTGTATACCTTATTATCGGCTGGTTGACGCCTTTTCAGTTTTCTCCAACTTCTTATTAGGGAGTGCGGTACTGCTTACTCCACTGGATAGCAGAACTTAGCAGCGATATTGGCAGTCCATGATCTATTCCTAATAATTATCGAGCCCGAAAGTAGGGATTTTACTTTGAAATTTACAATTGTCAGGCATAACCTTTATGCTTAGATATAGATAACTAAAATTGATCCTTCTTATCAGTTATCTAATGGCCAATAAAGAATAGAATAGAAAAAAAAATCTTTATTCTGGGACCATGTTATCCATAAATAATAACAATGAAAAAATGAATAAACCTCTGGTCAGCGAAAAATAAACAACACATCACATAGGGGGAGAAAAAAACTAAAAGGGATTCCTTAAATTAAAAAATATTATTCAAGAATTCGTAAAAAAAAATATAAGAAAACAAGTATACTAATCAATTACATTAATTATAGGGGAAAAAAAGAAGAGTGAAAAATAAAAGTAATGAAATTAAATTCATAAATAATGGTGGTTACTCGTTTGAAAGGTTGCAGTAATAGATTCATTAACGGTTATACGGTTAAATGGTAATACTCGTATATTGTTAAAAAACAATAATAATAGTAAAAACGAATTTTAGTAAAAAAGAGCCAGTCTTAGTAATAAGGGGTTGTAAACGTACGTAAGGATTAAGCATGGGAAATATTTAGATGGTGATAATTCCAGAGAGTGGTGGAGCGAGCAAAAAAGGAGCGGACGAATGCTGCGGTTCTGTGGGCAGGGGTTGATATAAAGGTAAGGAAGGGGAGATCTGATATTAAATAACGTTCAAGCAGAAATTTTGGACTACTTGCATACAAAATCATAATTTTCGAACTACTTTTTTTTTTTTCTTTCCAAAAATATTTTTTTAATTTGCTAAACCATTTTAGTCACGAAAATTGTCTTTGAAAAAAAAGCTAAAATAGTTACTGAAGACATTGAAATCTATTAGAAGGACATTAAATTCGAGACTTGTTGGAACCCGAAACATTATTACATATCATTGGCGTGACATATGAATGTCAGCACTTCTTGTGTTCTGAAATAGTCAGTGAAACGGAGGTGCTGGTCCGATTGAATCCCAGTGTAAAATGTATCTTTTGAAACGGAAATCACAAATATTTGATCAAAATGTACAGAATATTATTTGCGGCGTTCACCTTGATGTCTACTCTACTAATGTTAATGATTAGTGGCACCCCGGCTTGGAGTAGGAGTTTCTGGGAGCTAAGACTGCAATTGTTCATCGTGATGTCGTCCTCTCTTTGAAGGTGGTATCCTGGTAATCCCCTTCCTTATAGTCGGGATAGCCTCTGGATTTGATTGGCCGATTTGAAAATTGGCATCCCCTAATATAGTTTAAGTTCAATAAAGTGCCACCAATACAGCTTTTCGGGAGGTTTATAATGTTTTAACAGTACTTATGCCTTATCCCCGTTGTAAGTAGTTATAGAGTGGTAGTTCGAAAGTCCAGAGGCTTTGACAGTACAGAAAGTGTGAGCTCCTCGAAGATTTTGAGCTACCTACGGTGGATGAGTTCATTCGCCTTAGACATATCCTTATGCTATAATTCTTTGATTCGCTGCAATATTAAAAAAAAAAAACGTATTTAACACAATTTCCACCTCTCCGTTTCCCCATCGATGGCAGCAGGCAGTCGAGGTGGGAACGCTCTAGTATTAAATTAGTTTTAGGTCCCCAAATATAGTCCGAGCCCCATCACCTAGTCCTTTTTTCATTAAACACAAATTTTTAGCAATAAAAAGACAGATGTTATGCTAACAATAACTTACAATGCATAGCATGCAGTTTGAGGAGCCATGCACAGCTCATTATTATATTTTTGTATATATTTAACTTTTAGTGAATTTAAACTAGGGGTTAAGAAAGTAAATCCCAAAAAACCGTACAGATCGGTTGACAAAGCATTTCATCAACTGAAAATCGCTTTAGTTTATTGTCTGAGAAAATTTAAACTACGAGTTCATGGCTAGCCATTTTTGAATCTAAATTATACATTTTTAGGGATATCGGCTTAGGTCGTTGAAAGAAAGATGTTAGATACATAAAAGGAAAGTACTGTTTAAACTCTGAATTATTATTATATGGAGATAATTAGAAAACACTACTTTGGTTTTTAGAAATCGATAAATGCTAAATTAATATTTTTTGTTGTATCCTCTCTACATTTAGATTGATTTCTGCAGATTGAGACAGATTCAAATGGGGACGTGTTTGCTGACTGAGACCGTTGGAGCTTGCGCTACTTCCCAGTGGAGGCCCCGGGCCCCACGGCCCAGCTGATTAGTTAGATCAGTTATAGTCTGCCCGGTCCGAACTGTTATTGTCAGTCCAGTGAGCACACCTGATACTGACAATAGCAGACCCACGTGAGAGATTGACAATAAGGTATTCAGCCGCAGCTAGGTCCCAGAATTGCACGGTAAGTCACTAGCCAGTCCTTCTCCAATTAGGGCGCTCACAATGCACCAACCTCTCGATCCCGCCCCGATCCACCCTCAACCCCTCTCTGCTGCCCTCCAGACAATGGACATTATTACTTCCATAGTTCTTCGCTAGGGTGAGGAGTACCCAGGCAGTAGGGAGTAAGTACCTTAATTTAACAGTCAAGAAAAAAGAAAACGAATAGTCCCTTATTTCATTCTTTTTAGTGAAGAACTTATTCTTCCGTACATGGTAACGACAAGTCCTGAGATTTGTTTGAAAATTGTGTTATGGGTAATTATCTAATCTAAAATAAAAAAAAATAACAAGGATTATTTTAAAGAGGAATGTACCATCAATTAACAGTTTTGAGTAAATTAAAATTGGGTCTCAAATACACGTAGTCAAAAGTTACCCATTATTTTTTCTCCAAAACAGACCTTTGATAAATCTCAATTGAAAGTTAGATTGCTACAATTGAGTTACACGGATGGGGTGAGCAACGACGAATCCAACGATTTATATAGTAGTTGCAATTTATTAAGTTGGAGGGGTTATTGAAATTCATACCAGAAGTAATTTTATTTTTCCAGTTCAATACTTAGAAGTTAATTGAAAGTACAAAATCACCAGTTATTATTGAATGGTCACCAAAGAGTTAGGTGCCTAAACCCTATAAATGAATTACTTCGACAGCTAAAAAGGTAATTCAAACAGATGGACGTAGGTTTCAGTTCTTAAGTTAAAAAGTGTACATTAAAATGTGTCACTTAGGTAACCATTTAACTGTGGAATTATTTTGTGTTTTTTATATTAACAGTTTACCACTTGCAGTGCCACATATATAGATGCTCTCCATAATCAGACGTTGCTTTCTAAAACAAAGCGTGACAGATAAATCAATCAGCCATCATTTGCGATGAAGACGTTTCTTCGAGGCAACAATGATCCTCCTCTCCTTGTATAGCCCTCTAATAGATTATATCAATTAATTGTGTAACATCCCTGATTAGGGTCCTATTGAACAAGTGTAACGGGATTAAGGCGCCGTTCAAAGGGCCTCGGTTCGCATGTATTCAGCTTATTAGAGTAGGGTGGGGGGTGACTTGAGGGGTTGCTCTACCCGGCAAACTTCTCGACTTGTGTGACCGCCTCCGCTTGTATGTGAACATTTCCTTGGCCCTCCCGGCCGGAGAGTTCTCCGCTGAAATTAACGCTATTCAAAAGCCACGTCTTGTATTTTTATTCATTTCTCCCTTCTGTGCCCTGCCTCTATGGCTGCGAGACTCAAGGGCTAACTCCCAGCTAACAGAACCGGAGGGGGGGGGGGTTCTTGAAAAGAGAAGAGAGCTCCAGGAGAGAAGTATATTGTGGCTACAATTTAGCCTTATTCAGCCGGCGCCCGGGGAGCGGGGACTTTGTGACACCTTGTGAAAGGCACATTCAAATCAAGCGCTTCTTTCAGCAAGTCCTCCCACCACCGCCAAGTCCTTCCACCTAAGCCTCAACCCTTTCGTTGGCCATGCTGCCACTACCCTTCGTCCGAGCATCCTACATGCAATACCTCTTCTAATGTCAATTCTGAGATAAGTAAACCATACTTTTACATATGAGTGTGGGTGCTTAAATTCAACGCTTATATAACGGCGCTGTACTAGAACCATATAAATTACCAATACCAATAATCTTAATCATTAAAAATTGTTCACTCAACTTAAACATCTGAAAGAAAAAATTAAGAGATGGTGAACGCTTGTTTTCTAAAATAATTTGGAAAACATTTACACTTATAAGTATAATAAGTTAAGTATCCAAAATAATTGATTTCATCTACTATATTTTTACTTTAAATATATTTTATATACGATAATTGAAAAAAAATCCCATCAGATTTTTGTTGCCTTTCAAAACTTCATTTCTTGAAATATTTATCTGACCTATAGACTCAAAAATATATAAATAATACAAAAATTTTAATTTCAAAAAAATCATCTCATAACAACGAATATTCTACCTATTGAGGGAGTATGTACAAGTGTGAATTAAACTTTAAGGCTGACAAAAATCGATTCCTCCTTACCTGTTTAATAGTTTAACCTCTTATTTAGGTACAAAAAATAATTAATAAGGCAAAAAGATCGACTCTGCTTCTTGTTATAGTTACATGTTGATAAACTAATAATGGTTTTTAATAAGTTGAGTCAAGAAAGAACAGTGGCTGCTTAGTGCCCTGCGATGCCTACAAGTCGTGCGGGTCTAAGACTCACCTTGGCGCCTTACTCACATGACAGTTCCAACGCCAGAGCATGTTCACTTTACAAAACTGATATCTTATGACACATGAATATGTGAAAATGAACTGAAAAATCTCTACAGATATGCAGCGAATTAGTAAAATGAGACTAGTCTGTTTCACACATAATTTTCAATTCAGCGTACTACAAAGCATGACTGTCACACATCGTCAAATTTGTCTAACAAAACTCTACACAATAACTTAAAATATCTACTAGACGTTATATCTTTCTTTTACGATATTAAATTCAATAGTTTTCCACAACAAAATATATAAATAAAAGAAAAAAATTAAATAACTTCAAACTAATAACTAAAATAGTGGCAAATATATCTTTGAAATAAAGATCTAAAACATATTTTTTTAAATATCTCTATAAAATCAGAACTTGGTTGGGTTGTGACTGGAATTGAAAGGGGTATCTCATGGATTTTTCCCAGTTTAATTTGTATTTTGTGTAGTGCCATTTATATTACTTTCAGATTTCAAAAATAATTTCAGATCATTGAATTGAATTATTTTTGCAGCCACTGTCCAAGAACTTCCGTTAGAAAGGCAGTATTATATATCTATTTTTAAGTAGCCCTTCGGGCTTGGCAATAATTTCTTATTTTCTAAACTGGGCTAACAGATGCCTTCATCACATTTTTTTAGCATAAAATTTTCGATTTCTATGGGCTAGTTCAGATATGTATATATATATATTTTTAACATCAGTTTTGATATGGTATGAATGAGATCATTTATCTGTATTATTATTGCCTTATAAAAGGCAGATTGTAATTATTGCACAATAAAGTTCTAACATCAGTTTTGAAACATATATTTCAAAAGGACTCCATTAATTAAGGACATAGAATGTTAATGACTAATATCAAGATCAAGAGGAGGGTGTTCAATATTAACTGTTAAATTTCAGGTAGATTTATGATCGTCGAACATACATATATGCAAAGAAAAAATAGAGCGAACGGAAACATAATTTGTTAATAGTAATAGGAGTATTGAGAATATCATTATTTAAAAAGACCTTGTATAGTATTGAGGAAGATCGGGATGCCCGTAATCAGGTACTGAAGGCTAGAAATAAATGGAGAAGAATCGGGTCAGAGGCTTTATGTGCTAGTTGAGGAACTAGTTGTACAATATGAAATATAACAGTAAGACATTGTAAAATTAATTCGCTTAACTCATTGTCTGTTATATCCTAATCTCCTACCTGTCCAAATTGGGTAGACAGGATGTTTTAGGAAGCAAGGATGTGAGTATTAAAGGAGGACTAGAAAATTTTGATATCTGAAACCTACGCTCTAATAACACATTAAAACTTCTACTAAGAGTACATCATGTGTTGCATTCATGAGGATCTGAACACCTATGCCTTTGTTTCGTCAGTTTTCTATTTATTGAAAATGCATCCCTCCCATAATAAAAGTTGCTTTTCCATGAGGTACAAGGGGTAAGAAACCCCTTTGAACCTGACCAGGTCCTAAAAACTGGGTGTTTTCAACCGAAAACTCACCCATAAAATCATGTTGATTTTAATAAATAAAATAAAATTTGATTATAAAAATAGCATTACAATGTATATATGACAGAGGCCAAAGCAGAGGACATTGCTCATCATTGGCTGTTATGGCAGTTTGTTAGTTTTAATTTGTTGGTAATGTGTTTTTAATTTAATTTTTACTTAGTACTATTTGTTATCAGTCCGTATGGACCACTCGTGATGTTCCCATGGCCTGATTACACTGTGTCGAAAAAATTAATAGCTGTTGGGCTAGTTACGGACAGATGGAGGGGAATCGGCTGGCGTAAAATCGAATCATCTTATAACGACTAGAGCATATGCCCATGTGCGGGTGGCTGTTCCCATGTGTGCACGTATCCATCAGAACATTTGCTGCGGTGTGGGAACGCCTCCTGTGCCAACACCGCTAAGGGTAAAATGATTTTATCCAAGCCGCATTTCTTTTCGAGTAACTACCACTCTACAGATGCAATTAAGTAATTAATAATATTTACTAGTTCATCCATCGATTCTTAGCAACAGTTTTTTAGTTTTTGTTATTATAAATACAATAAACTAAGGAAAACTTCTGATACCTATATATATATATATATATATATAGCAAGTATCTGGAAGGGTGACCTCAATAGGCAGGATTCCAAAGGTCACCATATATATATATAAACATACATTATTATGGTGTGGTATCTTTGAAAATCGAATTGTAAATATTAAATAGTCAAGGAACAATCAAAACTATCTTATAATAAAAATCTTCCAGTTACCTTATGCTCATTTATCTATTGTATTAAATATTCAATGCGTTCATTAAATGTGAAATTGTGTGATTATTACACATTATTAGTTTAGGTAAAGTAAAATCAAGTGGAGGTGAGATTTGTTTCGTGTTGAGAATCAAGTGAGTTAGGATAGAAAATTGCGTTTATGACGGGTCGGATGGAAAGGGAGGACAAATGAGAGCTGAATTCTTAGAAAATAGGTATCTGGAAGGGTGACCTCAATAGGCAGGATTCCAAAGGTCATCTAAAACCATTTAAAATTTTCACATCAGATGTCAGCACCGACCAATCCAACTTAATTATTCTTAACCACACCATACGGAGAGAGAAGGAACCACCAATAAAATTTGAGAACAGAGGGCGAGGCCGCAAGGGTAAACGAGGAAAGGGTTGTCTTCCGTCTACATCCAGAGTTGAATCCAACACTTGACGTCTTGCTACTCCTCAACAAATCCAAACCAGAGGACTCTTTTCAGAGGTACAATCTCTGCTGTTCAAAACTCCCTAATCAGTCAGTGCGTAAGTGTACAATTTTATACAAGAGAATATTCAACGACAGATCATTATATGAGAATTTTCAATTAATGGTTTTGTAACATATTTTTCTTGTTTATAGTAATAATTTAGGCTTTCCTTTTTGCAATTCATTTGAAGTCAATTACACAGGTTTTTTTGTGATACTGTTATACTCTTTTTATTGTTTTCCAATCCTTATATTTATTAAATTAAGTCTTATTGTATTGTATTTTTTGTATTATGTTATTGATGCTTCTTTATATGTGAATTTATGTGTCTTGTTATAAATTGAAACGTTGACTAAGGATGATGTAGCAATAAAAAAAATTATTTTGAGAGGCTATAAGCTTATTGAATAACATATATTAAATTACTCACTCAATGTCTCTGTTTGAGTACTAATGCACCTAAAAATAATATTATTAAACGATATTATTGGGATATCGGTCGTGGTAGGGTATTATTCCGAATTAAATACTATTTTCTATTCACATTACTGCAATTTTTTACAGTAGGGAAAGCAACGATTTAGGTTGCTTATGTGTATAACACATGTTTTTTTTTTTTTAGTTTTGTTTATTCCACGGTGGAATAAGCACTCAAATTCAAACTATATACGCAATTTAATATAGATTTATTAAAAATTGTTTAGAATAAGAAATAAAATAAAAAAATTAGAAACGTGATTATACATTTAAAATATTTGTATAATAATCAATGCTGTGGCAAACTTACCAAAACAGAAAAATTGTGGTGAATAGTTAATAACAAGTTGCCTTCTAGTGTGGTTCTTAACGAAATAGCTCTTAGGCGGTGACTGGTCTCATTTGTGATGTAGTGTGGGGTGTCTCTCATTATAACTAATCATTTTTCGTATTTCAGTTCCTTCCACCCAAGCCATCCATTATAAGGGATACGCTAGTCATAGAGTGTCATCGGTTGCGGTGGCGTTCTCGTGGCTGCACGTCATGGTATCTCTTGGAAGGAAGTGGCTTCACCACTTACGACAAGTGATCCCAGGCTCCACCACCTGACGGTAAAGGCAAATTTGGGGAAACCCATTTACATTACCGCCTTATATAGGAAGGAGACCGTACGCATCTCTTCAAGAATACACAGCCCTGTTACGGGCTTGCGCACAAAGGCCTAACCACTGTTCCCCCATCGATGGCAGCAAGCGGTCGAGGCAGGAACCTTATAGTTTGTAAGTTTAGTTTTTCCCTTATTGTAACCCGAAGGTCAGCCCAGTCACCTAGTCCAGTTTTTGTAATTTGAACTGTAAAACAAAAAATGTTTTTGTAATTCTACCTTCCTTTAAATGCTTGTTATACCATGCAGGAAAAGGAGCCATCAATCTAAATTTGTTCATGTGATTGTTCATTTGTAAAAATATTTTTTGAATAAAGGGGTTTTGAAACAAAAAAAAAAAAAATTTCAGTTATAAGATTTTATCTATCCACTTTGGTCTCATTAATCTGTAGTGCCTTCGTAAGGATGAAATTGCCACTGCCGTAAGTTGACTTCATTGGGAGCCTTTTTGTTTGCCTTCATATGTACGTTGGTATTAGATGAAAAAACTACTCGGAATTTTTTAACAAAAATACTTCATTTTATTTCTAATCAATCTCGGTAACTTAAAATCCTTTTTGAAAAATAAAAAAGAATCTGAATAGCTTAAACATTTTAATAATTGTAATTCCTGTAACATCATATTTATAACGACCAGGGGGGGGGGGATAAGAGCTTTGAATGTTCGATATCTTCAGAGCTAGAGTTAAGGAAACATGGCTGTACGTTTTTTACATTTATTTTATATTTACTAATTCGTTGCTGTATTTCGATCAGTGAATGCTGAGGTGTTGTAGAATGTACCTTCAAAATTCCTGTCACAAAAAAAACAAACAGGCAGATGAGAATCTCTCGTACCTCAATGAAAGTTGAACCGCTCCCTTCCCGCTGATTAATAATTGAAATATAATATATGCTTTTATTAAAAATAAATAGTCCATTTTAATCCATGCTGGAAGGAGGATAATCATATTCCCCAAGTTTCTTTTGTGTTCGCTTTGAATATGGTGAATGTGAATAGGGCTTTATTATTAAAGCTTTGTTTATGCATGATAAAAGGTCTGGTTTCAATGAACGAGGAAAGCGTGATCAGTAATTCCGAAAAACAAAACAACTTATTCATATAATAAAATACATAACAGACATTGTTGATAAACAATATTAAACAAAATATCTCACTCTCTCTTCATAGGGAACATATAACAGTCTGTCGATAACAGACACTACACTAGCAGATGTTTTATCTCAACTATAACGTTGCTCAAGAAAACTTTTTTTTACGTTGAAGGAAGAATGGGATACATAGCTACATACAAACATTTAACTGAATCATTCATAATCCAATTATGGAGCCTATTTCATCTTGAATATACTGAATCGACATAAGTCACGTTTCCATTCCATAGTAATGGCATTGATGAGTGAGTTAACGAAGCATTGTTGATATGATATGGGGGCACTTCAAGAAGATGCAGTCCCGTAAGACGCGTCATCTTTAGAGCCACTTGTTTGATCGGTGAATCTATAGCTGCACAGGTTTAGGATAAGGAAATTATTTGTTTACTCACAGCGTCAAATCGCCTTTACATTTATCAATCACCTATAAAATATTTAGTAATTGCTTTTAAAATATTCAATATTACATCCATGTTTAAAAATAAATGTACTCGAATGTAGGTTTCATTAGAATTGATCAATATTCTATGAAAAAACATGAATATAATTTAGACTCAGTGAAATGGTTAATGTTTGGACTCAAACTTAATAAGTAAAGAAAAGCCTTATTTATTTAGTCATCGTTGGAATTCTTTCCTTAAAGTTGCAATGACATTATGCTATATGTGCTATGGAGAATATTATTGGAACATTTACTCAGCACATGCGCAGGTATTTCTGATTATCTGCTACATTTGCGGGAGAATTGTCCAACGCCTCAAATTTGCCTGTACCCTCACCAAGTATTTTTCTGACATATGCGATTCCTGTAACCTTCAAATAGTTTCTCCCGTTGCTTAGATCCTCTTGCCATTTTAGCTGCCCTTCACGGCTTCCACCACTAACCATCCAGCACACTATTTCACACTTTGATTTCATAGTCAAACACAGTGATAACTTGAGTATTTGCAAGAAAGACCATTGTTGAAGTTTGGATTAAACGTTATCCGAGCAAAGCCATATAAAAATATGTTAATCTTAACATGGGATTGTCTAGCTCCTTTTAAATGATGTTAAAAAAAATCATTAAAAACTTCCTAGCAACTTACTCATCTGGGTTTAGCCAGCGGGTATGATGTGTTGTTGCTCCAGTTACCTCGAAGATGCTAAACATGAACGGGTCCTTATTATACTTTTTGCATTCATGGAGGACGCAGATGTTGAAGGAAGAGAGGAAGTAGGATAGTACGGAGCAAAAGCGGGTACTACGCACTCTTGGCTAGCTAGCCCATTGTCCCTACCACCTCGGCTGATTAATATGATAAAGTCAACAATGAGGCCGTGAGCCGCTATCTGCCAGTGCCTATCAGGCTCATGCTCCGTGGCTCACGCTGTCAATGGTCTGCACCCTCCGAATTAACCTTTTATCGTCAGTCTCCGGGGCATGAACCCCCCCCCCCTCATCTAATAATTCACGTTTAAATAATCTCTCCCTTAGGTCGTTCCGGACGCGGTCGATTGATTTTCTTTTCACACTTGGACCGGGGCACTCACCCACCGACCGCTTAGTTGTAGTAGCTGTCGGCAGATAACATTGTCACGGCACGCTTCAGTGACGATTCATACAATAGTGTGACGTACACATTGTTGTCTCCATGTATTATGCATTCGTGTACATATGTCCCTGTATGTACAGTGTAGTTATTATATTTCCTCTCCAGGAAAAGCTAGAGATTAAAAGCGTTCCACCAAAAAAATTATGGTTATATCTAATATATATTGAAATGTGCAGGCCACATGTTACCAATCCGGGAGCTATGCTGAAAACAATAATCAATTTTTAAGAAATTAAATGCACACACCACAGCAAATTCGCACGATTCATTAAAAAACATTCTAATATAAGTTCATGAACTAAACACTTCTTATTATTACATGTATGATAGTATTTTTTAGCATTAACATTCGCTAAATATCGCAAAGTCTCTTAATGATTTATTAAAACATAACGGTACCTTCTATTACAACTGTTGTAGCGACCGCTAACTACATAAGATAAATCACCCTATACTCTATTGTATATATATTGTAAACTAATGTAAATGACATTACCAAAATATAAATCATTTT
This sequence comes from Acanthosoma haemorrhoidale, assembly GCA_930367205.1. Classification (NCBI taxonomy): domain Eukaryota; kingdom Metazoa; phylum Arthropoda; class Insecta; order Hemiptera; family Acanthosomatidae; genus Acanthosoma; species Acanthosoma haemorrhoidale. The sequence goes on along the minus strand of OV884011.1, from coordinate 148,567,682 downwards.
AAATGTGGTAAACAATAAACATGCAGCTGTGAGCCAATTAGTTATATGAGCTGGGGCACCAGCTACCAGTAGCAGGTACTAAGCGACCCAATTCGCCGAGAGACCCTTACCCGGGTCACGTATCGGTGACATATCTCTTTGTCAGAGAACAAAGAAAACCACATACTCAACTGGCATTGGGTACAATAAAACCAGAGCTGATTGGCTACTGACGAAGCCAGCTGGGTATTTAATACCGGTGGTTTGGGGCTTGTATAACATTCTCCTGAACTGGCTGACTGGCTCGTGGCTGCTCTGATGTAAACTCTGAAACTTGGCTTCTTCATTATGAAAACCTCTGCATCTCTCTCTCCTCACCTCGCTACGTTTTAGTCCGGCGTTGTCAGACCCCACACCTTCCTAGTGGGAATCTAGCTAAATCTAGCACCTCCTTGGGAGAGACCTCTCCCTAGTGGACAACGGTTGTCGTGGCCCTGCAAGCTTACCAAACAGTGTTCCCCACGGCGATTCAGTCTGCCTCGCTCCAGTTCACACTCGCCTTTGGGATCCGGACGGATTTTGCCTACCCTCAGATACCGAGTGTGAATTCGTGGTCATTCCAAGAACACACAAACTACCTACACTACCTACCCTATACCTCTTCTCCTGAACATAGTACCTTGTCGGGGCACATACTTATCAAAAATGGAGTCAGATAGTAAGACCGTCATTAAACGATTGTCCAGGTTATAAACTTAATCAACCCTCACTTTGTCACCAGGGCTAGGGTAACTAGGCACCCCCGTCGTGACGACCCGACAACTGCATTAAGAAAGGTAAATGATTTTGAACTGTTCTTGTTGTCTAATGTCTGTCTTCATAGAATGAGGACTACCAAAGATCAAACGTATCTTATTTTGAATTACAACTACCTGGTCTTTGTCGTCAGGGCTATATTGCATAGTTAACTATTCTAAAATGTTGGACCCATGGCCCCTTGGAGAACACCAAGTAACTCGTTGAATCATATTCCAATTGAGAGAAATAGAACAGACATTAAATTCGGTGTTGATGTTTTGATCGGTGGTTGACAAGGGTGGAGTTCCCCAGGGGTCAATTTTAAGCCCCCTTCTGTTCAACATGCACAGTGGTTGTACGACAATTGTGTTACAGCGGTACACATTTACTATATCCCGTAGGTATTGAAACCTTGTATAATAATAGAGTAAATAGATAATAATAGAGTTAAATTATTTGTATGTCTAATGTTACTTTGTAGTTCTGGATACAATTTATAGCATGTTCGGTTGGTAAAATTTACTCTTTGAAGTATACTTTCTAAATGATAAATTTAATAGTTATGATTGAATTATAATAATTGAAATATGATATCGCATTTCTCACGTTTTGATTTGAAATGTTATGAATAATCGACTTCTTACATCAACTTTTACATTAAGTCCCTTAAGAATAACGAAAGATATTGCGTATAAACGATAGCATTCTGGGTAATAAATATTAAGGGTCTGGTTGGGGTTAACTCAGCTACGTTGGAATAATTCAGTTACTACTTAAATAAAAAAATGGTGAATCCATTTGAGAAAACAGACCTACCTCACCTTCGAACTACCGCGAATACCTTCGACCGGCCGATCTACTTCACGAGGTGTTATTTTATTTTAGTTGTTACGTTTTGAAACGAAATAGGTATTTTATTTTAATAGTTTGGTTCATTACCGTAACGATTGACTGAAGAACCTACTATACTGTACATAGTACTGTACCATACTGTACCGTTATAACAAATAAGTACGCAATTTTATTGAATCGATAATCTCACAAAATACTTATTCGGTTATTAGTCCTGTATCAAAAGCTTTCAATACAGAAACCAGGTTTTGTTCCCGCGTGACTCTAGGAAGAACATTATAAAGGGGCACAGAGTATCGACGCGATACTGTTGGGTTGGAAACGGGAGTACGCTCCCTTGGCATTATAGGAACAGTAAGACCCGACAGAGAACAGAGGAGCACACGGTGAAGATGAGACCTATAAAACGTTGTTAACTTGGACACAATGCATGACTTGAACAATAACTAAAGCGATACAGGGCTGGGAGCGCGGGACAAAGGAGGTGGGGGGCGCTGGCTTTGTTCTCCAAACATGACGAACAATGCGCGAAACAAAGAATCCAAAAACACAATTGTTTGTGTCTAGCTTCACATTACAATGTGCCGCGTTCTGAAAAGGACTTGTGTCATTCAATGGTCGACCTGTTATTTTCCTATACTATTGTTGTCCTTCTTTGTCCCGGGCGAGGCGGGAAATCATTTTTTCCTCCGACCGGTCGCAGGGAGGTTTTTCACCCTTTTTCTTTTCCTTTTCCCCCAACTCGGGGGTTGGTAGACCTGACGGCAGGATAAGCGGTGGCTGTGTGGTGCGGTATAGCCACCTGTTGGTGGTAAGTAACTAGCAGGTTGGTTACCGTGGGGGCCCCAAGGCTCTTTTAAAGTCCCCCTCAGTCACTCACTACACAGGTCGAACAACCTCACGTCTACTGTTCATCGCTTGTCTACAGGATTCACCACAATAATTGTCTAATAAGTGTTTTATTATAGTATTATTGCCTAACTCGAAGGGAGAAGTTTTCCTTTCAAACAAATACATACCAATCGTCTTGTTCCTGTCTATATCTTTGTTTTACAATTAATGCTCTCATGTTTAGGTTGAGCCAAAACCAAAATTTTACGAAGGACGATTTGACAAGTCTGAATGCATGGGTGGTAAACATTTCAAGTCGGTTGGTTGTTGTAGGCGGTTGTTCCTTAGAATGTAATCGGTTGGGTGCGTGGCATCTACGTGGGGCAGAGGGTCAAGGCTTTTCTGTTTTAATTCGGCATAGCTTTACCGGTGGGGGGCCAGTTACCCACTGTTTACGTCACTGGTTTGTTAGCTTTATGCCGACTCTTGTTTTTTTACAGCTAGGCTCTATAACTATTATATAACTGTCGCAAAAAAAATATGCAATAGATCAGATATTTATAAGATTTTAAAATATGTAGATATTTGAAAGATTTTTTGGATCATATCACCTTAAAATATGCTAATTAGGTGTTAGTTAAAATGTAGTAACGGGTAGGGGGGGATTGACCCCGATTCTCTTTATTTTAAGGTTGAACAAGTCTCAGCTCTAACGCTATCTAAAAATAAAATCTTTATAGTTTCCTCTGTAGTTGAAGAAACTTTTGAGACGGTAAAACAAAGTTTCGAAAGTCAACAATATAAACCATGTTAATTAAATATGTTCAGAACTGTTTTTAAAAATTATTAATATAATACTGTTAGTACACAAAATATCTATACAGTATCGTTCCAACTTGATATAGGTTACGTTGATTGCAGTTGTTCATCGGGATAAAGTCATCATTTAATTGTTATAATTACATAATCCTGATTAAAAAGTGTTTTCATTACAAAATATCTATATAAATATTATCTGGAAGGGAGGGAGTTCAAAATTATTGACGTCCTTCTAGCTATGTGAATTAGGAAACGTAATCAACTGAAATAGTCGCTAAACCACTAAACCGTAGATTAACGATACATATTACAATTATAAGCCTGTGAACGATTTGTAAAACATCAAAATAAAATTGAACATATTATTTGTTATGTGGAATAGGATACAGCAATGGTTTATTTGAATAAACCCTCAGACAAATGACGACCATTATAATGTTATCACCTAGGATCTGGGAGGCCACGGTAGGTAATTGCAGTGGCCATTACCTACCACTTACCCTCAGCTGAGAGTACCATTTGTTGTTGGTGCTCCTGCAGTAACAGAGCATTAACTGAGGTAATTCGTTATGTCGATGGGTCGATTCGTTTCTCTGGCGTGAAAATATTAGGTTCCAGGAAAAATCGATTTAAAAGAAATGCACAATACAATCGTATACTGATATTTTATAATGATTTTTGATCAATGAAAAAAAAACCAGTTGTATGAGGTATCAGCGAATTTCGAACATAGTACTGAGTATGTATTTATAATACAATGCAAGATTAGTTACACATGTAATGTAAATTTATTTTTCTATTTAATTCAACATAATTAATTAAATTACATTTAGTCCTGGGGGATTACATTTTGGCACGTAATCGTCATTAATATGATTTATTTGCCTCATATTTTATAAATATAGAAAATTATTGAAGTTAATGACACAACAATTTCAGTACAAATTTGACTTTCAGTTTTAGTTTCGAGTTAAAAAGTTTATAACTAATTAATACAAGTTAGTAATAATGTTAATTCAAAATTAACATGAGCTTGGTCAAGCTGTAATGGACCAAATCAAACACAAATTTTCTAAGCAGATTATTTTATAGTGACACCATTTTGTAGTTAATATAATATAATAATAGGACCTGCTTTAAAATGCTCGAAATTATAGGTTCTTAATTGCAATCAGATGTTAAAACGGTCTAACGGTGGACAATAAAAAACAACATCTGGCAGACGTGGTCGAGAAATATAAATGATTTTATATACACATCCCTCTCTGACTAACCAAGTTCTATCATAAAAGCAATTTGATACGCAGGACCATAAAGCAGATGGAACTCTAAATGGACAGAGAAAGAGAGAGAGTGGCATAAATAAAAAAATACACACAGGGCGATGGACGGATGTGGAGTGGAGGGTGAGGAGATGGATGGTCGCGGTCACGAGACCAAACATTGCGACCTGAACAAATTAACGGCGGGAGCAGCTGACCCTGTGGTCACAGCTGATTAGCCCCCCACTTAGTGTCAGCTGTCTACACAGTCTCCACTTTTTCGGCACTCGTCTCTCACTTCTTCTCTTCTGTCCTCTTCAGTAAGTCGCTGTATGACTTTATTTTTTTTTTTTGGGATATGTAACTTCCTGGCTTAGGATCTATAGCTCCCAAGGCATGTTACCGGTTGAACATTACATATCACCAGCATTATGATACATTCAAATAAAAATTGGTAATAGATCAGAAGATAGAAAGATAAAAGTCAAAAAGAAATCTGTCTGGGGTTGATAATTTAGTCCACTTTCATTTAACAAAGGTAATTCGTGTCAGATAGAAAAATTAAATTCGTAATCAAAAAATTTAATCTTATCTTTTAGGCTTTATTAGTTTGAATACTTATGCTTGACAAATAACTCATATAACAAATAACATTTTTAGTGAATAAAAGTGGAATAGGATCAATTACATTAATGATCAGGGCAGCAATTCCGCAAATACATAATAGCTTAAAACAACCATAACCTTCTTTCGAGAACATAACTGAAAACCTATGTTACAACTTCACTTCAACAAAAATTTACAACGATAAGACTCAAATATATTTATGAACAAATGGTCTTAACAATTGAATATACTTGGCTCTTCTTCCTTGGAGCATTTTCCCAAGGTCTATGTTGCCTGGAACCGCTCTTCACAGCCTCGTCCATGACAACTTATTACCACAAGCATCAACACCATCCATTCCAATTGAAAATATGTCAATTTTACTGTACATTAATTTTTTTTTCTACTTCTGAATCGAGGAGGGAGATCTTCACTAAACGTTCACTGACTTAGCTGAAAAAACTATAGCACATTAGATGACGAAACTAAAAGGAGTGATCGAAACTTCCTGAGAGGGGTTTGTTGTAAAGTAGAATGTTGAGACTTCCGGCACAGCGACATATGACAGCGATGATCTACCCACCGAGTGGATAGAATGCTAAAGTATTTAGTAAATTATAGGAAGCTAAATACTTTAAAAGCCAGCTTCCTCGCGTTAGTAAGAATCCAAAATGGTGCCAAACGATAACTTATTCAAGAAGAATTATTAGTATTATTTCTCCAAGAAAAAATACACAATTTTACCAAAATTACCACTCTCGTGACTGCAGCAGGTATTGATGCTGATCGACTGGTGACAGGAGGAGTTGGTTCCATATGCAGCGTATCTGGTCGAGAGTCTGAATCTCGTACTCATGTGCTGGAGAAATATCACCATAATGCTCTTCTCACACCCCCTTGGGATAAATTCAGATGCTCATGAAAAATATATACTTTACCTACTCCAATTAGAATCGTATACCGAATATAGAATCTATACCGATGGATCTTCTCTACAGTGTTGCCACTATACGCTCAAATGATTGCCTTTCACGGAAGAGATCAGTGGACTCCGAACATTAATCCTGTGATAAAATAAGAAATAAACATGTCGGACCAAGTAGTAAAGGGTGATGATAAAAAATGAGATACGATAAATGCGTTCCTTTCCTAAGGAAACATTTGACGAAAGATACCTCCTTTAGAGCTACGTGCTTTGGTACCAATGAAACCAGTCTAAAAAGTACATGGGGATTACAGAGTAGTTGGATCGCAACCAAAAAGCTGAAAGATAATCTTCATCCCAGTATCTATAGGAATGAGGGTGATGAGACACTTGGTGGCAGAGGACGGTTATTCTATAATTTTGAGTGAGGTATCAAATCTATGTGTCCTGATTAGCGTATTATGTAATTTGAGTTTTGTTTATAGCTATAATTGCAAAAAGGTATTTAAAACAGCCGAACTCGATGTCGCACTTAAACTTAAACACTGTTGTTGTTTTTCGGAGACATGATATTTTGCACGGTTGTCCATTTGATGCTCCGATGGTGCTAAAAATACAAACAACCTCATGAAAAATAGTGTAGGGTCATTATTTAATAATTAGAAAATCCTTTTTTATCATATTGAATAAAATGCCAAATTTTAGCGTAATGATTAATGAGCTATTTCATATGTTGGGAATAAAATGGACTATAGATATAGATATTTAGATAAATATAAAAAGTCTATTTTAATAATAGTTTTCAAATTTTTCCGCATACCTAATTTCACACAGAGGGATATTATTTTGCATGGATGCTTTAGTTGATGTATCAATGACGTTAAACATAAAGCAATGCCATGAAAAATGAAAAAGGGTTATTACATGTAATGAAAAAAAGTATTTTCCGATCATGTTGAGTGTGTTATCATATTATTAGGATATCATAGACAGTACTTTAGTGCGCTACAATTACAAAAGGTCGTTCAACCTTTTTTAGTTTTATTCTTTATGTAATCAACAGGTTATAGGGATGATATTGTCGGAGAAATATTTTTAACCATTAAAACCAAACATAAAACAGGATGCTACAAGACACTTTTATCTAATAGCGTGTTTTCCTAGGATGTATACATTTCCCCAAAACCTTATTTCCAAGAGCAGAGAGGGGAGACACGCCGAAGAATGCCAGAATAAAATGGATATTAGATATCTGAGAGGGGCTATTGAGGAGAGACGGACGTACGTTTGCTCCCCGTTCCAGAAATAAACATAATGGTAGGAGCCCTGGCAGGAAAAGAAGGAGCACAAAGGAACAAACCAACCCTAACTAGACTTTTGTAGGCACAATGGGCCAGGAACAAAGCACCACTCTTGATCGCCAAGGCCGCCCTCTCATTTGTTTAATTTACTCAAAATGTTATCGCCTATTGTATTAAATATGTCTTCCGTTCCGTCCTCTATACACAGCACGGGAGCATTGTAGCCATTCTTCGTCCATTAGTATGACCTATGTGTGCTTTATAAACGGAGGATGCTCCGCCATGCGCCTGCTCTCGCAGAGCAAATGGCTACAGCCGTCGGTGCTTTCTTAGGACCTTGTCATTGTTGATTTTATATCGAAATGGAACTTTTATAATTAAGTAACTAAAAATAATTAATTTGTCAATGTAAACAAAAAGTTTGGTTTTAATAGTTACACGAAAAATACTATATTTTATGATACGAATCGAACTCATGCACAGATACACATTAATACCGCAACAGTCAAACTGCTACAACAAAAAGGTTGTTGCACAGGGGGCTTAGCGTTAGCTAATAACTAATATAATTAGTGATTTTTTAATGGATGTGGAGTTATCAAATAAAAGTTTTAATTCGGCATAAAATATAATCATAATAATTTTATTACCGCGGGCACTATGCACCTTAAGATCTATTTAACATGAAGTGAGTTCTTTGACAGTATCATTCCCCGCTTAAATTTACAACGTGAATAGAAGTAATATGGAATAAGAAAAGATAAACGCTTAAATAAAATAAAATAAAATACATTCTTAATATTGAAACAAAATGAGCAGCTTAAGTGGTTACAAACTAGATAATGTGGGATCTGATCTTTTGCAGTAAATATTAATTAAAAAATGATCTAATTTATATGTAATAATAATATAAAGTTGATGTTCCCTTGATAAGACCTCTAAAGTGGTGAGCCCCTGCTCAGACGCTGGAATTAGAGTCAATTACACGCTTTGCAAAAGGAGTTGAAGTGGGGTTTCCCCCTATGATAATTACCTCACAAGTTTTAAAATTATTGACATAAAAAATAAAAGACTTTTATTACCACTTGACAAATTACTGTTGAAAAAGTTTAAAACCAATTTTTATCGGAAATAAGAGTAGAAGTTTAATCATGCTTATTTTGTACCGACTCTTTGACTCTCTGTGAAGTGTAACGGTACAAGTGTATATTGGGAGAGGGGCAGTGTGTTAATTATTAAATTGCATTGTTTTACAGAGTATGATTTAGAGATATTCCATTCTTATAAATATCTCATAATAGCCTTCAATAACTAAATTAATGGGTGCATTATTTCGTAATATTTCGAACTAATATTGTAACAATAAATAATTGTCATTTTTTGAATACAGAACCATAAAACTGATGATTATGTTTCTAAGTTTGGATGTGTCTCACTTCAACTATCATTTAATATTAAAATATATATGCCAGATTGTGGAATGGCTAAGTAAAATTAGAAAAAAGCTTTATTGTCTTTCCAAAACTGTTAATTTATTATTTATTGAAAAAGCGTATTTCACAGCTGTAAGCTGTCTTCTTCAGTTAACTCCAATTGTTTTCGTGGGATATCTAGCTCATCTAAAACAATAGAATCTTTTATCAAAGGCTGCTACATCTACATGGATAAAAAATATTGTTTTAGATGAGTTAGATATCCCACATAACCAATTTGAGATAACTGAAGATTACAGGCTAGAGCTGTCGCAAGGGCTTTTTCAGTAACGAAGAATCAGTCGTGTAAAAGTATACTAAATCGATTAGGACAATCGAAGCGTGTAGAACTATCGAATTAAGCGTCTAAATAGTTTTATTTAAACTAACCTAAACATTCGTCACATTAAGGAAATTAATGCTTGAAATCATACATATCCACTGATATTGATCAGGATCAAGCTTTTGGAAAACATTACTTGTTTATAAAAATAATTATGCAAAAGCCGAAATGCCGAAAAAGCCAATGTAATATGAATGTTTATAGATTGACTAACAGATCTGAAGTAATAACACCATCTCACTTAGTTGCCACATTAATAGATTAGTTGACACCTCAACCAGGGTTGTTCTCCGCTCCGAATCTAAATCACCCTTATTCGCCCAGAACCCTTTCGGGGCGCTTTAACAGCTTACGGTGTACAAAGATCACCCCTACTTCCAGAACACCGAAGCTACCTCCAATAATTGTAAAAAATAAAGCAGATTTCAAAATTATGTGTGATCAATTACAAAAAACAGTAGGATTTGGCAAGTTCACTTGTCTAAATAGAAATAAAAAAACAAGAATTACGCCCGATACCTTAGCTATTGTCAAATATCTTATGAAGACAAAATCCGAGCTCCATATTTACCAGCTGAAGGAAGTCGATTATATTACTTATTATTACGAAAAACCGTGAGGGTAGTAATTATAAATATCCAACTTAATTCAGTCCACTGCTTGGCAAGTGGTAAATGTATTTAGGTAGAACAAAGAAATACATAAAAACTTCTGCGTTTATTCTTCCGTCGACTTGGAACGAGTTCCAGGCGTTGAGGTTGAGAAGATCTGTGAGGTTAACTAGCTTTACTCCTATTAGAGGGTGGAAGAAAAGATGGAAGAACCACATCTCATAAAGGATGTGCACTCTTGTGCGGTGCCAGAAATATGGCCACAGTCGATCACATTGTAATCAGCTACCGAGATGTGTGAAGTACGGGGACCAGCACAAGAGTGAGCACTGCAAGCAACAAAACCAAGAAGTAGTTCAGCTAGATAAGTGCAAACTTCAGTAACGCACCCCAATGTTTTGGGTGCAACAACCAATCAGAGACCCAGCCTCCTCCTCTTCTTTATGTCCTACAATCACCGCATTCACCTCAACCTAACATATCATAGATTTCTTCACCTCCTAACTACACAGATCTCACTAGCCTTCTTCCTCTTTCCTCACTGATTCAGAGCTCTCACAACTCCTCTTATACCACTCCTCACAAATCTCATTCCGACATCTCATAAATGGTTATGATATTACAACAAGATTTATCTCCCCTCCTTTGGAACGCCAATGTTGTCCGAAATCCGACAAACGAACTGACTACGATATTAACATTTTCGTGGCATTTATTACGTAACTGATAACACATTCCTAAAAATCCCACAGTATCAGACTTATCGTACAAATCATCGGGATGGGACTGCCAACGATGAAGGTACTGATATTCTTATCCATCATTCGCTTCCTCATCACATCGTCCCCTTGACTGCCCAGAATTTTCTACAAGCAATAGCTGTGCCATTCTCCACATTTTCTTTCCCTCTTACCATTATAGCAGTATATTTTCTACCTACCAAATCCATTTCCCACACAAAATTTAACCCTTTTATCAACTTTGCAAAACACTGTGAGGTCCAAAGAACCACTCCAAAGCACCCTTGGGCATGCTTTGCTATCTGCTCTTTTATGCACAAATTCCACCACCCTTTCTTCTCATACTCCTTCCTATCGGCCTAATAGGTGAGTGCCGTTCTCAAAGCCTGTATTAGCGAACATTAGGCATACCCGGCCCTTATTGATGTACGCCGATCACGACTGACAGGTATCTAATGATTCCTAACACCACGGCCTGGTAGAGTCCTTGGGGAAGCTGATTCTCGGCATCTAACAAACGAAATGACTATGCCACCAGTGTTGAAGAATTTCTAATTTTTTTTTTTTTCCCCTCCAACCTCTTCTTTTAAATATTTTTCATAACAAATTATGAACAATAGCAATGAATAATGGCTCCTTTTTCTCCATAATATATGCATTTTAAAGAGGATAAAAATACAATCGTTCTGAAGTTAAAATTACTTACTCAAATAGACTGGACTAGTAGTAGGGCATGGGGCTCACCTTCGGTTTACAAATTGGGAAAAACTTACATAAGAAAACTTAAAACTAAAGCTTTCCTGCCTCGGCTATCGGTTATCGATAGGGGAACGGAGAATTTATAATTTCTCAGATTCCTCTTTAATTTTCTCCATGGCAGTCAATCCTTTCGAGGTCCTGATCCCCGGGTAATAATTTTCCTGGCCTACATATTTAATTATTGTTTTAGAACATCGTAATGCCTAATTCTTTGGAAATATTATATTACTCTCTTCTTTCAGACACTTGGTATGTTGCCTAACGATACCTCATTTTTACACTACCTAATTAGCCCAATCCAATCCTATCAAAAGATTTATCGAAATAATTGTACTTAAACGCCACTAACCCATTCTTGAATCCAAAAATCTCATCCCAACCAACTATTTGTCTTCCGTTTCCGACTCTCCGGAGCTCAACAAAGTCTCCGCGTTGTTGACCATTTATTTTCTGCTCTTGAAAGCGAACACTATTGTACTGGTGACGTATCTAAGGCATTCCACCAGGTATGACAGACAGGTTTGGTTTACAAGTAAACATTTATGTACATAGGATACCGTAGCGACCACTAACTACATAAGATAAATCGCCCCTCTACTCTATTGTAATATATATATACTGTAAATTAAATTAAACAAATGTAAATAATATTACCAAAGTCATATCAATGTAAATATGGTAAACAATAAATGATGTAGCTGCAGAAGAATTCAGAGGCAATCAGGGGTCTCCAGTATCCAGCCTTATTCCTGGGGGGGGGGGGGGGCTTGGTCCTGTTCTGGAACCGTCGAGCTTGGCTGCTTTGGGGTATATATACCCCCTAGTTTTAGCCGATGATTCTCGCCTCTGGACTGGTACTTACAGCTGCACTGATGTTTCAAGATTTGGCCTTCTCATTCATGAAAACCTCTACACTTCTATCCTAGCCTTGCTATGTTTTAGTAATATATATAGATTGATACTGGATAAGCAAATTGTGATTTTACGTCATGAATGTTACTAGGTAAAACGGGTCCTTGTTAGGGCGTCCGTGCAGTTTGTCGGGAGTGCTTCTGTATAATGTTCTAATGCAGTCGTGAACGCAAGAAATTTTGAGGTCATTGAGGAAAGTTTTATTACGTAAATGGTACACCTGTGATAACTCTTAGAGAGTTTGATTGAAAAATCTGCGTAGTCTTGGTGTTGTTAGTCTTCTTACCATGGTCTCCAAATAGTCCGAATTGGTTTCAGCTTGTTCAATATTTTTGGGGACACAGGTAGATTGAGACTTTGGTCCAGTAAACACTACACTAGTATGAGTCCGGTGTTAGAATGTTTTGTGTTTCGTGTGCCGTTTCTGAGTTATTATTTTATCTAGTGATATCCCAAGTGCCGGGGTCAGTTTGTGCCAAAAGTTGGTGGTCAAAATTTATTAGAGAACCTTAACCCCCTCGAAGAGTGAACGTTAGGTGTAAAGATATTGTGGAATTAATTTTAATTTTCCAGTTTTTAATTTAACACTATATGTTAAGTTGAGTGAAGTAATGTTTAATTGATAGAGAAGTTTCAACTGGGTATTTGTCTGTTTAGAGTATCGCTTCGTGTCGTCTGGTTTGTACCAAGAGATATAAATAATGTAAATCAATGGTTCAGATATCGTGTCTCGAGGGATTCCTTCTTTGGAAAGTCTTAGTGAGAAAGTCTCGCAATTTTCATTCACTGCAAACAGGCAATTATTGTCCAAGTATGATTTCAGTAAGGGAAGCACCAACTTTAGTTCTGCAGGTCAACCTCTGCCAAAAGCCTGTTTTACATCAAGAAATGTTTCGGTCTTTACAGTTGTAAGCTGTACAGTTATCGACTCGGTACCAACAGGTTTGAGTGAAGTCAATAGATCGTCTGGAATAGCTATTAAGGATAAGGAGAGTGTGAAGGTTTACTTAGGTGTGTTGTGCATGGGACAACAAGAGTTAATAAACATAAAATTAAATATTTCACCAAACTGGTATTCATTAATAATATACTAATATACACTAATAGTATGTAATAAGGTATGTTTGTGATAAAAGAATCGTTGTACGTTCAACTTATGTACTCGTATGTAGTAGAAATAATTCTCGCTTTCATATTGGGTCCGACAGAAGGGGTCCGTTGTTGAGGACCAAATGACGGACGCGTTAGCCTGTCCGTCTGTCCAGTGCCTTTCGACCGCAAAACGAATTTCATTATGCGGCTGGAACTTAGGGACAATGGCCGCGCTGGCGGCGTATTGAGCCACGTGATTAATGGCACTTAATATAAGTCAATATATTTGCACTAATAATTCTGTACCGCGCGAACGGACGGAGAGCGGTAGGATGTTTTCCATTGTTTTAGCCATTACTGGCGTGCAGGTCTCTCATTGTTGTCCCAGGGCCATTGTCTGCTCAATAAATGCAGGCTATAGCGCCAGCTACAATAATAACGGCCACAATGGTGATGACCTATTGAGGCCCTGTCAGGGGCTGACCCACCTTTGTCTACTTCACTCATTACTCATTGTCTCTTCGTCTACTCCTCCCCTGCTCCTCTAGCACATCCAACCCCTCTTCACTCCTGGTCTTTGCCTTTATTATCTTCTTTATTACCCCTTTACACATAATATTATAACATTTGTAAAATAAAAAGTATTGCGTCCAACAAATATTTTAGTAGCACAACGATTTCGACTTTAAACTATAGAGTACCGAAATAAAATAGGAAGCAAATGATTCTTACTAAATGTATACTAGCGCTTTTGTTAGATACATCACTATTCCAAACAATGTTATAATTAAATTCATAGAATAGGAAATGAAAATGCAAACTTTGAATATGGCCTTCTATTTACGCAGTCTGATTCTGTCATTCAAACTAGACAATTAATTTGAACATACATAATATTATTTAGCTTTACTCGATATATTTTAATATGTAATTTTATCCTAAAGCCCTAATATTGTAAAAGTAAAATTTTAATATTTATTGAATATATAAGGCTATTTCCAATTCTAGAATGCAATAAAAATGAAAATAGAGATTAAAGCCTGGGAATAGATTTTAATTCACAACAAAGGTTTTAATCAATGAAGCAGGATCTTGACTTCGAATAAGGAGGCAGGAAAACACGAAGCAGGTTACCGAGATGAAGACAACGTGGGAGGCAGTGAGATAAATCAGGAGCCCCTCCAAGACCAGATGACAGAAATGGTTCGGTCAGGTCAATAGAATGCCAGTAAACAGGCTCCGGAAGAATATAATTGTAGCTAGGTCAGAAGGCAACATGCCCAGAGGACACCCAAGAAAACATTGGCTGGATCAATGCCAATACGACTCATTAAGAAAGGAGGAAAGGGAATACAACTCATCAGAGAGCTGAAGTGGTTGGCAGAGGACATACATAGAAAGGTTCTGCAGGCTCCGGAAGAATATAATTGTAGCTAGGTCAGAAGGCAACATGGCCAGAGGGCACCCAAGAAAACATTGGCTGGATCAATGCCAATACGACTCATCAGCATGTATCTTTGTATCTATCTTTGTTTTGATGACCCAAAAACAAATATTGGCAACACAAAAAAACATTAAGCTAATTAATTACTTGTCAATTACTTGTCATGAAGTTTAGGGTATTATAATAATTATCCCGACGATCTACATTATATCATTTGTATTGTTTGAATTTTAATTTAAAAAACTGTTAACACTGGATTTACGTTTTGCTCGAAACTTATCAATTGGTATATATGGCAAACGAATAAATTTTTTTTAAATAATGGACAATATGACTTTAAATCATTAATATTTAGCTATATAGTTGCCTGCAATTGATCAGGCACCGTATTGAAATCCCCACGCAAAGAGACCCACTGAAAATCAAAAAGCCCACCCCTTCCCCCTTCCTGTCGTCAAAAGACTGCCATAGGCCGGGGCTATAGAGGAGCACCGCAGCAGGGATGGCTGTATGCAGATGAGCTGCTGAAAAGGACGCCTTGTGTTTTGACGACTGAAAGCCAGCGGGCCACAATGACTGCGGCACTACATTGTTCGCATTGAGTGCTCGGCAGGTCCTATTCACCGGGTCAGGTGGCGTCTACAATGCCCTCCCTCCTTATTATCTTTTACGAGCTCGTTTCCTCAAAAATACAATGCTCCCTGCGGCCGAGGGACATAATTGTTCTATAATAGAGTACTACAATAGAGCGGGGTCCCCCCCACTCCCGTTATTTCATTAATGGTCTAGTTCCTGATAGCCGACCCTCTTCTGCTGGATCATCGTGGACTCTGTTCTTCGGTTGCTGGAGCACATTGTGTTTTTAAAAGGCTGCATTATCGGAAAAGTGTATAGTTTTCACTTGATAATATACATTATTTAAAGATTGAAATTTTATAGATGAGAATTTTACTTTTATAATAATAATAATCTTTTATTACATTTATATTTTACTAAAACAAAAAAATTACTATGACGCTTGATAGTAATAGGTATAGTATGATG
The DNA here is from genome assembly GCA_930367205.1 of Acanthosoma haemorrhoidale. Classification (NCBI taxonomy): domain Eukaryota; kingdom Metazoa; phylum Arthropoda; class Insecta; order Hemiptera; family Acanthosomatidae; genus Acanthosoma; species Acanthosoma haemorrhoidale. The sequence goes on along the minus strand of OV884011.1, from coordinate 148,551,892 downwards.
GAATATGTACCCCTTCTGATGAATATAACAATATATATATAAATATATTGAATGTATAGTTCGTTAAGAATTTGAAATCTACTACCTGGGGTCGGCAGAACTAAGTTGTCCTTGGATTTGAAAGAAAAGTCATATCACCCTATATGTCGTGAGAAACAGAAGTAATGTTTGGAACCAGATAAAAGGTCCAAATGGGCTTAAGGACAAATTGATTCATCCAACGTAGACATATCAATTTTTTTTTTTGAAGTGTCTTGTCTCTCTATAAAACTTTCCTACCAGTGGTTTTATTTCTAACACTAGCAATACAGGACCAAAACATTATAAGATATGAGTTACAGTGCTTCTACTGAATTTTATTCCTCTCATATACAGTATACGGTTAGCGCCAATTGTACATAAAAATGGGAATTGACCTTAAGTTCTTTTTATATGAAAACGTTTAGGAATATACATGGCTCTCTCCAGATTACTATAGTACACAAGTGCTGACAAGTATTAAGAGATTTCGTTGAAAAATTCAAAGTTCAGAAGATCAGATAACTCGTGCTCACGGTGGAGCAAATTTGTTGCTTTCATATTCCACCCTGAAACAGGCCAGAGTCAAACTTATGCGAGAATCAGGAAAATGGAGCATTCCAGAATCGGACCTGCCTTCCGAAGCAGGACCAACTTCAGAGCATTTCTCCTCCTTAGGATCATGAAGATACTAAGAGCTGGCTCATTTTAGCAGAAGACAGCTTAGAGGAAGAGAAAGGCTTCGAGCGCAACTGGAGAACAGATTGTTAATAGTCCTCATGCGTGTTCTAACTCACCATTTTTTCCACCAAGCTTTGAGCCTTGGTAGGTGAAGAATAAAATAAGAATCAGTAAAACGATTTCCATAGCAAGGCACTTCATGAGCAAGCTTTTCAATCCTATTTCTGTAGCAAAAGTAAGCAGTATTATTACCATTTCTGTTTGTTGGTTTCAGAAGAAGTTCCTGACTGAGGTGAGCATTAATTTCACTAAGAACATTTTAATATTATAAACAGATATTCTACAATATGTGGTCCATCGGCGGTATTCGTATTTGTTTCGTTATGGGACGTGCAGTGAGAATTCTCCTACAAAATATAGAAGTACTTTCGTGATCAATCTAATGTGTATTTAAGGTGTACCTATTCCTGAGGAAATGGCGTCCTCAAAATTATAGTATTCGTCTGGAAACGGTAACTTGTGCTTGGAGGTAACATTCCATTGATGAAAAGTGTAGAGGAAATTTCTCAATCCACAACAGCGTCAGAGAGGAAGCAGAATGGAGCGAAAAGAAAATATGAGTTTTTTTTTTGTCCAGTGAGAGTATATAATGCTCCGGCGGAGCCGCGAATCACGACCACTCTGATTTGTCACACAGACTGAGGAAAAAAAACAAAAAAACTGCAAGTCCCATATCGAGAGGCTGAAATCGGTGCCATTGTGTGGCTTCTCAGTTATACTGCCGTTGCATGTCAGTCTACCGTGAAAAAATTCGTTGTTTTTTCTTGACGTACCGCTGTCCTACTGACAACCGGACCGGGAAATGTGCAGTGGCATTGAGCAACTTGTGCAATCACAGGCTACAGCTAGGCTAGCAGATCAGGATCATCGGTCGAGGAAATAATTCCTTAGCAAACCGAAGCTACTTTCGACAAAGCATGTATGTGTTCTGATAAATATAAAAGAATGTAAGTGTTAAACATGACTGATTCAATTATCAGTTCATTTGCTACCCACTCTGCACTTTAAATTTGATATTTTTACTTTGCCAACCATTAAGTTGTAGGAAAACCTAGTGCTATTAGAGTGATAATGAGTGATAGGTCATATAACGCACAATAACTTTTCGAGTAGTCTGGTACTGATTGGAACCAACCCCAGTTTGCCTGTATTATTTTATAGCTAACTTCTGTTACTTTTTATTTTCAATCAAGTTCATTAACATCTACTTTATTTTCTTGTTATCAGCACCTGATGCAAACATACATAGTATATTATGTCGAAACGATGCCCACTAATAAATTTGATTCAAACAAAACAATTCGCTTACCTCAACTTCTACAAACAACAAACTTTTCAACCCATCTGAAGCTACTATAATTTTTTAACTGTGACTGTGTAAATATCACTAGTGGGTTTCTACGTTATTCTACTCACATTGGGTTGTTTTTCATCGCAATTGAAACTGTAATGACTAGAATAATGCTTATTTTGAATATCTGTTACGAGTAATTACTTGTTAAGCCATGCAAATAGAAACTTAGCTATGTATAATATTTAACCCGTCCGCTAGTTTTGTTTAGAGGAAACAGGATTTATAAATTCTTGTATTTTATAGCCTCAGATTATTAATACAAAAACGTAAATTAAAATATAATACAATAAAATACTCTTAATCACTTACTTAAAATAATAGTTTGCTCTATGATAAATTTTTATTTTAAGTGAATAGTTTATAATTTTGATTGATAGTACTGATACTGTTTTTCACAAAAATACTCCAGTTTGTTAATTAGACAGTTTGGGTCACTGAAAATCACATTCTCGACAAATAAAAAATGTAATATGTTTACTACTATAATTAGTCTCACTGAGATTTGTCAGGTTCATTGAGTCTGTTTGGGACGGGTTGTGTACTGATCCCAATTTTTGAGGTGGGATGTTCTTATATCTTTCAGGTATGTTCAGTGGGATACTCTTTCTGCCTCCGAGGGCTTGACACCGTGCCGGCCGTGAGTAACTACCATCGTGTCAGACTGTGGGGCCACAGTTCACTGACTACAATTTCTTGCCTGTTCCTAGCCTACTGCCTCACCTCCCTTTCTCTAGTAGGAAGTATATCACCATTGAAATTGACAGTTTTCACTTTGAGCTCCACTGAGTTATAGGATAACCTAGTTCTTGAAGAGTGATAATGACCAATTAACCTTTTCAAAATGGTTAAGAAGTCCTGGTGTTAGGTCGGCACGCACATTAGTTTTCCGTGTTCAGCTTAAATAAGATGTTCTCCATAGAAAAAAAACCCCTGTTAAATTGTTTTAGATCAGTGACTTAAGAATCATCTGCGATGAACTCTTAAAATTAATGTTTAAATTTTAAATGTACTATATTATAAAACATTTGCTTACGATTTTTTTTTTTTTTTTTTTTTTTTTTCTAAGCTCTCTAGTTAGAATTTGAGGATGAGGGAGAAATATAAAATATTTAGGGTGATCGGATCCTTGTACTAGGAGGACCTGCTTGAAGGTGGTGTGAGAGGAGTAAGGAGTGTGGGAAGCCTCGGTGGAGGTTGATTGTTACGGTACAGTGGTTAGAGTCCACTGGTGGCTGGGCCTAGAGTATTCTCTAGGCATTTAGTGCAGTCGTAGTTAGTCTGATATCAGTGAGGGTGCCCCTTAGAGGCTTGTTGTTGGTAGGCCAAGAGCCGTGATGTCAACCATTTCTTCTGCTTTACTCGATCTTGTGAGTTGCTATCGTGCCAGTAGCGGTGGTGGTGTCATGTCTCGGAAGAGAGGGTTTAGACTGTGCTTCATCGAGTCGAAGAACTTGATGTGACGTCGTCTGATGGCTTCGGTGATGGTGGGGAGCTCGAACTTTTCGTGCATTTCGGAAGCCTTCATTTCACGAAAAGGGGTATGCCACAGTGCCGTTCGCAGGATGTTGTTCTGGAAGCTCTGGAGGCGAGTTATGGTGCTGGCATGTAGGAATCTAAAGAATGGTGTCCCAAACAGTAGAGCTGGCCTCAGGACGCTCTTGTATATGAGGAGTTTAAGTCGAAGGGATATGGCCTGGCTGGTGATGAGATGCTGGAGAGAGTAGTATGTTCTGTGGACTCGTTTTAATTTATTTTGCAAGTGTATGCCAAACGTCATGTGCCTGCCTAGGTTGATGCCCAGGTAGCAGATTCTGTTGGCTAATTTACATTGAGTCCCGTCTATGGTAAAGCTGGGTGGACGCTTCTTTTTCCCATGCTGGAAAGAGAAGATGATCCCCTGAGTCTTGGCTGGGTTCACTTGAATGTGGACAGCTCGCAGCCTGTCGGCGATTAATTGGCTAGCGCCCTCGGCAGCCTTTAGAGCTTTCGTTGGGTTGAGGCTGGTGCTGTAGGCCCCTATGTCGTCCACATATGCCGCTACCTCACAATTGAAGTATGAAGCTCCTACTATATGCGCGGCGTATATGTTGAAGAGTAGGAGTCCCAGCACCGACCCTTGGGGAACTCCAACCACGAAATCTCTTCTGGTGGTTAAGACGGCTCCTATTCGCACAGAAAATGTTCTGCCTGCTAGGTAGGAGGACATAATGTTCTGGAGTTGCGCAGGAAAGTCGTTCTCGTTCAGGCGTCGCAGAAGTGTACGATGATCTACGGAGTCAAATGCCTTCGTGCAGTCAAGGGAGATCATCGCAGTGACTCTCTTGTGGTGCGTGTTCGTTGCAACGTGCCGCTGCAGTTTTACAAGGTTGCAGTCCGAGCTTTGGTGAAGCCGGTCTGTTGAGGTGGAATGATGTCTTGAGCGTCATAGTGCCTGGTGAGATGATCGTAGAGAATCCTCTCGTAGATTTTTGACAACTGGGTCAGCAGACTGATGGGCCTGTAGTGAGCTGGCTCATACCCATTCTTGGCCGGTTTCAACAGTGGGACGACAACGGCATGCTTCCACGTCTGGGGAAAATAGTGTAGTCGCAGTGAGGAGTTTAAGATGTTCACTATGTGGAATATCCCCTTCCGTGGTAGCTGTTTCAGAAGGATGTTCTGGACGTTGTCATCTCCTGGTGCCCTGTTGCCTCTGGTGCGACGAATGATCGCCGAAACCTGGTGGTAGGAGGTATATATGGAAGTTTGGGTGGGGGTCCACCGGTCGGGCGCTGTGATTGGCTCACTGACTCTATCCCCTCTCAAGTGGTCAGCGAGTATGTCGGCCTGCTCTGCAACACACATGAACTGCCCGTTGTTTATCAGTCTTACAGTGTTTTTCTTGGTACAGATGTTTTAACCAGCCGCCAAAATGCTTTGTAGTCACTGTGTAAACTGCGGAGACGGTCACCCCAAATAGAGCTCTTCCACTGGATCATTAGAGATGTTATTTGGGTAGTTAGAGCGTTTAGCACAGGCCTCAGGTCTTTGTTTTTCGTCCGGAACCACCTATTTTTAATATTGTTGCGTTGCCGCATCAGTTGCATGATGTGTTCCGGTGGCTTCCTCAGGGAAGTCGGTACCGGGGCGAACTTCGGTATGGAGACATCAGCAGCTCGGACAATGGTAGCCTGCAACTGATAGATGGCGCTGTCGACATCCCAAGTATTTCTGAGTGGCGCAATTGGGGGCAACTCTGCACTTATGAGGTGCTTATATTGGGCCCAATTGGCCTCTTGGTAATCATATCTTGTAGCAGGTGGCTCCGGAATGCTGCCTTCTAGCTCATAGATAATGGGTCTATGATCTGATGAGGTTGTTGGGTGAGAAGTAAATCTGGTGTGGAGGTCCTATCTGGGTTGCCATGTTGCCTAAATGTCGGTACGCCTGGGTGGATTACTGTTAGTTTTTGTTCCCGTACCTCTAAAGGACCACAAAATTTAGTACAGATATCTCCAACAACCGGGAATAAACCATTGCTTTTTTTTTATTAATAAGTGTTATTTTTTTTTTAAATTATAGCAAGTATGTTTTCTAAAAATTTCTTTAGTGAATAAATTTAAATTGGAATAAAACTTTATTTTAGCGCATAATATAAATACGGTTAGAACTTAATCTTTTCGAAATGAAGCCTTGGTTTATGCGTATTATCATAAATTATGACAATAATGACATACTTTAACGATACAACGCTTATAACTGCAAGAAGACAATTTAAAAAAATATAATCTCACTCTGAACAGAATTATACAATATCGACTTCAAGGGAAATGTTATCATTTCAGAATTAGATACGGGTTACCTGTTGCAATACATTACCTAAGCTATGAGGTCAACGATCAGGTGACTTGCCGTTTCTTTATTCTGCTTATTTAATAAACTTAACAGTAGGTACACTGTTAATTTCCAATCAGTGATCGGAAGGTTTAAGTATTTTTACCTCGCGATAATCTCTGTATTTTCAGACTAAACTTAAAAGTCGATCGAGAACTCAGTTACGTTTTACTAACTCTACCAAAATGTTATTAGAGAGAGACGGAAAAATGCCATCTGACCATATCCAACCCTGACCAAGTAAGAAATATACACATCACTTGGTGTTCGCTATCATCTGCTCCCAGTGCATTAAGTGTCAGGATATATTCAAGTTTTTAGATATACTAACCATGGGAAGACACTGGAGTCGAATTTTAATATCTAACTCTTTTTATTATTTCATGGAAATAATAAGCTTTTTGAAATAAATTATAATCATAGGATACAGCGAGGGATAGTATTAGAAAGACAAATTAATGGGTCCAAAATTATTTTAGGTATGAAGGATGAAATAAGTGCTTGTGAGAAGGAAGGAAAATTCACCTTATGATACCGTCCCGACACGGAGGGAGTAGAAGCTATTTGCTAGGTTTAAACTGACTGGTAACAACTGGTTGTTAGGACAAGGGAACATAATCGCGACCTCTTACTATTTTATGGCAGACATTCATGACTGTCCGGCTAAGGCAAAAGATAATAAAAACTGTAACATTTAAAGGTCGCACATGGCCTATCCGGATGCCAAGTTTATTCAATGTTTTTTTCCTTAGAATGTATAAAATATGCGATTTTTATTGTTGGCTCTCAAATCTACATTTTTTTGTGTCCACATTGAATCGAATTCCACCAGTTCCAATAGTTGTAACACACAGAAACGCCTAATTCATACAGGCGAGAGGAGATAGCACCGCCCTTTACCTGCATGAAAGTCGAGCCTCAACCTTCAGGATTTCGTCTGTCGAGTGATTCCTGAGTTATTTTACATGTTTAGACAAACTTTCACTCCGACCAAATATGTGACAGCGAGTCGGATAAAACATGATTGATCCTAACATTCCCCAGCGGTTGTGTCCAGAACGACGGAGTACAGTCTGAGCCTACGGCATTGTGGTGGCCTAATGAAAGGGGGGTCTATTGTGGGGGGGGGTGGAGCCCGTTGTAAACGGAGGAAAGTACAGTCGGGGGTGGCATTGTCACCTCCCGCCGACAGATTCCAAATAGTTGATAACCTTTCAATTCGAAGAATGGGGGCGGCGCGGAGTCGATCTTTTGACTATCTTTTACGAACGACTGCTCCCCATGGCCGCCAGTGGAGAAGAAGAAAAGTTATTCCATCACCGCCTTTGTCGGCGGACCATTGTTGTCGCTCCGGCTCCGTATTAGCCCGTGCCCCCCCTTTTACCCCGCTCTTTTACTTGTAAATACCAAGTCCGATGGGGGACGCCCTTTTTTAACAGTAAATGTTCCCTGGGCCTTAAAAAAAAAAGTTACTGCTTTCGGATTTTATATTCCGGTAATAGGGAGTGTAACTTCATTCTGAGTCTCTCCCGGGATGGAGGGGGCACAGGAGTTACCGACCCATTCAAGAGTTTCCACCAAATAGAAAAGTTGCAAGCGGAAGAGGGTGGCGCTACTTGTCAATAGGGAATCCACCGCGTCTCCTTCTCTCCAGTAGAAATGATGTGACAAAGATAATATTTGGCTGGTGACTGGAGTTCCTTTGGGAGAGCGAAAACGTTGTTGTCACTTGATCAATTAATATGTACCTAAGACATGAAACGGTTAAATTTATTTACCATAACTTAAAAACTAATGTATAACTCTAATAGTTATGTATGTAGTTATGCTTTCTCTGCTGTGATACGGGATTTATAGAGCTCCCGGCATGATGTTCATGACTTAACAGTTTCAACAATTTAATCGTGATAATTTTATTTTTGCTATCGATATCTTTTCTTGGCAAGAATTTTCTTATCTTATATAAGCTACTACATGCCATATGTAATATATGCTCGAAGTGTCAACATCTTCAAGCAACAAGCCTTTTTACAGTTGCTTCGATGAGACGTCTTAGCAAGTTATAAGTAAAATAAAACTATGAGCAAACCCAACCAACAAAACTCTCCAACAATTAATTTTTGCAGGGTTTATAACGTAATCGGCAATTCAAGATTATTCACCTTATCTACACTTGTATCTGTGTAAGCAAATACCTCACAAAAAAAAATGTTTTATATGCATATGGGTTTGCTTCTGCTGTATAAGAAAATTTGCAGTGAGCAAACATCGCCTTCATTTATCTCTTTAAGATATAAGATTCACAGTTTTAGTACATGTTTATTTAAAATAAAAATATTATTACTGTAATGACTATCGTGTATATAAATGCATCTAAAAAGATTTCACCAAAACCCGGACACCTACACTTTCTGAAATTGAATAAACAAATAAGGCGATCTAGGTAGAGGAGATTTAGAGCAGGACCAAACAAGAAAGGAGACCAAAGAAGGAGGTAAGAAGAAATATCGCTGAAAGGTGTTGTGCGACTTGGAGGATCGAAAGCTGTAGTGGGACTGTTGAATGTGCCCTGAGTCAACACCGGCCGGCCCCAACCCATCTCTGATCCGAACCACCTCCCGCTTCAGCGACTTCTGCTCCCAACCTCTGCACCAGTCTCAGCAGAATCGATTATTTTAAAATGTTAATTCTAGACTTCCAGATTCAAATATTAAAGGCATTCTATTAGGTAACGTAGGGGATTCAAAAATAGCAAATGGCGGTTAGGCGATTAAGATAATTAATTAAATCTTACCTGAGAATTGAATACAGCGAATACAACTTGGTTGGGAAAGTAGGGTAGGATAATAGAAGTGTGATGGAGCATCATTATTCAGAATCTGTCTCACAGACCTCCTACTTCACTAAGCCAATCAGTAAAATACATACTCAAATAACAATTTGATTTCAAGTATGTACAACAGAATTCCCGGGAACCTCGGTCAAATACCTAAACAACGGACACAAGGTTCTAGGTCTCTATAAATAACGAGTATTAATATGCCTGAATAACAAAAACCGCAACGTTTGGAAACATATATAAATTTTTTTTTACTTTATATATTATTTATTGATTTGCTACTATGGCTAGCGTCCGCATTGGTTTTAGTAGAAGTTTGTATGTTTATGTTTATTCTTGGTATGCTGTATGTTTGTATGGTTTCAGGGACTAGGGAAGTTTTGAAAGTTGGTCCAGTAAATGCTTCAATAGTTTTAGCCGGTGACTGAGTGTGAGTTATTATATTTTCGTCTGCAGTTTCCGGGGTAGTCTCTTATTAACTGTATCAGTTTGTGTCTTATATAAACAGGAACTAAAAAAAGCACTGAACACATTCCTTCAAGTGAACCTAGGACATGGTTATTGGTGCCTTACTCAGGCACTTTTTGGCGTTAGCCCTTTTACAACTATGAACAAGTTTATGAAAAGTCGTACGAACAGAGTTTCACTTTCATTGAAATTTCATTTATCTTTGAGGCATCTTAAGACGGTATAGAATGCACGATATAAAATCAACTTCTATAAGACAAGGAAGTAATAAAACTGTACAGTGTTTGTGTTTCAATAAGATAGTTACGAATCATCGATAATTCAAAGATTAGTGTATGCTAGAAGGAGTAATAATTTCAACTTTACTAGAGGCGAAATGAATGTAAATGATGTGCTTTACTGAAATTATTGCTCCTCTTAAAAACGGAGGCAATAATAGGGAAGCGGGTGAATTAAAATTAATCCGTATTAGCTCATTAAAAAATAACCATAAAACATTCTGATTTTAGCTTGTGAACTTATTTCATTAAGCTATATTTCCAGATGATACACTTTAGGCTTATCCTACCAGACCACCGAGGTATGCAAAAAAACTAGGATGAAGATCTTGTGTGGGTGACACTAACAGTCGCATTATCAAGAGAAGTTGAAAATGAAACACCCATAACCACAGGGACTCGAACGGTCCACTAAGTTGAATGGTGAGCAGTGGGTAGAATCGATAAGGTATAGTGAGATCTGACTAAAAGCATGAACTATTAGTGGACGTTTGTCAATAGGGATACGGACATGATCTGCATACTATGGAGGACTACTCGATTGGAGAAGTCATAGTGAGACGTTGCTAGAATCACTGCCACCATGAGAAGTTATATCACAGATTCTGATTCAAGGCTTTGACTACTCGACAATGAATAATTGACATGCAATGCCAGTTTGGTTATTATATTATACCTATATCTATACTAGTTTGTTACATGTTATTTCATGAAAACATTGTTTACTTTAAAAACCCTTAGTTGACTATTTTTTTTATATAATTTATGTCTTTTTACATTTACATATCGTTGGTAAGCAACCCCTTACTATATATGATGTTCCCCTCTACCCACCGTCTTTGCATTTAAATTACTATTATACATCGCAACGGGAATGAACTAAGAAAAAATTGTTTACAACTTTTTTAAGTCACTACTAGAAGAATGGAATGAAATCAAAGGAATGGATGTGAAAGCCGAAGAAATTTGTTCGGTAAGGGGTGCTGCATCGAAGTACTGCAGTGCTTTGGTTTTATCACTTGCTTTTTCAGTAGTCGAGTGCACTGGGGTGAGGGGGTACTACCGGGTTTAACAGCCACTGAAAGAGTACTAATTTTTACACTTTAAGCACATGGACATTTGTCACAACCAAGTATTTTACTCTAATTTATTTTTCTCATCAGAGCTCTGTTGTCAAAATTTAAGCTTTTGTTTATTTAATAATTGGTAGTATTTTATATGCAGCTTGTTCTGAAGGAACGAAATCTTGGACGCATGCAGAGAATGTGCAAGATATACTCCCAATGCAAAAACTGATTCCTTCGCTGCAGGTGCTCAGGAAGGCATCTAAAAATCAGGGGGAAGGGTACTATCGGAGGATAAGTAGGAACTGTTGTACACAATTATGGGGGGAGGGTGGTCGGGGGCGGCAAAAGCACAATACAGCCTTGCCATTGTTTCTAGCTCTCTTTGTTGCAATACACTCGTTCCTTCATCACCTCGTCCATTTTTCTTTCATTGTTCCCGGCATTGTCGCGAGGCCCTCCTCTCCTTTCTCTCTATTTATAAAGAATAATACTTTTCGAGTTCTTTTGATAACCCCATTCTGCTCTCGGCTCTTCTCTTTGTTTTCTTTTCACCTCATATATTCTTCACTGGCCGGGCATTGTGCCTTCAGACTCGCGGTCCCTATTCCCTTTTAGCTTTATTAGAGCTCGACGACTCTTGCCTCCTTTTACCGAGATTGGCCCGTGTCTCCACAAGAGATTGAAGCTGCAATTCACATCTAGTTACACCTGACACCCCTGTCCTCCTTCAGCAGAAGAATTTATCGGCTACATTTTACAGTTTCATAACACTTCGACTTGAAGACTTAAAGTGCATGAAAAGCAGTCCAGGTAATGCTTGAATAGTTTTAGCCAGTGACTGAGTGTTATATTTTTGTCTTCTATTTCCAAGGCAGTCTCTTATTAAATGTAAATCCTATGTATTTAACACTATCAGTCTATGCCTGATTTAAAAATAAAATAAAAAAAAAGGTCTGAACACAATCCTTCAAGTGAACCTATAGCATGGTTATTGGTGTCTTATTGTCGCACATTTTGGCTTTAGCCCTTTTACAACTATAAAGAAGTTCATAAAAATACGTCCGAAGAGAGTTACACAATTTTGTTAGACCAAATAATTTTGTTTCTCAATATATTTGAGTGATGCACATAGATATACCCAAGTAAAATTTAAAAACATTTCTTACCATAGAGCCTTACGTTTTCTTAAGGCTTCTTCCCTAAGGGCGTTTTTACAAAGTTGCTTTTACAAGTGCTCCGTTACAATGAGTTCTACAGATAATGCGGAATTCGTAGTGAGATAGAACCTATTACAGCTCTGTTAAGACTAAACGAATGAGAATCCTTGCGAAATGGAATCTATGAAAGCATGTAATTAAACTGAACCGGTGAGAATCTCCTATCATATTGAACAGCTGAGAACTCTAGTTAGTTGTATATCTAGAAAATATACTTAAAACTCATTCCCTCACTTTGGCTGGCAGAATCACCGATTCATCATACAGTTGTCAGAGGTTCCTACTCTTCCTTGCGGAATAATTATAGATGAGCACAGAGAAGATGGATGGTATCGGTGACTGGGCTGTACATGTTAGTGAGGATTTTCTCTAAACGTGTAAAGGACAATTCAGCAACTATAAGAGAGCTGTCCAAAACTCCATTCTGTGAAATAATTAGGCCTAAGCGTTGATCCCAATTGAGCCTAATACCACCTCTCAGCACCATATCTGCCTACAATGCATGAGGATATGTCACATACCGATTCCGTTCTTTGTAGGGAAGAAATAACAATGCCTATAAAATTTAACACAGGCAGTAAACAGACAAATGTTAGTCGGCGTTAACATTTTATTTTACATAAACTAACTGCTATTTGATCGTACAATCAATTCAATAAATATTTGCTAAAATAAAGGATAAAGACAGAAGCAGAATTTGATATGATGCAGCATCTTATACAGTAGGATGAAATATCACAATAAGTAATTGTTAATATATATCTAATACATAATGAAAATTTTAATATTAAATACGTGAAATTCTGTAAAAACCAAACGAAGTGTAGGAAAAAAATTAAAAATCTTCATAGTAGTCTGATTTGAAAAATTATGACAACGTTCACTATATTTTTATCTTTGGAAAATATGATAATAAAATGCTAACTGTTTGTTTAAATAGTGACGAAATTTTAATCGTGTGTCTTATTTTTCGATATAACTCTTTTTCTTTGAATTGAGTTATATCTGTCAAATGCCAGTGAACTCCTTAGTGGGTTGACCTACAAAGTTATTATTTAATCTCTTAAAAGTATAGTGCATAGTAAATGAGTCAATTGGAGTACATTGGAGACATCAGTGCTATCAGAGTTCACCTGACACACCGGGAGAGAGACCAGTAGGAGCCTGCGGCTGACCAAAGGCTACAAAGACAACTCGACAGTCTAATCTAAACTTTAGAACAGTGACAGAACACAGGACAGAGAGCACACACACACAGATGACATTTGATCTGGAGCCGGTCAGAGATTAAGTGAGACAGGAGACGCTGGCCGGACGGAGATAGCCCGATTAGTTTAGATAATGCCCGAGGGAGACGCCACTGGTAGGGACGTTATCCAGGGGACTCCTTTGTTTCGGATCTCATTGTTGCCCCGTCCTCAGAGCACTCGCCAAACAAAAGCAAGAGTGCCGAGAACCGTCCCATTGTGCCGCTCCTTTCTTCCAGCCACCCCCTCCAGTACCCCCTCCACCGCCCCCTCTCATAATAATGCTGTTTCTTACACCGCCCCAGTCAGCCGGTAATCGCCCCCCTCCCACCGCTAAACACCTGTACCGTTGCTTTGCGCCTCCTCCCAACATACTTGTAGTAGTTTCTTATCTTCTTCACGGGTGCAGATCTGCTCGAGTACCATCGGTCAGGTGGACTTCAATATTCGGGGTGCTCATTAGCGATTGAGGGGTCGTCATAGGGAGTTAATCTAATATGTGATGTATCACTCAATTAAGATGTTCGTAACGGCTGTGATTACGATTTTAATAACTTTTGTCATTAATAACCACTAAAGTTATTTTTTTTTAATATTTTTTATAAATAACTTTATTATGATAAAATTACAAATCTGCCTTATTTAATAGGCTTCACTTGTAAAAGAGTGTTATGAACTTTATTTTTGGGCCCTGGGCCCCATTCTTGTTTTCTAGGCTTCTCACTACATGGAAAAATGGCATACACCACATGCCATTTGCTATCCCTATAATTTGGAGGGCACCCAAAGATCACTTTTCTGAGTGTTATTTCTGCTTAACAAACACTAAAGGGATTACATCAAAATCAAAACATGCAGTGGTGTACCCTAACTTGGAATCTGCAATGAGATCAGTTCCAGACTCAGTGAAGAATTTCCAATACCAAAGCCTCCAAAACATGTGACATCGAACATCAAGCGTATCCAATCCTTATAATCAAAAGTCCTGAGAACAATAGTAAATGCCCTTTATTATGTCAGCAACAAAACCCTTCATAACGACCTTAATATACCCTACATTCTAGAACTCATCCCTTCCAAGTTTATGAAATTCCACAGTAGCCTTTCCACCACCCTAATCCTGTAGCACAGTCATTGCACTGCGTCACTCATCCCTATAATCCTCCTCGGAGACTGAAACGGCAGTGGCCTCGTTATCTGCTATAATCAAGTGACAGTGGGAGTCCTGGCAATGGCCAGTTTCTCCAATCATGTCCTGAATGAATGAGCGAGTGAATGATGAAATGTAAATATGGTATGAATGAGAGCATTTATCTTAATTACTTATTGCCTAGCAAGGCAGATTGTAATTTTAGCACAATAAAGGAATTATATATATATATATATATATATATATATATATATATATATATATATATATATATATATATATATTTAATAGGCAATAAGTAATTGAGATAAATGTTCTCATTCATTCCATATTTACAATTCATCATTCACTCGCTCATTCATACAATATTTACAAACATCCCTCGGGTCTCCCAGATCCACATGTTCAAAAGTTATTTAAGTTCAAATAAATTACATTTTTTTATCATCATCGTCATCATCTTGGCATATACTTATATATGTTTAGTATCATTGAAGAATCGAGTGGAACTAATATGCAAAATATCATGCCTCGCTCTAAAATACTGGCTGAGTAAAAGTTATTCAAAGTTATGACTTTTTGTAAATATTGCTTATAAATACAAACTAAAATTACATACTATTAGTCAGGAAGACATAATTGATACCCAACACAAAATTATAAAATTTACCTATTTATAAATCACATTTTTTTTATCATATTTCATGAAGATGTCTGCATAAAACTAGACCTTATGCATTACACGTCTACATCTACATCTAGCCTATAGCGGGAGGAACCTAAGGCCGGAAATATATCTGGTTTTGATAAAACAAAAAATCAACGAAACCCAAAAAAAGGTATTTGTAAATGCATTGTACAGGTCATGGGTCTGTTGGTCTGGCTGTTGGTGATTGCTATTCGTATTTGCAAGGAAATTCTGTTGCTGATCAAACAACATGGAATATCCTCCCAAGTCCTTAAAATAATAAAAACATAATTGTCTTTGATTAATTAACTATTTGAAAATGACAAAACGATGAATTATATGGCATAGGTGTAGTTAAAATAAAAGTATTGGATGATTAACAAATGTAACTGATATGTAAAATGTGTTCGGGCAATCATAAATATATTTCATTATTTCGCCGATCTCATTATTTTACCGTGAAAACCGCCTGAAACAAGGGCCAATGGTCATTCTAAATGTCCTGTTTAAAATACAGCCGGTTTGGCTGTCAGAGGAAAAATCTATGGTTGAGGAACAAATTAATCGTTGTTCCTACATAGTGTTGTCTATGGATGTGGCGTTTGGGGAGGACGATATTGGGCAAACAACTAAATAACAAATAGAGAAAAATATAAAAAAAATGAAAGGTTAAACATTTCATTAAATGCGATCCCATATGAAATTTCTGAAGGATGAAAAGAAGGAAAAAACCTAAAAGTCAAGCAGCACCCGCGACCTTCGGAAGTGCAAGAGTTGGATGAGGTGTCACCTTCATCGCCCGCTGGACTTTACTAAGGCCCTGACAAACTTTTTCTTCAACAGTAATTATCAACACACGAGAGTCTCATATTTGTTAAAAATGTATCTTTTATTTTTTTGTACAAGGCTTTGGTTAAAAGTGAACAGCAAATATATGTAACTTCGAAGCAGTGGAGCGAACATGTATTGTACTACCGTTAGACGGCAACCATTGGCACACTCACACTTTCACATTTTATTCATTGAAAATAAAGCGTTTAAAACCATATAACATAAATCATTAATTTGCTTTTTCAAACTTCATTTAATAAAATATCTGCCCCTCCTAAAACATGATAAAATAATGGCATTATGTCCGGAGAAGATATTGGAGTTCTTATCTTTCTGAAACATATTCCTGAAAAAAAAAAAGGTATGAGAGCCAACGATGACATCGCGTATTTATATAGTAACAAGCCGATTTTGTAAGGGAAATTTGAGTAAATAAAATTCCAAATTTCCAAAATAAAATGGAGTAGTTAACATTACAAAGTATTATTTTGTTTCACAATAATTTTTCACGCGGTTCTCACGGTAAAATAATGAAACATATTTATGATTGCCTGAATAAATTTTACATATCAGTTTTTTGAAAAGAGATAATTTTTCAAACCGGCTAGAATGCTCTAATTATTTCTTTAGATATTTTCCTTTCTAGGTACCCTATTAATTTCAAAAGTTATGTCATGATAGTTACAGCAGAGTAACAGAATTAAACAATCATCTTAAGAATAAATTCATATTTTTAAAATTATTTTAACCTGAGAACAGGAACAGAAAGGCACCACAATAAAGGATTAAGATTAATTACACTTCTCTAAGAAATACATAGATGCCTCATTAATTTTTATCTTTTTTTATTTCTGCGGAATCATGAGAAAAAAATGGCTCACATTTAAAAAAAAATAGTATTCCCTTTTGTGAGAGTTTGAAAAGGGGTTTTAAAAAGCTGGTCGGTGCCCTTTTTTTTTATTCTGTGACGCGCATAGACACCATAGACAGACAGTCTACACACTCGCACACAAAACGCCTTCTCTTTTCATTCAATTCTTTTATATTTACACAAACTATTCAACTCCCTTTTGGTAGTGACTACCTTTGTGTGAAGAGGTTTAGAATTAATTCAAAGGGTTTCGGATGGGAAATCGGTGGAGGAGGCCTGAAGAATGGACAGGTCTTTTGTGGGCGGAGTCATTTAGCCAAAGACCCCCCCCCCCAGTGGGCTTAAGCCCGCGTTGCTTTAGACGCCTCGGCTTTAGGCACATCTCTCTCATTCAAGGCGCGGACCATTGAGACGTTCCTATTATATCAGCCTTCCGGTTTATATAACCTCTGTGTGCTCCGGGATAAGCGACCTATATTGAAATATCTGCCGATGAACGCAGCGTTCGGGATTTTTCGTCAGTTTTTCCGTCTACATATAAGGGAAGGTCAACCGATTGATGACTCGATGAATCTGGCCTACTCAGAGTTTGACTGATAAAGGTTACTAAAGTCATCTTTGGTACACCATTTATAAGGTGTTTCTACGTCTAGCTTATGTGGTCCAAATTAAGGGTTCAAATGATAACATGGTGATTTTCTTCAGTCCCAGCTATGTGAATTGAAGAGGAAAGCATTGAATAGGAAAATCCCCGGATTTCCCAATTTAGAAAAGGTGATCACTTTCTACTTGACTTCACGTCATTTTCCTCATTAGATAAAATAGGAACTGTTGTTATAGCGATCAACTTTTACTAAAACACCATGTTTCGAATTATTGTGGGATTACACTTTTAAAATTGTAAACCATATGTCGGGCAATGAACCACAATATTAACAAGCGATTAATAAATCATAAAGAATAAAATAAAATTATACTCTTTCAGTCTACCTAATATGAACACAGAGAAGGAAGTTATTAAATCGGTAATGATTTTTGACTCTCATTTTATGTAGTTCCATTAGCCGCCCAAAAACAGTGGAGTTAACAAACATCCTTCTTGCAAAGCTGATTTGAACTTTTTGATGTATATTTTATGTTTAGGCATTTAGTTGGTAGTTAGTACTTACCATATTTTTGGTTTAACCAATAAATTAGCATTAACCACAAAATTTCAGACATTTCAGGATAAGTTTTATATATTTATAATTAATTAATTAATTTTAATTAGTAAAAAAATTAACTGAAAATATTGGCATAACGTGATACTTCTATGGAGCAATTTTACATAAATGTCGTGAGATATTTGATTATGAATTTTTTTGTGGTTTACCGATTTTACAAAAATGAACTACATATAAAATTATATTATATACATAGTTAACCATTAATGAGTTTAAGTTATATATTATCTAGCAAATATTACGAATCATCATGTATTATTTGTTTGTTGCAACACTTGAAAATGATTGAGTAGTTCAATGGAAAGCTCCCGTGACCCCATCGAAATTATTGATTACTAAATTTTCGGGTTTTATGTTTTTATGTATTATAAGAGTATAATGTTGTCATCGGGCTTGAAAATATGTTATCCCAACAAAGAACACCAACATCATCCAAAGCATGTACACAGGTAACAACTGCTCTATCATGAGAAGGCACCAGATTACGTCAACCAGTTGAGAGGAGTAAGACAGGATTTCATAATTGCCCTTCTTATTTTGGACTGGATCTTGAAACTTGTCTTAAGCAGAAAGAAAATCCTTATTATAATGGTACTTAATTTGGTCTCCTAGAGGGTTATTAGCAACATATGCTAATTGCCCCTAGATATGAAGAAGAAACTGGCAAGTTGGAGGCTGGAGGAAAAATTTCCGGTATTAAAATCAATGCCTTCGAAACGAAACTAGGCCAATATAGAAATAGTCGCCGTCCATCAAATAAGTGGAAATAAGCCTTGGAGGAGGTTCACCTAATCACGTGCCTAAGAAGTGTTGTTGGAGGTCTGATGAGAAGGTCGCATATCAGTCATCAAGGTCAATCCAATGCTGCTGTCCGTGTGTCCTAACCAGTATAGGACAACAAGAGCCTGTCAAACCGGACAAGTTCAAATGTCAAAGCTATTCTCCAGTACAGATGTGAAACCTGAAAGATCACGAAACACATTTTGAACATCTGAGAAGAATCTAATGATAAGGCAAAAGTTACACCAGTCAAAGGTATATAGGTGAGTAGATAGGGTTGAGAAAGAAGAGTGGTAGGATTGAGAGAATTGTGCAAGGTTGGTATCAACGAGGCCTCAGGGTGCGAGGACTAAGGAACCTCTGGTGAAGGGCAATAGAACATCCTCAGGTGCGCCAGGGTGGAAGAACTAGGAGAGAAGACAAGGCCCTGTGCAGGGAAAGAGGTGAATGTCGTAGCTTTACTTACGCCCTTGAATTCTATGATACATAAAATTACTTTAATTTTACACTATTAATGGAACTCATGCACAACTTCTTTTTCTTGTGCAATATAAAAATTAGAATAAACGCATTTTAAAAATTGACATGTCTCTTAACATTTATGCTGCGTATTTTCAAGCTAATTATTTTAATAGTTGGCTAGTGAACTTACAGTTGAAGTTAGGCACAATGAAAACAGTCTTATTCTATTAAGATTCACACACAGAAAAAAGCTAGTTATTAATATTATGCATATTGCGCATTACTATTAATGGAAGGTAAACACAAAACCACTAATACTCCCCCACAACGACCACAAAAGTCTAATGCAATGATCTTTTCATTAAGCAGAGGTGGGGTGGGGAAGAGGCATAGAAGAGAAGTGAGAGACCAACTTTATTAATAATCCGGCTAGAGCCGAGTGCCCGTCTTGGGCAGGGAGAGTTTTTCGCCGAAACTCTTATTGAATGGCGAAACAAAGAGACACAATAGTGGGATATGGCCATTATCCGCGACAATGGTTCAGCCGTATTAAAGCCGGTGGGGGTTGGTGCCCCCCCTAGTCCCCACCCCCTCATCGTCAGGGCAAAATGCTAATTACTTTATAGTGGCCTGTATACCGCCACTGTCAGCTCTATCCGTTCGGGAATTTCACTGAAATTTTATTACTCCGGAAGCATTTCATAACATATACGTATAGGTATATTTATAAATATATATTCAGATATTTAGGGATTCGTTGATTTTTTTTCATTGGCTGATTTTATCTACATTTCACTGTCAATTTACATGTACATTTTACCTCGATTCATTTTCCTTCTAAATAGAGTAGAAACAGTATGTTGATTTTTCATTGCCTCCCTGTTATAGCAGACATGCATCACTATTCGTATTTCCAATCTAAAGGGGGTAACTAGTAGTGGAATTAAAAAATTATCAAAAAACTTTATCTTCGAGCTCCGACCCATTTGCCTTTATGTTTATACCTCGACTGATCTTAACCCCACTCCAGCATTTCCACATGCCTCTTGTTGTTAGTGTTTTCACTAATCTCAAAATAATCTAGACACTCTTGCTTCAAGAACTTTTGGCCTTCTCATCTTTCGTGTATACGAAATTTGATCAAAAAGTAACGAAAAATTTATAATTTTGCGGGCGTTATGATTTCGATGGTAAACATTTTTTTTTTTTATGATGTTGGTACACATGTCTCTGAAAAATGTTGAAATTTTCAGCTATTTTCAATCTTTACTTTTTTAGTAGCAGTCGCTAAGGTTATAAGTGTTTTGGCGTTCTCGGCGGTTTTAGTATCGAAAATAATGGATTAAAGAATTTGTATTAAAATTTTGTCAAAAAAATGAGATAAAGTGCAGCAACGTTTTTGAAATATTGACAGTGGCTTTTGGTGAATCTACCATGAGTAAAGCAAGAGTCGAGAGACAACATCGAAGAAGTTAGATTATAATCTTCTTTATTGTGCTAAAATTACAATCTGCTTTATTAGGCAAGAAGTAATTGTGATAAATGTGCTCGTTCAAACCATATTTACAATTTTCATTCACTCTCACATTCATACTGTATTTACAAACAACCCAGAGACCTCCTAAATCCACATGGTTGTAACCTCTCTCGCTTGCGAAAGAGGAAGCGGTATCTTGGGAAGACCCCCACGCTCCTCCGTCAGCCGCTTCACCGGATACGTGCCAGGGGAGGCTGATGATGAGTGCGAGAGCCACATACGCTCAGGACATGATGGGAGAAACTGGCCATTGCCAGGACTCCTACTGTTACGCATTTATAGCAGGTCACGAGACCACTGCCGTTTCAGTCTCCGAGGAGTTATAGGAATGAGTGGTGCAGTGCAATGACTGTGCGAGGGGATTAGAGTGGTTGGACTGGTTCGTATATGAAATATTAAGTAGTTAACTATTACTTGTTTATGAACTATTTGTAAATAATTGATATGAAATTTGTATGTTTACAGTAACTCGTTGTTCTCTATAAATATATTAGTATAAGAAATTTGTTAGTGATGAACACATACACAAGGTTACCTGATCCCATTCTCAAAATCACCCTGAACATTTTTAAAGTTTTAAGTTCCCTTGGAGCTTTTTCTGCAGGCTGATATGTAAAATAGACTAAAATACTGTGGCGCGGTATTGTCCCGGCTGGCGGACCCGTACCTAATTATTCCCGGGTTTCATTACCGGCCCATTCAGTCGGGCCGGCCCACAACACAATGAAGGAAGCCCACAATGGTCGCCTCTCTCACTCTGGGAGTTAGGGGGGGATACACATTTGACAAAACATTATCCTCATCCCCTGAGGTCGAAATATCCCCAACTATTGTGCAAGTTACACTGTCAACCTAGAGCCAGCCAGACCGCTGTGGCTCACATAGACGACTTTGTGACAACGCGGCACTACCTACCTCTCCGCTTTTATTATCGATGTTGAATATATGATTTTACCGAGCGCTTTTTAAATAATTTCTGAATTCGAAAGAAATCCTGTACTGTAGCTTTGTAAAGTGAACTTTCTTTGCGAAGATACTAATTGTGGAAGGAAAGAAGTACTAATCTATCAGGAGGTGAAGATTTCGCCGGAGAAGAATTATTCGTTAGTTTTCCATTGTTTTGAAAACACAATTACATAGAATGTGCAACAATGACATCCTCTAACTTACAGAATTATTCTTATAGGACTTGTGGGTTGCCCCGTATACTTGAGTACAGGTAATAAGATTAATAAGCACAGTTGTGGCGATCAATAAAATTTTCCAGGATTTTTTCTTTTCAGTTTATATGGAATAATTGTTTGCTTATTTCGAAGATTCAATAATAATTCATTTTTATTTAGAAACTATTAAATATTTTTATTAGAACTACATGCTCCATCAATCAAGTACTACATGTATGATATGTCAAACATATTTAAAAAAAATTAATATAAATAATAACGATAGGGAATTAAATTGTAAGAAATAAAATCCCCCCCCCCAAAAAAAACAATAATAATAGTAAAAAAAACAAAAAAAAAACTCCCTTATATGTATTGTGTTACAATTTTAGTTGTAGGCTTCTTTGTTTTAGTTTTCGTTCGTTGATATTTTAGTTTTAACTTTAAGTTTAGTGCCACTCTGGCGTCTGGCAACTAAATGCGATGTGCCCCATGTGCATACAAAAAAAAATTTCTCAAAAAAAACAGAAAAAGGTTACATTCATGTAATAGAAGGTTTTACAGTGCTCTACTCATTAGAGTAAAGGTAAACAAAAAGTAAGGTGATCGCAGAAGTAAGCCATGGATGATATGGTATAAAAGGACGTGCCCTAAGCTGGCAGGTGGTAAGATAGTAGCAGTACGAAAAATTAACACGAATCGATTGAAGAGAGAACACAATCAAACACTCTCCAGAAGAACTTTTAGGCCAATGACTATCAACAGAATCAAGAGAGCAATTAATATGAACTTTCAGATATGAGCTATAGTGGGTAAGAGCGAACTGGGAGGGGATGTCTTGCTCATTTGTCCTAAGTAGCCTATAACATGTTGAATAAACATAAGCAGAATAAGGAATGATCTTCCCAATGGCTTGGACATGAATGTAGGTTTTGAGAAAACAGAGAAAGGACCACTACGCTGAGGAATAGAGGCATATAGATTTAGAGTTCAGGATCAGAGACTATCATCCACTATCTTCAAAATGATTAAAAAAATTTCAGCTGTCATTGATTGGACCATCAAAACCATTCTGTGGCTTAGTTCGTCTAGTTCCGGACCGCAGCTTGAGATTCTGGGAACTCCATACTTACTAACTTCCCTACCCTTAAACTATTCTATCTCGCTATTTGCTTTCCCAGCCTTCACATGAACCCCTGTAATCCTCCCTAATATTGCTTCACTTCACCTTCACAAGAAGACTCTCTTCCCCTTCTTCCGTAGACAATGCTTCCTTGGGTCATACTTTTTCAAAACTATTCAATATCAACACTTCCCTTATATTTACAGTATACTACAGTTCAAATATTCAGTCTTTCTGACCTTACACCCCTACTCACAGAACTGCAGCTTCTTCTTTGCTTGCTCTGCCGTTCTCTGTGACTCTCTCCGTTAACACCCATCATGCTTTATCCTTATGTACTTTTAGAACCCTCCTATTTTGACACCACTCTAACAGACGGTTGCCAATCTAGGAAACGCTTGCTATAACGTTCTATAGATGTATTATTTTTTTTTTTGTTTCAGTATATTTTCTAGTCATCTGTCATTTAACTTTTGATCCTTAGCTGCAACCTGGATAAGGAGTGACCACTAATATTATATATATATATATATATATATATATATATATATATATATATATATATATATATATATATATATTTTTAAATTTAATTTAGAATTTTATATACTTATATTTATATTTAAACAAATTCTTGGATGATTTTTCATAATTTGAGGCATACCCATTATTTATTAATTATTTCCCTAATCTATGTATTATTTTTTTTTTGTTAGACTTTATTAAAGTCGGATTTATTTCTTTGTACCTTGTTGTTATCCATAAGGGACATAGCCCCAAAATAAAAATTTTTGTTTCTATTAATCTAAAAAGATTTGTCTCCCATGGCTGTAACCGAGAGGATTTTCATCTGGAACGTCTTATTATCACGTGATGAATATCTTAAAGAGTCCTTATTCCTTCTAGCCCTTGGAGTCTTGGACATTCTTATAAAAAAGAAGGGGATGTTGATAAAAAGTGGGAGAGGAGGAGGGATAAAAGAGACGACAGCCTCCGCTGTCAGAGGGAGAGTGGTCATTTAGCCGGAGGGTGTGATATATTGGAGAGGAGGGAGACCGGAGGGCCATGATTAACATTTGCAGGGGGTGGCTGCTAAGAAGTCTAGCGGTCATTGTGCGGCCTGGACAATGCGCACCTATCAATAGCTGTGAATATTAATCAGCTGCTACCTGTTCCTGCTCCTAGCTCTTCCACCGCTTTGTGTCCCCGCCATTGTCCCATTGTCGGCTCCCTGTCTTCCCTCGCTGGCGCGTGCTCCTCCGCATACCTTCTACCCTCTCTTATTATTGATGGTCTTCTAGTTATATTATTGCTCGGCTGGACATCAGGCGTATTGTTTAGGCAAGGGGTATCTTGCTAGCCCAAGATTTGTATATTCTACCGCGAAATATCGAATGATGTGGTAGTTGATCCAAAGATCAAATACCTTCTGTCTCTTCATAACTTTAATGATTTCTGACCTGAACATTTTCAACGAACTTTACCGTAATTCTCAAGGGTTCGAGCTGTAACATTTATTACGTTAATGAGATACACAAACAATTGGATACTAGGAAGATAGTGACCTTTCTTTAAACTGTAAATTGTTCCTGTGTATTTAATATTAGCAAGTGTAGGTGATGTGTATGTATCATATATAGAAGTCCTAGTTACAACATCTTACTTCACTACAGGTTTTACATTCGTATAATAAAATACATAATCAATAAGTATCATCTAAAGAAAAAATTTCTGGCTAGTTTGGGGCTCAAGCAAATGAGCTAACCTGGCACGAGATTTTCCACACGGATTATATTTAGCCAGTTAAAGAGGTTTTACACAGATAGACTTTTTACAAGAAGAGTTTATTCATAAGTTTTTTTCGTTTTTTTTTCTTTTTTCTTTTTTTTTCCCATAGCTCTCAAAACTTATAAAAAATAGGATGTGGGAAAAATAAAAGGAAAATTATTTTGGATTGATGGGTGCCTTTCACTAAGGGGAGTCCCATTTGAAGGGTGTATGAGAAGGATATGGGGTGTGGGGTGTGGGCAGTGGCGTAACTATATCATCTTGGGCCCGTGGCAAATTACTTTAATGGGGGCCCTATCATTAAGCTTTATTATACTGACAAGTAGTTTAGTTACCCACAACCAATAACAATTTTCAATTGAGTATATTGAATATATGGTATATATATTTTAATATTTTTATAAATAGGTACAATATTAAAACAATATTTCTGAGCTCGCGGCCACTTGGGCCGGGGCCCTCTTGGGTCGGGGGCCCGTGGCATTTTGCCAGCCCTGCCACCCTGTAGTTACGCCACTGGGTGTGGGATGCCTAAAGGAGGTGGGTGGGTTCGGGAAAGTAGTGAGAGTCTACCGAGGGTGGAGCTTAGGGTACTAGGCATTGGTTTCCCTGGACTGTGTCGGTTGTCATAGTGCTTCGGTTGAGTTCGGAGTGGATCGTTCATTCCCCGTCAGGGGGCTCGTGTTCTATGAGGTCTATCTGTCTCCAGGCTTCGGCGTCCAGCAGTGCTTCCATCGGACGGGCATTGGTGGTGGTTAAAGGCCGGAGAATAGTGGGTTGTGGCTGTGTCGAAGTGAATCGAAAAATATGATGTGTCGTCTCTTGATAAGTTCTTGGATGGTGAGCACTTCAAATTTTTCGTGGATCTCGTCTGCCTTGATTCGGTCAAACGGGGTATGTTTGAGGAAGGTGCGGAGAACTCTGTTCTGGAATTGCTGGAGCGTTTTTAGAGTGTTAGGAGTTAGATACTTGAATAGTGAGGTCCCGTACATCAAAGCAGGTCTAAGGACGCTCTGGTAAATCAGCAGCTTGAGGCGTACTGATAAAGCCGGGCTGTGAAGTAGGTGTCCTAGGCTGTAGAACTTTTTCCTAACACACTTTAACTTCATGCTAAGATGTTTCGTGAACGACAAGTGTCTACCGAGGGTAATCCCAAGGTAGCATAGCTTGTTTCTCACGGTGCACTCTTTGCCGTCTAAGACGAAGGATTTAGGTAACTTCTTTCTTCCAGATTTATAACTAAATATAATTTCTTGCGTCTTGGCCGGGTTGACTTTGATGTTGACGGCGTCGAGTTTCTCAGCAATGTGTTGACTGGCGCTCTCAGCAAATTTCAGGGCTCTGGTTGGATTGATGCTAGTGCTGTAGACACCTATGTCGTCTGCATACGCCGATACCTCGCAGTTAGGATACGAGGCTCCTACGATGTGGATGGTGTAGATGTTGAACAGCAGGGGGCCTAGCACTGATCCTTGAGGGACACCGGCACTGTATTTTTTTTGGGTCGTAGACGTGGTGCCTATCCGAACCGAAAAAGTTCTGCCTGTGAGGTATGCGGTCATCAGGTTTTGTAGTTGATCCGAGAATTCGTATTCCCTCAGACGTTGGGGTAGGGTGTAGTGGTCCACAGAGTTGAAGGCTTTCGAACAGTCCAGTGAGATCATAGCAGTAGCTCTATTGTTCCGGACGTTCGATGCGACGTGGTGTTGCAGTTTCACCAAGTTGTTGTCCGCACTTAAGCCTGTGCTGAAACCAGTCTGCCCTGGTGGGATGACTTCTTGCATCTCGCAGTGCCGGAGAGATGTAGGTGGATGATTCTCTCGAACAGACAGCTTCGAGAGTTGAGTCAGCAGACTAATGGGGCGGTAATGACATGGCTCATAACCGCTTTTCGCTGGTTTCAGCAGGGGGCAACCACAGCGTGCTTCCAGTTCTGAGGGAAATAGTGCAGCCTGAAGCAGGAGTTCAACACGTTGGTGATGTACGAGATTCCTTTCCTCGGTAGTTGCTTGAGTAAGATGTTCTGGATCCCGTCTTCACCTGGTGCCTTGTTCCCGTTCGTTCTTCGAATGAAGACAGCGACCTGCCAGTGGGAGGTGTAGATTTCGGTACAGGTGGGAAGGGAGGGGAAGGGGGGTCGGGGGCTCCTATTGGCTCATCTTGGCCACGGCTCACAGCTTCATAGTGATCCGCCAGCATGTCCGCCTGTTCGGTGGTGGGGATAAACTGCCCGTTCACGGCCAACCTTACACCGTTCTTTTTGGACCTGCGTGTCTTCACGAGTTTCCACAATTGCTTGTGGTCACCGTGGAGACTAGTGAGGCGGTCTTCCTAAACCGAGTTTTTTCACTGGGCCATCCACAGGGAATTAACTTGGTTTGTGAGAGCATTCAAAACCGGTTTTAAGTCCCTGTTTTTGGTTTTAAACCACCTGTTCTTGATATTGTTACGCTGTCTAATCAGTTGTAGAATGTGATCCGGAGGTTTCCTCAGAGAAGGTGGCTTCGGTGAAAATTTCGGGATCGATGCATCGGTGGCTCGGTCGATGACGTCTTGAAGCTGATAAATAGCGTAATCGATATCCCAGGTGTGTCTCAGGGGCGTAATTGTGGGCAACTCGGTCTTGATGAGATGCTTGTAGAGGTCCTACTTGGCCTCATCGTACCTCTATCTAGAAGCAGGTGGCTCTGACATGTCGCCTTCTAGTTCATAGAGCTCAGGCCTATGGTCGGAGGTGGTAAAGTCCAAGGCGGAGCATCCAGTGACTCGGTGTGGCTGTTGTGTCAGGAGTAGATCGGGCGTGGAGGTCCTGTCAGGGTTCACAAAATGACGGAAGGTCGGCAATCCTGGGTGGATGACCGTAAATGGTGTCTTCGAGATGTAACGGCCGAGGGCGTTAGCCCTCGTACTGTTCCACCAGCTGTGGTTCGCATTTAGGTCACCCACGATGACGTGTCTTCGGTCATAAGCTATGGCAGTGAGCAGGAGCTTGTCCGAGTCGCAGTCGAGGCTCTCGGTCTTCTGTAAACTCCTGACACTATCATGTTCTTCGTGAGCCGTATCTAAAGCCGTATAAGTTTGTTTTTTTTCCCTTAGCTCTCAAACTCACAAAAAATAGGATGTGGGAAAAATTATTTAGGGCTGATGAGTGCCTTTCACTAAGGGGAGTCCCCCATTTGAAGGATGTATGAGAAGGATATAGGGTGTGGAATGCCTAATGTAAACCGTATAAGTACAGCGAGGTAACGGTTTTACTAACTACTGTCTTACGTGAAGAGTGAGTGTTACTTCTTGAAGTGAGTCTGACTGAGTGAAAGAGAGTAGAATTTTGGGAAGGTATACATAGAGGAGAAATGGATCATGCCTTCTCAGCTAGCGTGGGGAAATAGGTGAAGATTGCCTCACACGGGTGGTCGTCATCGGTGCCAAGCAGTCAGCAGGAAGGCAGTTTATTGTTTGCAAAACAAGCCCTGGGTTTGTAATAAATAGGTCTCTTCTCAGCTGGTTAAGTGTTATCCGGGCCAGGCCTCCGGCTGACGTTTGGATTCCATAATTAGCCAAACGCAAAGACTGTTTACAATTTACGCTACGGTGAGGCAGGGTAAAATGGTAAACATGTTCAAATATGTTACGAACGGTTATAACAATAAAAATCTCAGACATCTCCTTTTTTAGTTGCATTCCACAGGGTAGACATATCCCTGGTAGACAGAGAGGAGAGGTCAACCCTGGCTATAAAACACCTATTAATCTCATTTGTTTAATTATAAGAGGTCTAATCTTATTAACCAAACAGACTATTGCATTTTGTATTAGTTTACTGGTTTCGTTTGTCGCAAATTATTGCTATCTAAATTTTAGAAATTACCTATTGAAATATTGCTGTCTGATTGTCCCTACTAGTGTAAATAACAATAATAAAGATCAGAGCCTCGCCATTTTTAAAAAATCATAAACCGTTTTCCACTTCAGTTCATTTTTTTTTTCTGGGTTTATTTTGGCTTTAAACCCTCAGGTTGCTTCCCGGTGTCAGCCAGGGTTCAGAAGGCACCTTGTCCGCTTGACATGTGGGGTTTTAGATAGTGTTTTATAATAATAATTTCTTTACTTTCCGTGACACAAGAGAACTAACATTTATTTAATATAATGTTTATATTATATTATCCCCACTAATATTTACAATGTGCATGGAAAGAAAATATATAAAATAAATAAATTAGAAAAGCTATGGTAAAAAATAAACATATAAAAATAATAGAGACATACTTCATCAATAATTAAAAATATAAAAAAAAATAAATGCAAAGAAAAACTATATGAAGAGGTTTACAAAACAAAGCTGCTCGAAAAACAAAAATAAAATACACACTCACACTAGTCATTACAATACATCACACACATACATATCCATTATAGGGTACGAGGTATAATCGGGGGGGGGGGGGTTTAGATATAAAACACCTAAACCACCTGCTTAACTTAGATGACAATGGTCTAAAACCAACATCATGAATGTGAAAAAAAGTCAAATTTCACTGATGTGCCCCATGTAACATTGATGGTGTGTAATTATACACAATTATTTTATTTGACTTATTGTCATTGATTAACAAAGATGGCCTTGGGTTTGATTAGGTAAGTATGCAACCTATTTCTTGAAAGCCAAAGATAAGTTCAAACCTCGTTTTTTCGTAATTAGGAATTTGTACATTTGTGGTTCTGCTTTAGGACCGACGGTATATCAGGGCCATTAGCCAATCCACGCCTGGCTCACATGCGAGTCCCTTTTTCAAGGTAGAGAAATGAACTGTTACATATAGGTCCATTTCGGACTTCCATATTGGTAAGAAATTAAAGGTATAGCCATCTCCTTTCCATTCCAAAAATATTTGCCTATTTTTTTCAATAGAGTATGAAATTTTAAAGATGTCACTGATCTGATAAATAATATAATTTTTATCTTGGCTTTGCAATCTATATATAGCAAATGATACTTTGTCTTTAACATAAACTCCACTTCTCCAACTCAAACAGTTACTTTTTCAGAGGAATCATATTTATCTGCTAATTCCACTTAAAAACCCGCTGATGCTAAAAATAAAACCAGTCCCGTGGAAAAGAATGACCGTGTATAAATTTATTAGTAGTAAAAATTGTCACATTTTATATTTTTAATTATTGATAAGTATGTCTCTATTATTTGTATGTGTTTATTTTTTACCATACCTTTTCTGATTTAATTGTTTTATATATTTGCACATTGTAAATATTAGCGGAGATAATATAATATAAACATCATATCAAATCAATGTGATTATTTTGATTGATATCAAAATAAAGATCGCTACGTTCGTCTTAATACGTAATAGGTGTTAAAACTAAAGTCATTAAAACT
This sequence comes from Acanthosoma haemorrhoidale, assembly GCA_930367205.1. Taxonomy (NCBI): domain Eukaryota; kingdom Metazoa; phylum Arthropoda; class Insecta; order Hemiptera; family Acanthosomatidae; genus Acanthosoma; species Acanthosoma haemorrhoidale. The sequence continues at coordinate 148,521,779 of OV884011.1, read as the reverse complement.
GTCATCAAAAGTGTATACGCAATTATTTTGCAACTCCACTTTCAAATAGAGGGATATATATTTAGAATGTTTTACTCGATACTCCACATATGTTAAAAATAAAAGCAATCTATTGAAAATCAATGAAAGTCTAACCATTAATCAATTCCTTGTAACTAACAAATAAATATTTTCCAATTATACTATGCAGGTGATTAAATTAAAGTTTTTGAAGTCATGATTAATAATATGTACTGCATGTATTTGTATTGGGTTTTTTTTTATTGTTTTGGTTCGTGATTTGACCGTTATTGTAGAATCTTAAAACATGCAGGCAGACAGGTTTAAGACGATCAGACCCGTACCCGAGGTTAGTTGGAGGTGGTTACACGGAAAAACCACTTTGGTACACAGTGAGTTGGAATAAGAGCGTCAAACACAACGAAACAAACAAATCATTGCTTACGGAAAACCGGAGAAGTTTGACTGCTCTGTAACTTCTAAAATTCAAAATTTATCACTTTTAGATTGAAGCCCTCTGATCTCAATGTGACAGACTTTTATACACATGTGTGTAATCCATAAGTTGAGAAACTTGATATCGCAAACCTACATAAAGTCTACAAATTACTTTCAATAAAGGATCGATGGGATAAGGTAACAGATAATTCTTTAAATTGTCTCACTTCTTTTTTTATATCTGTTTCAAATAATTTTGTTTTAAAATTGTTTAAAATCCCCACGTTTTACATCAAATGCCGTTCTCACGTATACTTACAAATATTTTACTGACTAAATCTCGACAAATTAATTACTACTTGTACTATTGCTTGAAAAAAAAAAGATAGGTATTTAACCAGTAATTATTACAATTTTCACTAGTAGGATTACATACCACCACTAATATTAATAAAGAAACTAAAGGAAGACCTGTAAATTATGTCATTTTTTTGGTTTAATAACTATGTGATAAGAATCTACAGTTTCCCGCCCATTACATGCAACGTATTGTATAATCCGTAAATACAGTTTGTTCTAGGCAAAGTATTACACCAAATCTGGTTAGATGAATTCGATACCTCCCAATCACTTTGTCTTTGTTGGATATGAGCTTGTATAGAAATCCATAAATTTAGGAATGTAACTCTGAAATATTTAATGTTGCATGGACCTTTCATATGATGGAATTATTAATCGTAATCATATCATGATTAATCAATCGAAAATAATTGGGCGTATTTTGATTGCCGTTTGTACTTTGGTGATTGTTGTTTGATTATAATTAAACTCTATTCTCTCACTAGTAGGTAATTACACCTGTATTTACAAATTAGATCGATATGAGCCTCATCATGTAGATGTAAATACCATTTCAGATAGTGCTGATTGTTGCTTAATTGATAGACAAAATACAATTAAACATTATGTTAATGATTTCTCATTAAACTCGTGGGTTTTTTCTTTCTTTTGTGTGAAAAGTTGTTCTGTATCACTGGTGAAAATTCAGGGTTCATGTAAGAACTGAATGACCGAAAAATCGATGAAGCATACAAAAAATAAAGATCAATTACCAATATTAAACTGAGTTGTGAGATGTTTCTTGAATAAAAATTCAAATTTATTATTTACCAAACAGTTCTATTGTATAATCGTCAAATCATGTGCAATGACAAACGATAACTGCTAAAAAAATTAGCTATCAATTAAATTCAAATAATAAACATATAAATTTAAAACTATTAAAAAAAATATGCTGATCAGTTCTTTATATGCCATCTATAATTATTTATTTAGTTGATTCAACCTGGCGACTATTAACGATAGCTTATATAATTTCTTTTATTTCGATAACGGAATATAATAAACTTATCACTTAACATGGATTTTGAAAAACTGGTAGATTTTAGTTCCTTCCAGCTTTTACATACACGGAAATGATCTCTGCTATATCTTTTTAATGTGGAAACATCTATTGGTATGACTTAATGGCAGAGTTATGTAAGGGTGGGAAACAATCTTTTCTCTTTATCAGTACCAATTTATCAATACATACAGAGAAATGCCATGTTTGGTTAGTTCCACTAGTTCATCCAGACTTGCGTGTCACTCCAAACGGTATCTTCAGTTACCGCAAGTGGTGGATAATATATATGTCAAGCCATGACCTATAGTTCTTATCTGCCTACACGCTTTATTATTAAACATTTTTGCCAGTCATGTTCTTGCTAACGCCTAAAAAAAAATTATAGAAATTTCTAGAAAGAAGATTCAAAACAGACGAACTAGTCAATGGTACCCTTGCCATAAATTTTAGAGAAATACATTTTGTATACTAATTGATTAGGAACTGAACTGTATTTTTTTAAAGATACCTAAACGGATAAATGGTATAAAGTAAAGAAGAAAAGTTATTTTCTTACTGATTTTTTTTATTACCCACATCTAACCTACTAGGTCATTGATAACTGAGAACATACTTGTGGGGTCCCATCCTCCATTTTCTGGCGTTTAAGAAACATTCAATAAAGCTAGTCATTCTAGCTTTTATGCTCCATAAAACTATCCTATTAACTACTGAGTTTCTCCGTAATATATCACATGGTTTATTGAGATCATTCTCTTCGATGCTTTTAATTGCTCTTTTTAAGAAAAGGCTATTAGACCTTCTGCTCCTACCTTTAGCAACTGGCTGATCGTTAGTGTCTTTATAAAACTCCACCATACTCATTTCATTGTTGGCATAAAGGTGAAGCAGTAAGATTTCAAAGCTAGTTAACGATATAGACCGATATTGCTTAAGAGTTTAGGGTTATTTGATTAGTACGATCGACTCATTCCAAGATTTTAGAGGTTCGAAAGTGATGCAAATATCATTGCAAAGGCTAAGAAATGTCTTCTTTGCAATAGGAAGCATTTTTTTTCTTCAAAAGGTCGTTCAATATATCATCCGGACGTGATGTTGATTCAGTTTTACAAGATGCTAAAGCTTCATTCCGTTCGAGGTGGCAAAATGGGTTATAGGCCACTGTTATCTGATATTATCTGTTATCGTCTTAGAGTTTGTGATTTAAAAATATTGGGTTTAAGCTAAGAGACAATGAAAAAAAAAATGTCTGGCTCTCAAAACGTAACATTTTGTTCTTGTCTCACTACCTTTTATCCTTAATTTGTCCTTCAACCCGAGGAAAAGGATTATAACTTTCCAATCTTAATCGCTCTGAGCTGCTACATTAGCGATTTATGTCTACACTTCACGTTATTGTATTTAAAGAAAATGGTAATCAGTGAATTTTGAAATGTTATGGAATAAACATTTAAAAAATCAGATGGGTTCATTCATTAGACCATTGTATACCATACACATTGACAGGCCACTGATGATCTCCTCGTACTTGAATGAAATTAGAAGCCCTACCTCGGGGCTAAGCTATTAGAAAGTGTTAGTTGTAAAATAATTTATTAGCTTCGCTCGAATAGAAAATATGGGGTGGGACAAAATTTATCCAGGGCACAGGTAGGTTGGTAAAACTGCTTATGCGGGAGTATATCAGACGCGGCAGATAGTGAGGGCACACATAAGGAAGAGACATTAAAGATAAAGGGCGCTATCTCTGACAGGAGGCTAGAAAAGGCTCCAAGTAGATTGTCAATCAATATGATCCATAAGGCCCTCTATCTCGGGCTCGTCTCGATTCCTCCCCATTAACCTCCTCCCAGCCTCCCTCCTTCCTCCTCCTCCTCCTCCTCCCCTCTTCTTTGGTGTAATAGGTTTGTTTAACGGCCTGTGGATTATAGTCCGCCTAAAGTTCACGTCTGTCGGGACGGATTGCTCGCTCCTCTCACTGATAAAAGCTATTAAACAGGCACATTGTTCGACTACGACCTTCTATTCACTCTTCCCTCTTCCCACTTCCTTTAGGGGATTTACATAGTTGTTTTTTGTACTCGTGCTTTTGTCTCATAATCTCAATAGAATATTATCTATTTTTTTTCTTTCATTAGCGGGAGGGGGGGGGGTGCTTCATTTGATTATTTGGGATACTATTCAAGGGTCGATGAGATCTGAATGAAAGGCATTAAATGATACAACGGAAACACTAAAGTTGTCCCTCTTACTCAGTTAAGATAAAACTCGTATCCTATATAAAACTTTTTCATCACAGTTAACAACTGATCAATGAATCAGTGGCAACTGTTTTTTAAAATGTATACAGAGTGCACATTAACATATGCGAACTATATATTATTGTTGAAATATATAAATAAACTGCAATTAAAGACGTATACAGTGAACGCGTGATTTCGAGAGATTTCTTCAGTTCAGGCCTTGTGCCTTTAAACAAATAAATATAATGTTAAAAATATTAAAATATTGTCATTACAACATAAACAAAGTACTAAATGATATAATTTATGACAATAAAAACGTCCATCTTCTTGTAATAAAGAAAAATCGTCTACGATTTCACCTATATTTGTCGTTTATTTGAGTAGCGTTGAAGTGGGTACTTGAAGAGCTCCCTTTCCTACATAGCTGCTAGCAATATCGGATAGGTTTTTTTTTGTTGTTAATGTGGTTTAGACCAAGTCCTCCATCGAAGTTCATGTTCTTTCACATTACATTATGTGCCAATTTTTATGTCTATTTTTTAAATTCGTCTAATTAGTAACTGTTATTGTAAATAAGACTTTTATTCTCAAAAATGTACTTCAAACCAACTTTGATGATCTTAATAATTATTTTCACGATATATATCCATTGATGTATCGATGATTTTTGTTTAATTATTATTTTGACTATACAATCTTGTATTTATGGAAGAAAAATAAATTGATTACCCGCGTAGGGATTTCGCAAAGAAGTTAAGCTAACCACTCCACCTGCAGAGCCCAGAATGTTCATTACAATTGAATTTCCTTCTGAGTTTTTATGACAAAAAAAACAAAAAAAACTGTAGTTAATTTTAAAAGAGCTAAACACGAGAGAAGTAGAAATTAAAGTCACCGCTGATGGTGGAAAAAGGAAACTGCAGATCTTGCACAGATCATCTTTACTATTGACAATGGCCAATATAATTTGTATTATATATATATTCCTTTATTGTGCTATAATTACAATCTGCCCTTTATAAGGCAATAATAATACAGATAAATGATCTCATTCATACCATATTTACAGTTCATCATTCACTCGCTCATTCATACAATACTTACAGACAGCCCAGAGACCTCCCAAATCCACATACGTGAGAAAGTCTTGGGAAGTCCCCCACGCTCCTCCGTCAGCCACGTCACAGGGTACTAGCCAGTGGAGGCTGGCCGAGAGCGCGAGATACTTTGTATTAAATAAAAAATCGTCATCACGACAAAAAGATTCGGCACTCAAAGTTGACTGTTATTAAAGTAATGGGAGCATCCTCGTATTTTCCTCTTCCTGTTTCCCAGAACAATAGACGGTCCCACAAGGCGTGAACTAACTTGGATATAGCACCTGCCCCGTCAAGTGGACGTAGGTATACCCTCCGGAGGAAGCGCACAGTCACACCTGTGAAGACATGGGCTAATTAAATGTTTTTCAGCGATGAACATGTGCTGAGGGGCCCATTGTGGACCGCAGGCCAGGCGATGACTCCACACTACTCACCGCTCCCAGCCACACAATGGGCTATGTTTGTCAGTGTCATTAGTGTGCAGTAGGGGGCGTCATTCAGGGGCACCAACTGTGTCCTGTCTTCATCCACCTTTTCTACGCCTTTTTTTACCTTTGTTTTTTATGGCCATCTATTAAGGGACATAATAAGGTCCCTTAGTCACTTGAGTAAGAAATGTTACCATTGAGAATTAAGAAATCCAATAGTGTATAGACTATTCAGCTGTAAATAAGAATGGACCTTAAAAGATTTAAATTTAATTTTTACTATATTGTTGTTAATATCAATTATTCTTTTTTTTAAGTATTTATAAAGGACTAGTTGTACGTAGAAGGTAAAAATAATAATATTGAGAGATATTACTGGGACTCTGTATAATATTCTCAAAAACGTATTTGGTATGGATCAAATGTACTTCAACGGTACTTCTTCAACGGTTGTTGCAATTTAAAAGATTATAAATAGCTAACAAATTACCATACTTAGCACTCAGCTCGTACGTGATTAAATTTGTGACTTATATCGTTGGGGTCTTTAATGTTCAACCATTGAGACCAATCAGAACTGCAGTCATAAAAACACCTGGGACTTAAGATCTTCCGTTATTGTATTTTAACCAAAAGGGCGTAGCCTAGAGTCCTGCATAATGTACCTTTGAAATTTCAAATGTCTTGGATTATTATAGATTATTATGGATTATACATACAGTGAACATACCAAATGAAACATAATTACCACTGATCCTATCACTCTGGATATCTACAGGTCTACCTAGTTCTATAGAAAATGAATTTGTGAGATGATTTTGAAGACACTATAGGCAAGGTGTTACAGTTCCTCAAACAAACATGTGACATATATACGAGGGTGGACTGAAAAGTTTCCGACCTAACAAAGATACAAGACTTTTTCAGATTTTTTTTATTTTATTTTTCAACATAGTCTCCTTGTAACTCTACACACTTCTCCCAGCGATGCTCCCATCTCTGTAACCCGTCCAAATAGTACTCGGCGTTTTTCCGTGCGGAATAATCGTTCACGAAAGTGATTGCTTCTTCATTTGACGAAAATCTCTGTCCTCCGAGCGCAATTTTCAGATGAGGGAACAAGAAGAAGTCGCTTGGCGCTAGATCTGGTGAGTAAGGCGGATGGTCAAGCAGTTCGAACCGTAATTCATGGATTTTCGCCATGGCAACCGCTGAGGTGTGAGACGGTGCGTTGTCTTGGTGAACCAGGATTTTCTTTTTCTGCAAATGTGGCCGTTTTTCCGCAAGTTCGTCTTTCAGCTTGTCAAGTAATGGTTTTTCCTTTTTGAAGATAATCGATTAAAATAACTCCATGACTGTCCCAAGCAACAGTCGCCATCACTTTCCCAGCCGAAAAAACAGTTTTTGGAGCCGGTTTCTCCTTTGCAGTCCACTGTTTCCGGCGTATAATGGTGTATCCAAGTTTCATCCACAGTAATTAATCGGCGCCAAAACTCGGATTTATTGCGCCTAAACTGCGCCAACAGAGCGTTGGAAATGTTTTTGGTCTAACGTGAGCAAACGCGGCACCCAACGCGCGGACAGCTTTCTCATCTCTAAATGTTGATTTAATATGTGACAAACCCGTTCTTTTGACATGTTCATAACCTCTGCTATCTCTCTCACTTTAATTCGGGGCTTGTCTAGCACCATTTGGTGAACTTTGGCGATGTTTTCGTCTGTAGTTGCAGTTTTTAGACGTCCCGAACGTTCATCGTCTCCCAAGCTCTTACGACCACGTTTAATTCAGCTGCCCAAAATTTTACTGTGGTAAATGATGGTGCAGAGTCCCCATACACAGAATCCAACATATCTTTGATTTGCGTAGGCGTATTGCCTTTCAAAAACAAATATTTAATGACAGCTCGATAATCGATTTTGTCCATTTTCATAAAAACATTCACATCGACTTACTCAAACGACTGTTACACACCAACTGCGGGTCCAAAATGGCTGAAACTTTGGTGAGTAACTGTCAACAACTGTCACACTCTATATGTATGTTTTTATATCTTGGTTTCCTGAAGATTCCTGAATTTGGTGAAACGTTAATTTAATTTATTTATTTTAACCTAAGGATTTTATATCAAGGTATATCTATATATCTATCTCTATGGAGAGTTTTCGTTATAAAAAAAGTTATACTTTAGTTGATGAGTTAAGAGTTATCCCAACAATATAAATATTTTATCACTTCTGATATTTCGAGGGCCGTATGCAGCTCTCGCCTGTCGCTTCATGTGTTTAATTACGTTACGAAGCAAGCAAGAGAATCACATCACATATTATTAAACTTAGTAATTTATCTATTGAACATAGACTGTTCTAATTAATTAATAATACTTTGAACAATTATTAAGTTTAAAACGCAAATCAAATAATTACTTATCTTACTGGTATTACATAACTTTAATATTATAGGCATTGGTATGAATGAGATCATTTATCACAATGACTTATAGCCCAATCAGGCAGATTGTAATTTTATTATAAAAAGTTATTGTAGTTAAAAAAAAAATATTATAGGCTTTTTGATCTGTAACTTGATTGTAAGACTGTGGAATTTCGGTTATCACTGTTTAAAATTATTTTATGGGCTGTCATTTTCTGATTGCTTCTAGTACGACAAATATACATGGAAAAAAGGCCAATCCAGAAGTAATCGAAGTAGGAAGGAGGCAACCTTTAAGTTGGACGTTCTTGAATGGACGTGATGATGTGTGTCGGATGCCACCACTGAAGATCTGACCGAGAAAAATAAATAGTTGCAATCACGCCATCGCTTGAACAATTAATGCATCAGTTAATAAACCAGGGCTCAGTACTGTTTATATCTTTTTTTATTTCGTGTCGAATCATTATAAAATAATGCAGGTGTGTTAATTTTTTTTTAGCTGAATGAGCAACGGTTTTGTTGTGATGTTGATCATGAATTGTCGTTGATCCTGTACTTTTATTTGGCCCTCCATTTAATAAAATGGACATATAATAAAATTAATAACAATTAATAAAATGGAGGTAATAACCTGTCTTATAAGTTATGTAGCTTTCTTCTAAGTCATTAAAGTTAAATTTTTATACGAAGCTACGGATTATGTTGTGAGGAAGATAATTAATGGACAATTACGGGCAGCTAAATACTCTTTGGAAATCAACTTTAGTTATGGTAAATGACTGTGTAATGCCATCATGGTGAAAAAATACTATTTATGTTATATTAGGGATAGTAATGCCATAATAGTGAGGCTTGAAAAGGAAAATTCACGGTAGGTTATACAAAATGTAGCTCGGACAATTACCTGATTCATAAGGGTTAACCGTCACTAAGCGCCGATCTAGGGTGAATAATCTCAAAAAAACCTTGATCCGGTAATAAAAGACGCTGGGACTCGTTGTTTTATGTAATAGATGCATAACAAATTAAGCCGATAAGGAAATAATAAAAAACTGAAACTTGGAATACCGGTTGTAGATTGTTCTTTAATAATAAATGTAAGTATTGCATCAAGCACACTATTTCACATCCGATTATCAAGAAACGATTTAGGCAGCTAAAAGCAGGGACTACTTACAACAGAGCACAGTGAAGCGAACAGCAAACCGGGAAAGTTGCTGTCGGGGAATCCATCGTCCACTGTATGTCAGTTTTCTGCCGATCTTTTGTGATCTAACATCTTTCAAGTCAGTTGGGTGTCACTCCATTCTCTGCTTTTATTTTGCATTGTTTTATCTAAGTTACAGAAAATCGAGTACATGTTAATTTGTGTTGTGCTCTTGTATTGGTCTTGTTTAGTAAAATATGTTAACTAGTGGCTGAGAAAGAAAAAATAGGCCAGGTCATGATTGTATGCGGCCAGGTCATGAGTTTTCGATTAGGTTATTGCGCGTTAGATTCAATCAAATCGATATAGAATGTCCATTGACAATGGAGCTTCATACAATCGGACTTCCTACTGCACTGTACTTTTCTAAAAAGCCCTAAAATTATATTTGGCTGACAAAAACCCAAAATGTAAAAAATATTGCAGTAAAAAAATTGGATCTTGGCTTTAATCATTTAATTTATACAATTGCTGCTCATTGAAGAGAGAAATTAGAGTGTAATGCTGTCTTAACTTGATTAGATTACTGTGACAAGTTAGTTTTCACAGCAGCTACGAGGACTAATTGCTTCTTTCATAAAGCAGAGGATCAAAATCTACGACTAAATCTTTTTTGAGGGGGTATCTCCCCGTCCCAAGGCAATGAAGGTTGAAGTATATTTAGGGAAAGTAAAAAAATAGACAATATGATTGCTCGATGTCCGTTGTAATGTTGTCAGTCAAATAATGGGGGCTCAGCGAAGAGGTCTCATAGAGGATTGGAACATACATAGGAGAGAGAGGAAATGGTGCAACAACTGTTCAATTAAAAGAAAACATTATTCAAATGGACTGAACATATTAAGGACGCTACGGATTATTCCTGACCCATAAACAATGCTATCATAATATATTTATTTATTTGTCATAACGCTGGTGAGGTTCTGGGTAAAAATTGTATAAAACGGAAAAGAGATTTTTCTATTTTTTATTATTAATTTCGTTCACGTAAATCGGTAGATTTTTATGTTAGTGCAGTTATCCAATAGGAAATCTAAACCAACAGTTTTTCCCTCTGAAAACTGTTTATATGACGACGAGTAAAGATATGAGGATAGAGTTCCCTGTTAAAAAAGAGGTATAGAGGATCAGTGAATAGACTGTCGCGGTACGTTGGCAGTTTCAATGGACGTATTGAGCTAAATCCACCCGTGCAAAAAGCCAGGTTCAACGGGTCTTAGCCCTGCTAGCAGTCATCGTTGAGCCAATTACGCAAAATCTGAATTAATTAGAAGCAGCTCGGCCCTGTTTGAATTAGTAAGTAAAAAGGAAGGACGGAAAGACAAAGGGAGCGGATGGATGCCGAATATGGCGGAGATTGAATAATATATCGATTCAATTAGTTGATGGCAGGTATCGTGTACCTGAGGAATGTGAGAATGGGATCAATAAATATCTGAGGACTCTATTGTGCCCCTTCTCCGTTGGCGGGGCCTCTTCGCCCTATTAACACCTCCTCCTATCCGTGTTTCTTACTCTCGCTTTTTCCTCTTCTTTAGTGTGCTGTAGTCCATGCAGAGCATGAATGATTCACACACTAACTTTAATTTCGTCGAGGTTATCTTCACACCATACCACTTTATAAATGCTGAAATTACTGAAGGTAAAAAGAAAAAGAGGAACACTTATTTTTTTAATAACAAGAGGCTGACCAATTTCAATTGGGTTGTTAAAAAAACAACACACAAACCAATCCAGCAACACAATTTTTATGAATAAAATATGGATAAATTAAAAAATAGCAAATATTAAATTGAGGTAAAAAAAAAGAAAAAAAGTGGGGTGCTCATTGAGCATATGCTGTACATTATTACCCGTGTATACGCGCAAGTTGATGATTCACATGAAGTTAACTACAATATGGTATTCAGCTTTTTGCGGTGGATCCCTCCCTACTTGTTCGAAGAATCCACACGTCCTGTAACGTCAAAGCACATACCACGCACCTCCTACTGATTCTTCTTTCTTAAATACTGTGGAAGCTTTCTTGGTAAAATTCCACACACTTGTCATGAATGGATTTTTTTTAACATCGACTTTGTCACCTTGTTCGGGTATTTGCTTCAAATCTGACTGTTGGGCCCAACATGGAGGAGTTTACATATTTTCATCGAATGCCATGAGTTAACACCCTGGAAGCCCTTTAACAAAGCTCCATAGAAAAGAATGAATTTAACGCCGTATCCCAACATCTAGCACTTTCTCGTTTAAGCGATAAAGCACAGAGTAAACCTTTATAGATCTCCATGATGCCCAAAAGTTGGCCTGACGCCGACCTGCACCCGTTGCTTGGTGTGCCATCGACACATCAAGTTTTTTGACTCGTTGCATCACCTTACAAACCCAGTGTTTAACACTATGACCCCATCACCCCTCCCACATCGATGGCAACAGACTGTTGGGGAAAATTAGGCTAAGATTTAGTTTACGTTTTTATTGTTAGATGTAAGTTAGTTTTAAGTTTATGATAAATAAGGTGAGCCCCATCACATTTAATAAACCCAGTCCATTAATGCATAACGCACATCATTATACTCTTGTACAATGCAGATTACTATTTTGTTTACTAGAATTTGTACAAAATATAGCCAAGCTACAGGAAATACAACGAATCAATCTTAAAATGATTCGTTTGTAGAATCTATATTTTGCACATATATAAATTTGTAACAAGGGGATACGGAACAAAAAAAAAACCCAAAAGTTATCCTCTCATTTTTCTTTGTAAATTAAGGTACTTCGTCTATTCCTAAGTGGTTCCGGGAGATATAAAAAGTTTATGAGGATATCAGTGATTGTTTTCATAATGTGCGATGTGCCAAAACCAATTAACATTTGATTAGGGAGCTTCTCTTCTTCTTTAGCTTCCCTCTTTAGTGCCTCTCAGCGTAGAGGAGCATTCAGCCAGGAATTCCATTCTTCCCTATTTCCAGCTAGGTTCCTCGCCCGTCGGAGGTTCTTCCCCCTCGCCTTACTGAGTCGTTCAATGTAGCTGAGATAGGACATCCTAGGGTGACCCCTAGGTCGTCTGCCATCTGGGACATATTCCATGGTCTTTAGAGGATCTCTGTGGTTGTCCATCCTGATAACATGGCCGAACCACTTTATCTGACGAGTTTCTAGGAGCTCTTTCAGTGGGGCTATCTGCAGTTCCTGACGAATCCTTTCATTGTGAACTCGGTCTCTCCTTGTTTTTCCAATCGTCCTTCGCAGACCTTTTATTTCGGCCGTGGTGATTCTGCTTTCCTGTCGGTCTGTTAATATCCAACTCTCAGCTCCATACAAAAGTATGGGCAGATATACTGTCTTGAAGATGTGTAGCTTCACATCTTTGCCTACTTCTCTCTTCCCTACCACAGTGTTACATATCTGGTAGTAAACTGCATTCGCCTGGTTAATCCTGATATTTCTGCGTCCACCTTCCCAGATCCGTCTATCACTGTACCCTGGTATGTAAAGTCTGTCACCACTTCTAATTCTTCTACATTACAGTATATGTGGTTATCTTCCTTCTTTCTTCCAACTTGTAGGATCTTACTTTTGTTGGTATTTATAAGCGTCCCTTTTCGTTGTAGCTCTTCACTGCCAGCTGCAACTTTTCCACAGAGTCCGTAATCAATACTACGTCGTCGGCGTAGCTGTATCACTACAGGGTTAAGATTCCTACGTCCCAGGAATGTGCTGTCCGTTCTTCTCATACAAATGGATGCCACTTCATCCATGAACAACAGGAACAGCAAAGGACTCTGGTTGTCTCCTTGTTTGACCCCCTTTACAATATTGAAATAATTTGATTCTATCCCATTCAGCCTGACTATTCCTTTGGGCTCTTGGTATATAGATTTAATCGCCTCTGTCAGGTTTCTTGGAACATTCTTCGCGATTAGGGAGCAACAAATGTTAATGACAATGTTTTACGTTGGTTAACTTGTGGGCAAGTAACTGGACATGGAAGCATCTTACCTGAATATATTTATCGTATATCAGCAATTATTTTGATATCCTTTATGCATATTTCAATTTATTTATACACTCTCGCTTATTCCTGTATCTCACGCAAATTAGTCATTGCAGTAGATGGCGTACTTCCGTTCATTCTTGGTAAAAGGATGTGTTAGTGAGTCTACATAGCAGTCATGACGTCTTCGGAAGTCTTCCAATTGGTGATGGTTTCGTTACATATTGTCGAATATATATTTTCTAATGGTTTAATGAATGTTATTAAATTAGTTGGATCACCATTATAGTGTGGAAGGTGTCCATAGTCTTCTTTAGTCATATGATAGTCATTAAGAGCCATTTCTAATTCGTTAATGTGTCTGTTTTTATCTAAAATATCTTTTATACCTGTTCTTGTCATAAAAATAAAAAAAATATATATATAAAATTACACTGTATGCCAAAATAATACCTTAAAGTCTCTTTTATTGCTGTTGACGAAGTCTTCCGTGAGGTCTGTGTTAAACTTATTGTATCTGTATAACCAGCATAAAGCGTTGGAACGCACCTTCAAGTGAACAGTCCCAGGCTCTGTTAATATTTTCTCGAGCCTTCTTAGCCTGTCCGTCAGAGTGGTAGTCAAACAATCCCAAATCCTGTTATCTAAGCAATATTATAATTCAGGAATTACTCACAGATGCATAGAATATTTCTTTGGATCTTCTTAGCTTGATGACGAACCGTCTTCTCTTCTGACTTGAAGTTCGCAGGTCCCAAGCGAATCATGTCTTCAATGTTGTCCAGCTTTCTTCTTCCTTCAACTTCCTCAGATATATAACGAATTTCTTTAGGCTATTACCTGGTGATAATCTATAGAAATAGATCAGTACCCAATATATGCGAAGTCCTGTCCTGTGGGGTATCTTTCCAGAGGTTTTCCATCGGCCTTCTCACGCTATTGGAGTGGTCTCACTGTCCGTTGCCAAATGAGGGATCTCTAAGTGGTGGACTACCGTGAAGTTACTGAGTATACTGCCAGGTGCCTGTTCGGGGCGCCAGTTAAATAATCTTTGTAGAGGAGATTATTTTAAAAGAAATGAAAGAAAAGGTTTATTATGAAGTACAAGCAAATCACTGGTATATACAAATTTTAAGAGTTATGATTACTACATACTGGGTCGGGGAGGTGTTTAGCGACTAGTGTCTGGGAGACAAGTGTGTACTGGAACTAAAGCTGAGACATATGTGAATATGAGAAGGGTTGTTTCAGGAATTGGGAGGGATGCGGTTGCTTACTTAAAAAATAACAAGAAACACCAATGACTTCCCTGAAGTTCCGAGGCAGGTATACACTAGAAGGGGCTTTTAGCCTTATACATAATATTAGGATTATAATATTCTTAGCATTATATAACTATCGACAATATTTGACTACATCCCCCTTGATCCCCTGTGTGAGGAATATGACGATGCCGTATCCTTTTGTTTGTTGGCTGATAATAATTAAATGTATGTCTTGTAATTGATAATTAGGTGGAGAGTTATTTGATATGTTATATTGAAAATCTACATCATATAAACGTTCCTTCCTAGACCGACGATTCCGATTTCATGAGACAGGCTCATTCGAGGAAAAGATTTATTAATATTATTATGTATTAAAAATGTTTAAATAATTTCTGCAATAACATGTGCTGTGCTGGACTTGTGCTTCTCCAGCACCGCATCAACATGTTTTATGTAAATATAGATAAAAACTACCTATAGGAAAATAGGAAACCTATAGTAATTTCGTCCACAATAAAAGTTACGAAACTCACAGCTAATGTTGGTCTTACACATTCAATGGTAAGACTGTTATATCTCTCCGAAAGAAGTTCGTTAGCTGGCTATTTACAGTTGACTCCGTAATCGGCACACAATAAAAGGCAACCTCCAACAAATACAGCATTGTCACCACACTATTGTATGCTTACAAAATCTTTTTGTCCAGCTCAGTTCTCTTCTCTACCCACCAGATGTTTCTTCTACTCGGTCTTTCATATGCAGATCTTGTTGCAAGGAAGGAATTCGTTTTATAAGCCTTCATAATCCATTATTCAATGATTTTTCGATGTAGGTATCTGTTTGGCTAATACTTGTATAATATAACCTTGATATTATAATATTGGTTATACCGTAAACAATACATGCTGTTTGCTAATAAATATGTATTTCTATTCATTTTAATAAGCTCCTATTATTTGTAGGATAATAAACTGAGTTATTTGAGTCATAATTAAGATAAGTTTAGTTCTCATTGTCTTGATCATTCTTAATTTTTTTTTATTTTAAAAGAGGCAATAAACAATAACAATAAATATATATTTATTAACTTGTCCTGGATTTTTGAGTTTCCAAAATTTACCACCTTTAATTTTAGTTTTGATTAATTTAAAATTCCGAACATGTGATCTCTCCTTTTAACAATGAGAGTGATCCAGTTGGCGTTGAAAATGGAAAGGTTAGTTCATGCCTAATCTTGCCAGAAGGACGTTGTTGTGGTTACCCCTTAATTACGAATAATAAGAAGTTCCCCTCTTCTCGGTCCAGAAAATATCTACTTATGTTTCCATATTTTAATAATAAACATAAGGCGTTAGTAAGAGAGAGGGGGAAGCTAGTGGGGGAAACAGCCGCAGGTGGTTAGCAACCACGGCTGGCCTGCCAATATTACCTTGGAGATGGGCCTTGGTGAGGTCGGGAGAACGTACAAAACCGGCACTCGGAACACTGCTTTCTCTCTCTCTCTCTCTCTCTCTCTCTCTCTCTCTCTCTCTCTCTCTCTCTCTCTCTCTCTCTCTCTCCCTCTCTCTCGGCACTGGCTGCTCTACTCAAACCATGGCCTTCTTATTCAACTACCTCTCCATCTCTCTCTCCTAGCCTCGCTATGTTTTAGTCCGGCGTAGCCAGGCCCCACACCTTCCTAGTAGGAATCTCTGCCTTTGTCTCGCTAAAACTAAAGCACTTCCTTGGGAGAGACCTCTCCCTCGCGGACGACGGTTGCCATACCCCTACAAACTTTACCTAGTACCGTTTCCCACGGCAATCCAGTCTGCTTCTCTCCGGTTCACACTCACCTTAGGGATCCGGACGGTTTTGGCTACCCTTAGATACCGAGTGTGAATTCGGGGTTATTCCAATACCTATAAACCGACCTTGTACCTCCTGTCCTAAACATAGTGAACTGTCGGGGCACACCTTCTAAGATCTTGTGGAGTCAGATCAAAAAAGAATTAAGCCTTCCCGCCGATTAGGCCGCCAGCAAGGGTGAAAGCCCACTGGTCCACCTCATATTATCTCTTTCTTGGCGCTCACTGGACGGCGGCTAGAGGTTGTAGCGGTTGTAGAGGTTGTAGGATCCTCACATCTGAGAACCCGACAGACGTATAGTGATCGGTTATTTGACAATTATTGAAGAATACAAATAAAACAAAATAAAGAATATTTCCTCTATAAACATAGTAGTGGTGGTCTCTTCAAGAAAAAAACGCTACAGATGAAGAATCATTAAACATACCTGACGACCAAAGACAAATATGAGTATGTTAATAATATATATATATCCATTCTATAAAAAAATAGTCTGTTTGACTAACCTTGTGCTTAAATGTCACCATTTAGCTCTACAAACCCGAAAACTATGGATTTGACACTAACTTGTTCATTTGTCTGACATTTGTTCTTATTTTATTAACCCTTGCTCACCCCCTGCTGATGGAGCCTGATGGACCTTGAATTGACAGTATTCAAATCACGGACCCTGAAAACTATACATTCAACCCTAATATCGGTTGTTTTTGACTACTTTAAACGTTCATCCCCCCCCCCCCACTCACTATTTCTTGTTTGGTGTAAATTAATCCAAGCATTTCAGAGGTACTCTGATGATACAAACGCATTCGTTCCTTTTTATTCAGATAAATTACTTGAAGAGAAAAAGATTAATTTAAAAAAATAACATGCGTATTCAAGAAAATACAATTGTAAAAAATCACAAGCTCTTACAAAGCTAGTTACGGTTACGAAGCGGCACCACAAGAACAACTGTTAGGAAGGCTGATTGTATGAAGCCATGACATTATGTGGAGATGCCAAGACGAATTCGATCACGGCGTTATGCGTAAGCATCTCTCTCTAACACATCATTGAGCGTATCGACAAGAACCATTACAATGATTTTTATTTACTGACTCCCCAACGGTAGAAAATCCCGCAGTCATTTATTAGTTAGACGGATCTTGAAATTTATCGCTGACTCCGGTCGAACTGTAAGAAAGGGAAAAGAAAAAAAAGGGGAAAAGAAAAGAAAGAAAGAGAGAGAAAAAAAAAGTAAAAAGTAGGGATATTGTTATTTTTGTATTCTTGACTGAATGGGGTAGAAGAGAGACGGAGAGATATTGGAGGGAGAAGGCTACGGTGGAGCCCCCTGGAGGAAGTCAGATAATACTTCTTTGGTTTTCAATGGGAGCGGGGGCTTTTGTCGAGGCACGCGCGTTTCTTTGTTCGCCAGCCGCACCGCAGCTCTCTGTCGAACAATAGGCCGTCATTTTCTTCACTGCCACCCCCGCTGCCAGGAGGTGGCGCGCACTTTTGGCGGCACATCAGTCCGTCATAATTGTCCGTGTGCCGGTGCCTGTAATCGCTTTCCATGGAATAGACCGTGTAATGCTGCCTCTGCACTCCTTCTTGGTCCTGCCAAAGGATATTCATCCGGAACAACAGAAGATTAAAACATGTTCAAAAGTTATGTCTTTAGAATATATGAACAATCCAATATTGGCTTACCACAAAACAGTATATTTGTTAATATCATAAAGTTTATTGTTTTATATTTTTCCTGCACTTGGCAATGGGAGCTATAATGGACTGCCTGACATGTGGGTCTGGGGTGTATCTGTTGGACCCTGCCCTGATTCCGGGTAGCCTGGGCTACGCTTTATCCCTTCCCACTACCTCAGGCTCGCATCGGTTGGCTCCGCAAATAAGTTTAAATTTACAAACCACTGCGTTGACGACCTTATTGTCTTACGCCAAAATAAATCCCCAAAAACAAACAAACATAAAACTGTTAGTAACACCGTCTGTGTGTTCTTCGGTAGCAGATGCACAAATGAATCAGTTGGATCTGAATTTTCTTTAAAGGTACAATTCACTCAGAATATATAGTTTAGATTTAAAGTTCTGATTTTCCCTCATGGTTAAGGGCACAATAAGACGATTACCCTAAATAAATATATTTTCCAAGAAAAGAATCATAGACGTTTTTTGTGGGGGGGGGGGGTTAATATCTAAATTTTTTTTATTGGTTGAAGATGCAATTTTCAGTGACCACAAAACTTTTATATTTTTTCTAAGCATAGTTTCATTAAAATACATTAAAAAAAAAGTAATTGCTATATTTTTGTATTAACAATTTAGTTGATTTTAGATGGATAAACTAGTATTTATAATATTTACACTCAGTTAGATAATAAAATTAGTTTAGTTATTACAGTAAATTGCATATGAAGCAATGAAGGTCTTATTGAGTAAAGTAAGCGGCAGTTGCATGAGCCCTCCAAGTCGGTTGCTCGGCTCTGCCACAGACAGCGAGAACGTGCTGAATCCTAATCCTCTATTTCACGGTGGCTACCCAGTGCTTCTCCCTGCTTGCCGTACTTACCTCAAAGTCCCCACTTACTTACAGGACAATCTAAGTATTTCCCCAGTCGGTAAATTAAGGATCTGTGCTTCTATTGTTTCCCCTCATCTACCCGTGGGCATTAAATTCACAAAGTTAAATTTTCACTGAAACCGTAAACTTACGTACTAAGACTATTTTTTCTATTTGTACCTACTACCAATCAGGTACTTTTTCCTAAGACCCGCGAGGGCTTGGGAGCACATACTTACCAAAAAATCAAACCTAGTATGAATAGAAAAATTTCAATCAAAACTACATCTTACCATCAACGACACAACGAAATTCACACGTAGATGCCTTCGTGAAGACTAGGTACAGGCAACTTCATCAAAGACTATACGTAAACCCGAATCCTCCCATACGCACCTAACACGCCATGACGACTCCTGAGGACCTGGATTTGAGATTTATTAATTTAAATTAACTGCAGTCAACATCCTTCATATGAAGAAGTATCACTGGATGGTCTTTCCGTATGTCGTTCATGCTTATTTGTTACTATTATTCCTCCCCATCTCATCCACTGGTTGTCTCGTTTATTTTCTGTATACTGTAGTGAATAAATCTTGCTAGGAGGAAAAGTCCATCTTCCAGATCTTTGATTAAACACATAAGCATCGCAATATTTTTTTTTTTTTTTTTTTTTTTTTTAGTTAATCTTTGCTCTGCATCTTACCCATACTTTCACACCTCACCTTTCTCATCAAAGCCATACTCACAGCACAACTGTGGAAGATTTCCTCACTTCACCTATTCCTCTCTCTCTTCCACCAAAAGCCGTTAACCCCTCTGAGGTTAAATACCTTCTGAAAAACTTACCTTACCGAAAATCCCCTGGATATGATCTCCTTACTCCTCAAATTCTCAAACAACTTCCTCCTAAAGCCATAATCTTCCTAACCTACATATATAATTGCATAATCCGAACGACGCACTTTCCTCTCCTCTGGAAACACTCCATCATTGTCCTATTCGCCAAACCCGGTAAACCACCCAATGACGCCTCATCTTATCGTCCAATTAGCCTACTCCCTATCCTCTCAAAAATATTTGAGAAACTCCTACTAAAACGTCTACTTCCCATTGTTGAATCCAAAAACCTTTTTCCCACACACCAGTTTGGTTTCCGCCAACGACATTCCACTGCTCAACAAGGCCTTCGCGTTGTTGATCACATCTCCTCAGCCCTTGAAACCAAACAGTATTGCACTGCTGCCTTTCTCGATATAGCTCAAGCTTTTGACAGGGTTTGGCACGCAGGTTTGCTCTACAAGCTCAAAAGATATTTACCACAGACCCTTTTCCTAATCCTACAGTCCTACCTTTCAAACCGCTTCTTCCAAGTCCGCTGTGGTTTAGAATACTCTAACTACTATCCCATAAGTGCAGGAGTTCCACAGGGCAGTGTCCTGGGCCCCATCCTCTATAACCTATACACCGCTGATGTCCCCTCTACTCCCAATACCTTCTTGGCCACATTTGCAGATGACACTGCAGTCTTGTCATCCCATCCAGACCCCGACATAGCATCCCATAACCTTCAAAAACACCTTGACGAGATCGAGTATTGGTGCAATCAATGGCGGATCAAAGTTAATGAAGCAAAATGCTCCCACATTACCTTCACCCTTTGTCGCAAGTCTGGTCCACTAGTTTATTTTAATTCTATTCCTCTCCCTGTATCCGAGACAGTACGGTACTTAGGCTTCCATCTTGACAAACGATTGACCTGGAACCCACATACGAGACTAAAAAGACAATAACTATACAGACGCTTTGGACAACTGTACAGACTACTTCAAAGGACATCCCATCTCTCAATAGAAAATAAACTACTAATCTACAAAGTTATACTTGTAGTTATATTGTATGAATGAGCGAGTGAATGATGAACTGTAAATATTGTATGAATGAGCGAGTGAATGATGAACTGTAAATATTGTATGAATGAGAGCATATATCTTAATTACTTATTGCCTTATAAAAGGCAGATTGTAATTATTGCACAATAAAGGAATTAATTAGTTAATCTGATTAATGAAATCAATAAGACTGTGATAGTTATATTTATAATTTTATTAAACCATTAATTAATTATAATATTTTTTTGTGAAGATAAGGTTATTTCAAAGGTACTACGCCGCATCAGTAAACATGACTTGATTGAGTTAAGAAGTAAATTACTATTTTACATAGCAAATGTTCCTGAGATTTTTATCCTCTTTGTTCAAAAGTGGAAAGGTCCAGGAGATGGTCTTTACATTTTACATCTCTAATAAAGATGCTACATTACTAGCTCAGGATAAATCCTTGATTATAAAAATATTATTAGTAGAAGATAAATCTTCCTCACAGGCCCGTATTTATTCCAACAAGTAAAAGTGAGAGAGTCTACCGTGATCAGCTGTCTCCTTGGAAGGGGGAAAAATAGGTTATAATAAATATTTTGTCCGATTTTTATTTTTTATAAATTATTTAAAAACTATCTGAAAAATATGAACGGGTATACCATAATTTAAGGCGATAAAGATTGCAAAGCTAGGTCTAAAAATCATATGCATTTTAATATACGATTTCACCATTTCGGCCAGAAAAAATCTAAGCAGCCTAGTGTGGATTTTACCAAGCATTTTCAATTTTGTAAAGACTTAAATTTCATCATGCTAGTATGAATAAATCATATTAGTATTGTTGAATATTGACTGAAAAAAGAGCAATAATGACCAAGTGGTTGAATAAAAGAGAAAAATATTCATCGGGACTCAAGTGGATTCACTTGAGGATCTATAATTGTCAGTAAGTTTAAAGGGGCTATAAAGGAAAAGAAAAAAAAAAAAAAAAAAAGAAAAAAAAAATACGGGACTGCATCAATTGAAACATTAAATGGTAAATATAATAAGAAAGGAGACATACAGTGACTGAAGGAGGTTTCATTAAATCCTGAGAAATAAGACAAAGGATTTATAAATGCTTTACATCAGAATTGATAAATGACTTTTGATATATAATTTGATGAAGTGGCTGTTGAGCATGCCTCAAGGGACACATGCACCATGGGATTACATCATGTAGAGTATTGGCCTCATACATATACTGAGCTTTACCGTTTACATCTGATTTACTGAGCTTCAACTAAGAGAAAAGTTCACTTTGAGATTGGGTATTCAAACTATAAGCTACACGTACATAAGTCCGTAAGCACAAGAATACTACTGTGATTCAAAATTCAAAAATATTTATGGTGATAAAATCTGCCTTATTGGGCAATAAGTAATTGCAATTAATGTTCTCATTCATACTATATTTACAATTCTTCATTCACTCGCTCATTCATACTGTATTTACAACCAGCCCAGAGACCATCCACATGGCTGTCACCTCCTCGCATGCGAAAGAGGAAGCGGAGTCATGGGATGTCACCCACACTCCGCCATCAGCCGCGTCACAGGATACGAGCCAGTTGAGGCCGACCAAGAGCGTGAGAACCACATATGCTCAGGACATGAATGGCCGTAACTGACCATTGCCAGGACTCCCACCGTATATATAGTAGGTCACGAGACCACTGCCGCTATAGTGTCCTAGGAGGATAATAGGGATGTGTGGTGGAGTGTAATGGTACAGGGTGGTTACATAGGTTTTAATAGAATTTCAAAAAATTGGAAGGGATGAGTTCAAGAATGTAGGGTATATTAAAATCGTAATTTTTACGGTTTTTGTTACTGACGTAATAAGGGGAATTGACTATTGTTCTATTGCTTAATGTTCGGCTTTTTTGACTGTCCCCTATATCTACTCCTTATGTCCCAGATTGGCTCTAAAATAACTTTGTAAATTAGCATTTTATTTTCTATTGAGAGATGGGATGTCCTTAGAACTAGTCTGTACTGTTGTCCAAAGCGCCAGTTTAGTTCTTGTCTTTTTAGCCTTCTGTGTGGGTTTATGTCAGCCTTTTGTCGAAATGGACTTTGTTAGAACTTACTAAAAATACACTACAGTTAGAAATTACTGTAATAAGTCTCATGTTTTCACTATTATTAGGACAAGCTGCAAGGCTTATCTCTGTCTTGATAATATTGCCTAAGCAATGCCACAATTTTCACCTTTCTAGAACACCAAGCCTGTAGTAGGGAAATAAAAAAAATCGAATAAAACATATCATCATCAGCGATACCTTGATTTTTAATTTATTCATTTTTTAAAGACGGTTTTCTATGAAAGTTAACTAAATCTTAACCATAATTTAACGGTTAGCAATGGTGTGTACTACTTACCCTAACTGTAATTAAGTAAGTAATTACCCTGTACCAATAACCAAAGCATTATCACAAGAAAAAAAAAACAAGATGCTATAGTGTAAGGATTGTGATCTCATAATATTTTTGTAAACTTCCGTATCTGTATCTAATCATTACCTAACGTTCGCACGGATTTTTGGTGGAAATGGACTCGCATCTTTGGTAAGGGAAAGTATGAATGGGAAAGTGTCTTAGATTATCTGTATTGAGGAAGTTAAGAGATGATATTTCCTCTTATGGATTATATGTATGGAGTGTATATATGGATTAAAATCTCATATTCTTTCTAAATTCCTCATTTTTTATTATGTATGAGGCACTGAATATAGGACGAGAGCTCATTTCCAGCAACTATCCTTGAGTATTTTAGATGATGATTTGATACAGATACAGACGTTTGGAAAAATATTTAGATTTTCAAGAGCCAATGACGTTTAAAAAACTTTAGTGGACTAGGTAAATAAGTTTGAATTGATCTATATTTTTTTTAATGCAATTTTATTATTTCAAACAATAATACATCATTCGAGGGGGGGGGGGTAGAGAATTCAAGTCGCTCTTATTAATATTTGCTGTTTTATCTCTACAACTTCTAGGGCTATTAATAAAGGTGAATTTCAAGCAAATAGAATTATCGATTTTGTTTCAGCGATGTCTTTAAAAATGGATTTGAACAGAAAATGTGGATACGGAAATGTTTTCAATAATTCCTCTTATTGTTTCTACATCTCGAATGAAACGCAAAACTTATATACTATTTTCCATTTAGTTTATAGTTGCAGTCACGAGAGATAATTATAGAACCATATACAAGTTAACGATCGTCAACGAAAAACGAGAAGAAAAAGGAAAGAGGTTGAATGTAGTTACTGAACGAGAGTTGTCATAAGACTGTTTTTATTTGAGCTTTTAAAGCCTCTCTAAATACATTCGGGATGTTTACATCCCGATGACTTAAGGATTAGGCTGGCTGCCTACGACGTCCGATCCTTAACTCCCCCCTGCCAGTTTACGCATATATCTTCGTAAACTCCAAGGTCCGCCGCACTCAGCACACAGCCTGTAATCCCTTACATCACGTTTACGGTCTAATATATTCATAGTCCTCACAAAAAAACAAAGAAAAGAGATAATACAGAAATAAAACAAAAATAATAATAACAAAAAATAATACATTCGCCCTGGACCCGGTGGCTGCCAGGTAAAAAAAAAATGGAACATCCACAATATAAATAATGAAAACAAAAACTCTCTCTGAGCAGCACATGTGAATGTGAACATGTGAAACATATGATTCCGGATCAGTTGCTCCGTATCGGATCGAGGGCACACCATCTTACGCACATTCAACACCCTCCCCCCTGTGTTTGGAGTTTCAACTGTTCAATGTGAACGGTTCGCCTCTTCTTTGGGGTGGTCATACTCTCGATGGTCACGAGATTATGTTCCCGAATTATGATGACCTTAAAGGGCCCCTCATACCGAACAAGTTCCTTACTACGATTTGACACGACTTTTCTGTACACAAAGGTCCCAATCGATATTGCTCCTATGCGATCCCGCACCTTCAAATTTGCCCGTGCCACGCTCTTGGATTTTTCGCGCATAATCTTATCGCGTACTTTGTACCACATCTTTCCGAGCTGTATGTGGGTGTTATGGAGCTGTGCCACCATTCCCTCATCCGCCACCGTCTCTGGCCAGTTTCTCGGTCTCACTCGTAATCCAAACAAAATTTCGAAGGGTGCTAACCCCGTCGTGGCATGTATCGAGTGGTTGTATGCCGCCACCGCCATTGGCATCGCTACGTTCGCCGACAGGCCTTTATCCACCTGGTACACGCGTAAGTGGTCGCTGAGGGTGCTGTGTAACCTTTCGATGGTTCCCCTGCTCTTGGGATGCCCGGGGGTATTAAAATGCCATGCCACATCCCGTTTTTGCATTTCGGCTCTCACGGTTGCATTGTCAAACTCCCGTCCCCCGTCCGACGAGATCCTCTCTGGTATGCCGTAGAACTGAAACCATGTGTTGAGGGCATGTAATATGGAATCTGATGACTTGTCTCCCACCGCGTAGGCCATAGCCACTTTGCTAAATGGGTCGATGATAGTGACCCACTTAAAACCCCGCCACGTGAAGGTGTCCACTTGAATCTCCGTCAGTGGTGCTTCTGCCGTGGGTGATTCCTCCTGGAGTCCCTGCGGGGGATGTCTATCATATTTCGTCTTCTGACAAACTTCGCATGCTCCGATTACCTCCTGAATAGTCCGCTGCATCCCCCACCAAAAATAGCGCCTTCGTAGTGCTTGTGCCGTCTCCTGCCCACCGCGGTGGTTGGTTTTTCCTTGGTGATACGCCAGTGTTACCTCGCGTTGCTGCTCCTCGTCCCGCAGGGTTTGGACCACGGAAAGACACCGAATGAACGAGCGATCCACCCCCAACAGCTCTTTCTGCCACAGCTTTTTAATTTTGTCCCACACAGTCTCGTTGCCCACGAATAAATGGTGTGTTTTGCCGGGTTTGGACACGTCCTTGAGAGCCTGACAAATTTGATCTCCTCGAACTCCCGGTGGTGACCAAATCGTCGCGATCTGACTCCTACCGTACGTACTATGGAGTATTTTCAGAGCACCCGATGTTTGAGTTTTCCAAATGATCTGCCTCCGCTTATCATTGATAATTTCGTCCGTCGTCTCCATATCACGCGGTCTCTCTCCTATAGACTCGTCTGATGGTGTGTCCGCACTCCTGTCACTATCTTTCCGCGTGCTACTCCTGCCCGCTTCTCCAGGCGTCCATTCCTCAATGAACTGCCTCATACCGCTCGATGTTTCCCCTTCTTCTATGGCGTTCACCATAATAGCGCGCGACAGCCAATCTGCCACGACGTTGTCTTTGCCTGGCTTATATACAATATCCAGATTGTATTGGGCTAAGAATTCCTTCCACCTTGTTACCCTTGAGGAGGATTCTTTGAGTTTTCCGACCCATTGAAGAGGCCGGTGATCCGTATGTATTCGAAACCTTCTGCCAAATACATACGGACGGAAGTGCCCAATGGCCCACACTATCCCGAGGAGTTCTCGTTCCAGAGCGCTGTACCGCGCCTCCGTGTCCGTCAGGCGTCTGCTCGCGTAAGCCACCGGTCTTTCCCCGTCTTCACCTTCCTGTGACAATACTGCCCCCAAGGCATAGTCGATTGCGTCGGTGGTGATCGTGAAATCCTTCTCAAAGTTAGGGAAAGCCAAAATCGGCGCCTCCTGCAAACGTGCCAAGCATTTGCGGATATTCTGCTCTATCAGCGGCGTGATCATTATCCGTGCTCCTTTCCGTAGTAAATTGTTAATGGGTACCATATATTCTGCCATGTCCGGCACGAAACGGCGGTAGTAATTGAGCGTGCCCAGTAATCTCCGAATCCCTTTTACATCTTTTGGCACCTCCATTCTCTGGATCGCTTCTACTTTCGTCGAGTCTGGTTGAACCCCTTCCTGTGAGATTGTGTGCCCTAAAAAACTAATCTGCTCCTGCCCCAGTGACGATTTGTCTATTGACAGTTTCAACCCGAAATCCCTTAATCTCTCAAATACGTTCCGGAGGTGTTGAATATGTTCCGATTCCGTTCGGCTGAAGATCAGCAGGTCATCCATGTAAATTTGGCACATATTTTCGTCCATTCCTCTCAGAAGTTCGTCCATGAGACGCTGAAAGGTTATTGGAGCATTTTTGAGACCGAACGGCATTCTCGTGAACTCAAAATGCCCTCTTTCAAACGAAAACGCCGTTTTATGTTGGTCATGCGCAGCTAGTTTGATCTGATGTGCCCTCTCTCCTCTACGCAACCTCTCTAACGCACCACGAGATATTATTGTATTGGTGCTGCCAGTATCAATGAGGCACCTCTCCCCCTTCCCGAACTCGATAATTGGCAAACCACACATCCTTTCCCGCACTGTATTGCACCTTAGGATGCGGTCGCCTCTCTGCTGCCACTCTCCTCAGGCCTCCGTACGCCGCTCCCATCTGCGCGAGGGATTCTTCTGCCACTCTCGTCGTCTGCTCCCGCTGCGCTTCGACTCCTCTCCGTCTGTCTCCGACGTCCCTGATGACTCGTCGCCCGATGATCCAATTTCTCTTGGTGTCGCGCTCCGCTTCTCCCGGATTTCCTGGTTGTTCACCTCCATTGGTTCTGCTTTGTGAAATTCCCTTCTACGAAACAAGTATGGACATTGTCTTGCTATGTGTCCTTCTTCCCCACACTCAAAGCACTTAGTGCGAGGGCACTGAGCTACCAGATGGCCCGTCTTTCCACAACCATGACATTTCCTTTCTTCTTTCCGAGGTGCGTACCTAGGCCTCGTCACTCCCAATCTTCTCTCTCTTGTCGCTCCCCTGTCTCTACCGGCAAACGGCGTTTCCTGTCTCCTCCACACTGCTTTTGGGGTCCTGTTTCTCCTATATGGGATCTGGCTCCAATCGTTGTCATCTTCGTTCATTCTTACTTCTTCTTCCCTTGCGCTAGCATCTATCATCGCCTGGGCGCATTCGAGGAACGATCGCTCATTAGGGAACCCTTCCTTCCTTCCCGTCTCCTTCGCTAATTGTACCTTTAAGATTGTTGACAGGAATCCCATCCTGCCCTCCACTTCATCGGCGCTAGTTGTCTCCCTCATTTTCTCATTTATTTTATTGTAGCGGACAACCAGGACTGCAGCATACTGTCCACTATTCTGTCTCGGAGATTTCATTTCTCGAAACATTTGGAATATATCCTCCTCTGGGGTCCACCGTCCCCCCCCCCCCATATGCTTTTTTCAGTCTCGTCTTTACTATCTCCCACGGGGTTTCCTCGTCCGCCTGTATCAGGTTCAGCACCTTCCTTTTCACCCTGCACACCAGGTCTGCCTTTATTGACTTAGCGTCACCTGGGTCGAGTAACCCTTCGTCCATCTTGGCTTGTATCCTCTCCATAATCCTATCTCCACCTTTGAGAAAATGATTTAACTCACCTATTTCCCCAGAAAATTTTTCGAGGTCTGAGATCATTTTCCTCATGTCCTGTGACGTCACTGCCCGCACCTTCATCCACGCCAGTGTGTTCGCATGGGCTTCAGCCATGGTTTCTTTAGGTAACTGTGGAACTTCAAACGCTGCCGGCCGCAATTCCACCATTACCTACTTTAATTAAGTCACACGAAAGTGAATAAGAAGGAAAAAAAAACAAAAACCAACTCGCACGTTAATGACTCGAACCCACTCCGCTCCCGGGTTTCGGCACCAGTTAACGATCGTCAACGAAAAACGAGAAGAAAAAGGAAAGAGGTTGAATGTAGTTACTGAACGAGAGTTGTCATAAGACTGTTTTTATTTGAGCTTTTAAAGCCTCTCTAAATACATTCGGGATGTTTACATCCCGATGACTTAAGGATTAGGCTGGCTGCCTACGACGTCCGAACCTTAACTTACAAACCATTCGACTGAATAAATGGGTAATATAAAAATAACCCACTCGAGTAAGGAACACAATCAGTCATGCATTTATCACATTTAAGAAATACGATAAGTCAGTAATTAAAGTAAAAAATAAGATGACTGTATAATGACAAAAATATTTTTTTGGTCGAGGATTCACACCCTTATGTATTAAACGGTGTTAAAGTTATGTATTAAACGGTATTAAAGTTATGTATTAAAGTTCGGACTGACCTATGGGAGATCATTTTAAGGAACTTAAAAAAAAAAAAAGTAAATAGCAGTGGGATGTCCACTCCTGCCCTGTATGGAAGAACTAAAGGCACAACACACACAATATTAATTTCATTTTCGGAAACATATGTCAATACTTGGCAGAATTCCAATGCGAGTTAGATAGCATGATCTGCCGTTTACGTTGAAAATTTTTCAACATCGGATCCGTAGTTCTCCCACCCCTCTAGTACAGGGGACACAGGACAAGGTTGAAGTTGCCCTCAGACCCGTGGACAGATATGCTATAGAGCCCTGATTGCTTCCAAACTTGTTCAAATTATGCAGCACACCTCTATAGGGCTGCAGGCCTAGCCATTGTGTTCCCATGACAAAAGGGGAATGTGATTATTTCGTGTTAGGATAAACGGAACCGTGCGGGTCCGAACCCCCATTCATGTGTGGATTAATGTGCCGCCTGGGCCTTGTCTTCTGATTCATGTGTAATCAGCTGGTATCTTGGAACGGATCCCTTTCCCCATTGTCTCGTCTTCTTACTCCTCCAGTAGTACTCACATGATCGTCTTAACTACGAAACTTGTGTTGAGCTACGTTTTAGAATAATGCGTTTAATTTTTTGTCGACTTTTTGAAGGGAGCCTCTACTTTCAAACAGGTACCGGGCAATTTTTGGTATTTCTGTCAGTGCATTATGGGCGTAGAAACTATTAAATCAATCTAAAATACGAAAGGAATATTCCATAAAATCTCGAATTGTAATGATTGTATTCAGGTTGAAATACTAACAATTTCTCAATTCCTAGCTCACAACATATTTATGGTTTAAACTTCTATACTTCCTCAAGGTTAAGGATACGTCAAAGAACTTAACGAAAATTGAATTTTAGCATTTAAACATATTACATTTAGTATGTTTTTTGTTTTATTCGAGTTATTTACAATACGGATATTTATTTAAAATCAAATTTTTCGTGATCAAGGTGGTTTAACAAACAATTTAACCTTCGGTTTATACATTTAACCTTGGTGAAAAATACAATCACTTAATGAGTTTTTGAGTAATTGACGCGGAAACTACTCACGCTTTTCCCGGTTATTGTTCCTTAACTTTCTGGGTATTGAATTCCGATAAGACAAATATAGATATAATGTTGTACAAGCAAGTTGTAATTTTTCAGATAACGATGTTTTTAAAAAAAAGATTTATTTCAAACCTGTAATTTAGTTTATAATTGATTTAAAAATATTTTGGTGGGAAAAAAAGGAGAAAAATGGCCATACAACGTTACATTGGGCTAACTAGTAAATTTAATTTTTATTTATTACTTTGAATTTTCCAGCACAAACAACATCTAAAAGAAATGTTATTAATTTTTAAATTTAAATATTTATTAGTTGGGTTCAATAAAGCAATTATTCCTCTCCGGTGAAGACCATATAAAATACTAATATTATTATTCTATGTATGGTTGCATTAACTGAAACAACTAAATATCACAAAAATGTACCCCTACGATTGAACTTATAAGTTATAAAATAATTAACAGCCAAAAAATACTGGCAAGATCTATGAGATCCCCGCTGTGAACAGTTTCCAGCATAAAATAAAATCTTGTTGTTCCCACCTGCTTTTTAAGTTTTTTAACCATTCGACAATTTTATCGATTCTAAAGCTTAGAATCCAATATTAACTTGAGTAAATGTCCATTGCAAAGTTTTCTATAATCGATCAGTTGCTTACGAAAGGGGTGAGGCAAAATGATGAATCTGAGTTCAAATTAGCTGACGCTCATCAAACGGCTTCCTCTAATATTTATTAATTTTATAATCAGAAATCAAAATGCTGAAGAAAATATTCATGCTAAGATTTGTGGACACACATCTTGTAAAGTGATATGTTGGGAGCATTGCAAGCACACCTTTAAGTTGAATTGGGATTTATTGTTGTAAATAAATTGAATTGAATAATATATAATGAATGACAAGAGATGACTTGGCAAACCTCCGGAAAGTATACCTCCTTAGTACAAACAAGCAGACATAATTGCCTGCTATTGAGTCAGAATCTGTCAGTAAGAATGGAACCAAACAGACACAGACCCTCCGTTCTGAATACTAATGTACCTGTATTCCCGGCCCTGCTAGCTAAGGGGAGGGATTCAATAGAAGGGAATATTTGGATATATTTTCCAAATCGAATCCATCATTTTAATTTCATCTAAGTTAGAAATAGTTTAATTTTTTTTCTGAGCGAGATTTAATCTTTTTATTTCTTCTTCACCCAACTTTCTTCATTTGCCTATCAACATTTTCCATTAGATTCGTCCCCTGCCTCTTTCTCTCTATCTTTTTTTTTTATTTTTCCTCTTTTTGGGCGGGGGGGGGGTGTATTGAATGAAGGCATTGAATTTAAACATCTTCATTTACTTTTGGATCGGGAGAGATGGGAGACCCTCAAAAAATAAATGGGCGACTGAATGGGACGAATCAATGGACATTCAATTGACCGGCCGAGGACAAAAACCTCCATACAGATGGTCGACTCTTTTTCATGACAAAAGAGAGTTAAAACGAGTCGTGGCTAAAAACTTTTGTCTCTTGATAATCCGATCCAGCTCCCTGACAAAGGCGACACTTTTCACTACGGCGCACGCGCCGCTTTTAAAAAACAGATAAAGTCAACAGTGGACTACCTCAGTTCATCGGTGATCCCGGTAGCGTTGGCTTTATATTTTACTTTGTAATGCTTAGTGATTAAATGTATTGTTCCATTGGCTATATTTACAATTACATTTAATTTAATAAGACTGCAAAGTAGATCTGAAGCATTTTTGAATTAGCTCCTGCCAATAAAATCCGTAATTGAAAAAAATAAATCGAGTTAGTAAGGTATTCATCACTTAGCTTACCATACATTTTGAAAACGAGGCATATTTTTTAGAGCTAGTCTCATATTAGTCTTTCTTAAAGTGCTTATTACTATTAACCTATTACAATTATTATCCCTAAAAGCCTACATAAAGGTGCATTTATTTTTTACTGTCCCATTGAATATGCTAAAATAAAATAAATAACTGAACTATTCAGACTGACTGTCTTCCCCGGGAAAGACCCAGGCTGCCCAAGGATCATTTTTTTTGGGAGATGAGTCTGGTTTTGAGGATGAGCCGTGAGGACAAATGGGGAGCTACTTGATTTATGAAATAGGGAATCCGGTTAAAAAAAACTGAATTTAAGGTAGATAGCTAGGCCTAGTGCTAACCGCACTAGTTCTCGGTGCCGATCACCAGCCTTGGTAATCTTATCGAACCTTCGGTCGATCCTCATCTCATGATGTTTATTTGGCTGGTTCACTGGTACTTAAAAAAATAAATGTACGTTTCTTGTTGCTGTGACTTTCATGGGATAATTTTTTTAATACGTTAATAATAATTAGCGCCATAAAATAAAGACTAATACGAGTGTAACTGTAACAAACGATTTTCCGAAGCTATGATATTGTATCAATAAAAGAATTGTGAGGATAGTAAAGTTTAAAGAACACATAATGCAAATAATAACATACGTTAACGGTAATCGCAGAGGAGGATAAAACATAATTGCAATTACAGGCCAATAAATATTACTGACATGGTAGTATTGGCCAAAAAAACAGGCTTATTATAAAGTGATGAATGAAGTTCTCTATCTGCTACGGTTTCTGAAATCTTCTTCGACTAGCGGTTCCTATTGTGGACCGTACATCAGTCAGATTCGGCGCGGAATTTTTTATATCCAGTTGTTATTGAGTTTCTTTCGATTGGCTTCGGGGGTTTCCCCGCTCCGGTGAAAGAGACACAAGGAAGAAGGAATGGTACTTTTTCCTGCGAACCTACAATCGCCACAGACGTGCTGCGAACCCACAATGTACCGATCTAGGTTCCGCGTCTTCTGCACTTATACCGCTCCAATCTTCTTCTTCCTGCAAAAAATGAACGTTCTGATGTAACTCCATGAAATGCTTTTTTTTCTAAAAGGAACTATATGTAGAAAAGGTATTACTATAATATTTTGATAAATTCATTTTTATATTTACATTTCTCTATAAGAGAATGGCGTGAAACTTACATGTTTCAAGAAAAAAAATTAAGACCAAGAATGGTAATAGAAAATTAAACAAAACAACACAATAATTTTCTAACAATATTCTAATCTGTTTAAGCAAGACTACAATACGGACATAAACAACATGTGAACAACTGCTCAACTAAAACTTATTAAATCAATAATAAACTCATGTGTCCAATGGTGTACCCATTGTTAGTGTATTATTCAGGAACATAAAAATACACAGAAGACACATCAGCTGAATTTGGCACAACACACTCCCACCTAAATTAACTGAAAACAAAGATGGTTATATGGATATGGAATTTACTTTACAAAATTTGGGAATGTGAAATTCAAGATATACAAACCAAATTATTAAAGGTTCAACTTTTCAGGCTTCTTTGTGACTCTTCTACGTCTGGCTTGCCAGCTATCGCCTAAAACTTTTGTGTCCTCAGACGCCGAATTCCAGCTCCAGCGAGTAAGCTCTGTTCTGGCTTAAAAGTAAAGCTGTAATGCCCTTATTATTTCACCACTACAGGTCCTTAAACTAACCACCCCCACCTTTCCGATCTTCTCAGGTATGATTTCCATTACAATAGCAAAAGCCCAATCCAGTCTCTTCTTGTCTTTATTCGCCACTCCAACGATTTCTTCGATAGTTCTTGGTTCCTTGTCTTTTCCTTGAAGGTTCCCGAGAAATTCTGAGCAAAATCTTGATTGAAGTTGTCCTCTTGTTGACTCTAATTATTTCAAATGCCTTTGCTCGACGAACTCTATCAATTGTCAATAGAACCGGCGTTGGTTCCATTCTTTCAGCTGTTTACCTCTTACAAGTGATGAAGGATTCAATAGCTGACCGTACAGTACGTTTTCCTCTCAAAATCCAATATTGTTGTCTTAGGATGAATATAGTTATAAAGTCTCGGTTAAGCAAATTTTGGCACATTCTTCTTTCTTTTCTCTTCACTCTAGAACTGCCGATGAAGCGTTCAATCCACCCTACATGACATACGATGCCATTGTAACTGGAAAACGTTCTATAGTACCAATCGGATTTTTCAGATAAAGTCAAGGCCGATGGGACTTAATTCCCTTACGTTCTGTGTTGATTACAGACTCAGTGCCAATGGTCCGGTGGATACCTCAACCACTCCTGGCCCTCCAACGATGGGGATTCCAACAACCCGTTTCTGAACATCCTCTTAAAGGCAAATCAACAGGATTCTTATTACCATTCAGAAGCCTCCCCACTCGTGATCTGTAACAAGAGACCTAATCTCCTTAACTCGGTTAGAAATAAAAACGTCCCAAGGTTCTTCTGTAAGAATCCATGCTAAAACAGTAGAAGTATCAGTACAATAAATTGTCATATTTAAGTATCCAGCGTCTTAAACTGAAAATTGCATGGTGTATTATTGTTGCTGACATTAACTCAAGCCTAGGTATTATCAACCCTTTCATAGTTCTACTGATTGGATCCCATTATCGGATATTGATCCCAGGTAGGGAGGGGGGAAAAAGTTCTACTAATTGGTGCAACTCTAGACTTGGCCATCACAAGCTGCAACCTCACGTCAGGAAGTTCTGTTTTCAAGAACGCTACAGCAGCCATGAAACTAGACTTGTCAAAAAAATAGTGTCGCTTTATCTAGTGAATAAACATAACAATATTATAAATAAATAAATATTTATCACCAGGATTCAAACTAATCTGTAAAAATCCTAAATTCCTCCTACAAATTTGAAGGAATCTCTTTTTTGTGTTTTCTCTAGAAGATTTGGCACTTTTTAGAAGCACTGGTTAAGCCTAGAACGTTTATTTGCCCGAGTAATTAATGTAACACACCATGTAAATCCGATAGGATCGAAAACGCTAGTGCTACACTCGGTATAAACTTCTTCGCTATTCTAAAAATATCTAATGACTACAGATTGGCTTAATTGATCTCCAGTGTGTCAAAACATACATTAGTATGCGAGTCAATAAATACATGCGTTTTTCTTCATCCTCTAAGATACTAAACTATTGTCCACATTAAACTAGTCGTAATTTTTTCCACTATTTCTAAGGGTAAAGGTCGTCTTTGAGGAATGGACTAGATAACACTCCGAAAACCATCCGACAGTGCCGATAAATCATCATTATCTCACCATCTTTGGTAATCCACAAAAACCGAGATTGTCTCGATCACCAGGATTCAAACTAATCTGTAAAAATCCTAAATCCTCCTGCAAATTTGACGGAATTTCTTTTTTGAGTTTTCTATAGCAGATTTGGCCCTTTTTCGAAGCACTGGTTAAGACTGGAACCTTTATTTGCCCGAGTAGATGCATCGAAAACGAGGCGTATTGTGCAGTGCTGCTATTTGGCGTAACGACATGACGATGAGGAAGGCAGTGACATGATATTAATTAATACATCTTTACCTCTCCAATTACTCCCTCCTTAAGTCGATCATCGAACTGACCTTTGCATGAAACAAAGTTTGATTTTTCAATTTCCCAAACGTAGGATTCAGCCATTTTAGAGATAATTTATAATTCATTGGATGTGGTCGATGCTCTTAACCCTTGGCACAAGTATCTCAAAAAAACTCTTTTTTGTAACTGAAACCGTCTCCAAAAATTGATGTTGTGTGGCAGCCTCCAATTTCAATCTATCAAATTTCTCTGTGGGATTAGCGATGCATTGGTAGTGAAGACACCAAGTTTCATCACTGTTCCATGTCATTGTGTTTCCCATTACTGTTCAGGCCAAACTACGCCACAATGTAAATTTCTAATGGCTCCAGTAAATAGTTTCGTGGCAATGTCTGCTCCAATTAACACTTCAATAAGGCCAGTAATTTATTAAAATCGCTAAGCATGATACCTTCTAGTATGAGTTCATTCCTCCATAGTACGTTTTCAACGGGAGGAATATCTCTACAAATGAACTGTTTCCCCAATGCACAAAAATTGCATTCGTTCTGCCCATCTTAATTTTTTCGTCTTGAGTTATAGTTCTCGTGCTCATACCTCAAAAGATATTATTTTGGAAAGTAGATCGACGCCAAGGTTTTTTTTTTTTGGTTTTTTTGTTTTTTTTCATAGCTCTCAAACTTATAAAAATAGGATGAAGGAAAACTATTTTGGATTGATGGGTGCCTTTCACTAAGGGGAGTCCCATTTGAAGGAAGTATGAGAAGGATATGGGGTGTGGGATGCCTAAAAGAGGCGGGTGGATTCGGGAAGGTAGTGAGAGTCTACCTATTATGGTGGAGCCTAGGGGTACTAGGCATTGGTTTGAAGTCGGCCAGGTCATCAAAGCAGGTCATACCTGGCCCCGGCCCCTGTAGGGAGCTGCAGTGAGTCGGCCTATAGGCCGGAAGATCCCCCCTACCTTGAACAGGTAGAAGGGGTCATATTGCTTCGGTTGAGTCGGCCGGGAGATCGACCTCGATCTCTCGGCTGGGTGTGAATCGTTCAGTCCCCGTCAGGGGGCTCGGGTTCTATGAGGTCTATCTGTCTCCAGGCTTCGGCGTCCAGCAGTGCTTCCATCGGACGGGCATTGGTGGTGGTTAAAGGCCGGAGAATAGTGGGTTGTGGCTGTGTCGAAGTGAATCGAAAAATATGATGTTTCGTCTCTTGATAAGTTCTTGGATGGTGAGCACTTCAAATTTTTCGTGGATCTCGTCTGCCTTCATTCGGTCAAACGGGGTATGTTTGAGGAAGGTGCGGAGAACTCTGTTCTGGAATTGCTGGAGCGTTTTTAGAGTGTTAGGAGTTAGATACTTGAATAGTGGGGTCCCGTACATCAAAGCAGGTCTCAGGACGCTCTGGTAAATCAGCAGCTTGAGGCGTACTGATAAAGCTGGGCTGTGAAGTAGGTGTCCTAGGCTGTAGAACTATTTCCTAACACTCTTTAACTTCTTGCTAAGATGTTGGTTGGATTGATGCTAGTGATGTTAACACCTATGTCGTCTGCATACGCCGATACCTCCCAGTTGGGGTACGAGGCTCCTACGATGTGCGCGGTGTAGATGTTGAACAGCAGGGGGCCTAGCACTGATCCTTTGGGGACACCGGCAGTGTATTTTATTTGGGTCGTAGACGTGGTGCCTATCCGAACCGAAAAAGTCCTGCCTGTGAGGTATGAGGTCATCAGGTTTTGTAGTTGATCCGAGAATGCGTATTCCCTCATACGCTGGAGTAGGGTGTAGTGGTCCACAGAGTCGAAAGCTTTCGAGCAGTTCAGTGAGATCATAGCGGTAGCTCTGTTGCTACGGACGTGATGCAATCTAGGAAGCTGTGATAAAAAATAACAAAATATACAATTATTATCCGTATGTTTTGAGTTGTTACTATTACTCTTTACAGCTGTAGTGTGCAATACAGCAGCGGTAGGTATATCTTTATTTCTTTTAGATACATCCCTTTACGTATCAGTTCTCCTTGACAGGATTCATTTAGACCAAAACCTAACATCGCTAATGCTATCTTCTATTCCCCGTCCACCTCATCCTTAAAGCTCCGTCATGTTCTGTATCACATCTTTAATAGAAACATCATTGCCTATTGTTTCTCTCAAAATAAAATTATTTCTCTCCAAGATTTTTAACACATCTTCTGGTAAGCAAGATAATATTGAAGGAAATAAGATAAGAGCACACCTTTCAGAAGAAACTCCTCATGTGCCATGTCTATGGTGTCATTATAGTTTGTCATGAAGTGTTGACCAAGAAACTTCTATTCCACAAAATGATTTTCAATAACTAGCTAATACAAAATTCTGTAAGCAAATCATCTCTGCCAAAACGATTTTTTAAAGCTTTAACTACTTGAGGACACATTTCCCTTTACTACTGAAGTTACACACTTTATGGAATAATAAATTATACACTTTCCACAACCTTACAACTTAACCAGGTTTAGTGGCTGTAATTAAATATTTTAATTATTCACTAGGATCAATCATGTCATCTTCATATTTTTTTTTTAGTTGCGACCAACCATAACCAGTAAATCTTTTAATTCCTTCCCAACTCTGTAATCATTAACAATGGTAATTTACAAGTACATTTATTTACCTCTATATACTGCTTACTTCTCGTAGATATATGTGATGAATTTACAAAACTTCTTTCAATATTTAACTCTCATTGTCTAATAATAATCTATTAAATATAGTCCTTCCCTTGATATCTCTGTTTCTAATTCCTCATTACGGATTCTTTCATCTGTAACATTATGTCATAGATTTTTGAATTAAAACCACGTACTGTTTGAAATCTGTCTTCCAATAATTTGTCAAGTATATACTCGTATATATTCGATTCGCGTCTATTGTACCTTTATCCTCCAACAAATCATTTAATTTGTTCACTAATTTAGTGTAAGCACTTCAAAATATTTTGATTTCCTATCGGTTTCCAGAGTCATTTTTGTTTTTTTTAGTTCATGGAAATATATATACAAATACAAATAATAAACAAATAAGGCTATATTCACTTAATCTCCTTCTAACGTAAAGAAGCTCTAAACTGTACTCAGTCGATAAACTAAGTTTTTATGCCCTGTTACAGTCGCCAAATGAAAGAAAATTAAACAAAAAACCATTCACGATAAATCAAAATTATGTTTAAACAAGTCTACAAAAACAATGTGCGCGCGCACAACTGTTCAAATAAAACATGTTAACATGTGCTCAATGGTATACAGATCATTAGCGTACTATTTAGGAACATAAAAATATACAGAAGGCACTGACATGAGCTGAATTTGACTCAACAAACGGAAATGGAGAGCCATGTGTATAAAATTCAGAAATGCTGAACCCGTTAATTGCCTAATAAAAGGAAATGAATTTTTGTTTCATAAAACTGATTTTATAATGCAGTTCAAATTTGAAATTCAAACAGTATTGAGTTAAATTTAGAATACAATCAGAAACGAATGATACAAAACACATATATGTAGAATTTTAAATAAGCCCTGTAAAATGCGTTTCATTGAAACGCTGTATGTTGTAAATGTTGTAGAAGGTTCGGAATAGTTTCTTCTGTATCTTTTTTTAATCAGCGGTAAAATTTGTTCTAAAAATAATTAACCAAAAATCTTGTATTGTATTTTTACTGTACTTGATTCAGCTGCTTGGTTTTGTTTATAACAAAAAAAAATTATAAATTCTTGAAGATTTTTTACTTCGAATCCCTACGAACATTGAACTTTTTCAACCACTTCGAAAAGACAGATTTCCATAAATAATAATTTTATGTTTTATGTTTCGTACTGTTTTATTGCCAGCGATTTAAAGACAGAATTAATCATATCATGTAAGATAAACATAAACATAATAAGTATTTCAAACAAACAATATATGTGCGTAGTATTTTCCTACTCTATTTTTACATTAGCTCTTATTTCAAATAAAATTATTATTATTAATGAATACGTACATATTTAAAATAATTTTATAATGTTTCAGGGGGACTTAATGCGGTGATGATACCTTAAATGTAAGTAGATAAGTATAATTTTATTAGTTACATTTTAACCTGAGTTCCTAATTTTGTCCAATAGTTTCTAGAACACAAAGAAAAAAGAAATTTATTTCGTGTAATCTCCAACTTGCAGGCCCTCCTCAGGGACAACAGAATAATGGACCAGACCGAATTTAAATTTCTAAAAGAAATAAAAGTTTCAAAAGGACCTAACAAGTTATCGAATGCTAATGACCAAACGATAGGCGCAGTATAATAACGAATAAATAAATATAATTTTATCACTTCTAGTTTAAGTAATTTTTTAGTGGTCTAAAATAGTCGTAATTTGTTTTATATTGATTTCCAGTTGATTTTTTTGTAGTCAGATACCATATTACAATAACATTCATCAAATTTATTATTTTTTTTTGTAATTGAAATACGATTGTCAAATCTTTTGGCTCTGAAATAGATGTAGTCTACTTTCGCTGGAGATATACGTCAATGTGTGGATTACTTATCTTTTATTAAATATTAAGTGGATTCATTTATTTTTGTAACATCTACATCAAAGTTGGGCGGGATCCTACAATAAATTTTATTTCAATTATTTTAATCCTAAGAAGTTTGTTAAATTTTAGTTGTAAAATAATTTTACCTACGGAAAAGTAATTGATAATTTTAATTGGAGTATTGCATTAATATTTATTTTTTTCATTATTGCTTTTACTCCATAAACTAACTTGTGTTAATTTAAGGCAATTTCTATCTAGAAAAGTAATTACCTGATTGAAGATAATAAATAAATATGCTCAGTTCTAAGGTATGTACAAAATGTTTCCCTTGGAAACAAATTTATTTTTTCTACATTAAAAATGTACTTGCTTAAAAATATGTTTATTGCTTAAGGATACTGTCATGAATTATTTATTTAATACTCAGACATTCCTGGGGAAAATAAATGTCTATTATAAACTAAATAGTACAGGGGCAAAGGCAGCCAAATCAACATTTAACATTTAACATGCGGGAATTTGTAATACATGTGGGATTAAAACTCTCTAGTCATTAATAGAATTTATGAGTTAGTGTACAGAAATACCTACAGAAAAAATAAAAAAAATAGAATGATTCATCTCCAATAGATAAGCCCTATATGTGCTTTGGTGACAAATTATTTGTCAATAAAAAATTTATAATTTATTTTTTCACCTGACAAAGAGGAACCGGGGTGAGTGATTATTGGAGGAATTCAACTATGGCAAATAATTCGTTTACAAAGAATCGACATCGCCTCGACTGGGGAAATGAGCAGATCCAGTGATTTGCGGCTAACAAAGCCAACTCTAATGGAATCAGCCCCTGGTCCATGGAATAGGAAATCAATCCCCAATGTTTGCTTAGCTAAGTCCTCCTCCCTCTCTCTCTCTCCCTCTCTCTCTTCACTCCTTATCCCTCCCTATCCCTCTTGTCATTTTCTTTACTGCTGCCTGCTCGCTTACCGTCCCAGCTACCTTATCAAGCGGGGACTCTGACCTCTTTTATATTCGACTCCTGCCCTATTGGGATTATTCAGCTGACTTATTCCCCGAACCCCATCATTTGATCTTTCTCGATTCAAATTTCAAGTTGAGCGGCTTCAAAACATCTCGGAGCAAAGAGTATCATGCCGTGAATATGTTTCATTGAATGATCGTGTTAACAAAAGCCAACTCTAATAAAATCAGCCCCTGGGCGTGGGGGGGGGGGTATTTGTCTTGAAATGAGCTGGCCCCGTTCCTTTAACTTTTTCTTCAAAGTTGATCTTTCTCAAGTCTCAAACAAATAACTTACTCAAATATGTATTTGCCACTTATATTTTTGCCTGGGAAGAAAAGGTCTTGAGGAATATCTTTTCTTGCTTTGTCCGGTTCTCCTAACAGCTTCTTTAGTCTTTAGGCCTGTTACATTATCTGCATAGTTTTGTTAAATCTGATAGTTTAAAAATAATTTTACCAAAGCATGGATCATGGAGAACTACGCACAATGCTTGTCAGTCCCATGGGCATTACCATTATTAAGGCGGTACAAATGTGATAATTAAATATATAAAATGTAATCAAATATAATTCTATTTTTTTTTTAAAAGCGGCCACTTTTACGAACTATTTGTCCTTCAGGCTGTTTCACCATTTAGGTAGATCGTATTACGAAGGAGTTATCTGTCTCTCTTTTAACATCCATGGCACAGTGAGGCAGTTTTATAGTAAAATAAAATATTCCAAGGAGGAAACTGCACCATCAAGTCAGCGTGAGAATCTGGCCTTCTACCCTCCTGTGAAGCCTCTTGTTAAGTAAT
Organism: Acanthosoma haemorrhoidale; assembly: GCA_930367205.1. Taxonomy (NCBI): domain Eukaryota; kingdom Metazoa; phylum Arthropoda; class Insecta; order Hemiptera; family Acanthosomatidae; genus Acanthosoma; species Acanthosoma haemorrhoidale. Next base: position 148,479,921 of record OV884011.1, on the reverse strand, counting down.
ACAAAGACGTTTAACAAAAACAAAATTCAACCTGCATTTTTGATGGTGACTAAAATTGTCAATCTATGCAATCGCCCAAACGTTTCTCTGATCGATTCAAAATTGGCGAATAAGAACTTATAAAAATAAAGTATTTCGTGAATTAAAGGTTTGGACGATATGGTTAAGAGTCATGTCTGTTGTGATGAAAAGTGTTATGTCTAAGTATGTGCCGCCTGTTTTGGATTTAGTTGATCATAATCATAAAATTTTACTACTTTTAACAACTATTGAATATGATCGCAGTTATTGTCTAGCACCAGTTTAACATTGGCTGTCGGGAAATTATTCTTTTAACAAAGATATCATAAATTGTTCAATGGATCACTAACTTTTCATTAGATTGATATTACAAATCGGTGCGAATCAACACTAGAACTGTCCCCAGTGAGTATGTACATGAAAACATTTCACGCCTCATATCCCACTTGTGGGGGAGTGCCCCACCCCTTTCCCGTCTGAACATCCCAAGAACAGACAAATAAATCGGCGGTATATTGTAAATCAAACAGAATTGTACGGTGAATAAAAGATACGAAGAGAGAGAGAGAGAGAGAGAGAGAGAGAGAGAGAGAGAGAGAGAGAGAGAGAGACGAACAGTGCAATATAAAACAGAAGAAAAGATGCGCAAGGCACCAGTGTATATCGAAAGCGAGGCCGTACTGAAAGAAGAGGGACTATCTATTGTGTGCCCGCACTTGTATGAAACCGAACAAAAGGACCTGTGTATTGTACAAATTCTAAAGGAGAGCTTTTATTCATTATGAATCCCATCTTAATAATACAATGGATCATAATCTTAGGAATTAATATTGTTTGTTTTAGCTCAAATTATTATTATTTCTAAAGATATTCGCGTGGAGTTGCTCTGTTGTTAGAACGGAATCACCGCATTTTTTAGAGGCCATGCTTTGTAATTACCCCCTCTCCAGTCCACATAATAGTGGATTATAAACGGTCTAAAGGTTTGTCCTAGATTGATTGCCAATTAGAATTTAAAAATTTACGTCGGATTGTGTCAAGCTTTGTTTGCATTGTTGGCTTGATCTTGTTGCATGCATCGATATCTATAGAGATATAAACAAGGCTAAGAATATAGCCTTCGAATTCAAATAGTAATAATAATATCTTTCTTATGCTAGGACTAAGAACAAACATATGTTTAACATGATACATTTCTTTGATAGTATCAGTCCCCGCTAAAATTTAAAATGTTGGAGAAAAATAAAATAAAATGAAATAGGAAAAATCATAATAAAAAATGTATATATACACAAAAAAGACACATATTCCTCTAGAATTAAAAACATAAAGTAAACAAAAACAATATGAAAAAAATAAAACTAGTGTGGTTGGATAGGTTTCGATGGAATTTCATGAACTTGGAAGGGATGAGTTCAAGAATTATATTAAGATCGTTATGAAGGGTTTTGTTGCTAACGTAGGAGGCATTAACTATTGTTTTCAGGTACTGCAAAAAATTAAAAAAAAGGAAAAATTACTTGTTAAATTGAGGTAGATATACCTATATTTTTGGAGTATGTCACCATACATACAAGAGGAGTTGAATTCCGTTAAGGTTAGAGATGTGAATATAAATTCAATATATATATATATATTTGTTGTGAGAACTTCACATAAATTACAAATATATAGCCAAATAATAATTCTAATTCTAAATCTAATAGTATTTAGTATTCTAAATCAAAATAATAGCACAAATGCACACAAAATTGCAGAGCAATAAATATTAAATAGATCGTACACCAAGTTTAATTCTTTCTTACTAGACAAATACCTGAAACAAGACAGTCTTTAAGATTTGAATTTTTTTGTGATGTAATGAAAAACTATGTAGAAAAAAATGCCTCTTTAAAAAAATATTTACACATGTGTAGGATGGCTTGTGCGAATCACGAATATATACTCGTACATATTAAGAATTAAGAAAATCCTTGCCTTTATTTTAGCTTTTAAAAAACTTTTTGAATCTTTATTTTTGTAAATTTAAGTCGTTTGACTGGTTAATCAAACTGCTAATCATTCAATTTAATAGCTAGAAGATGAATTCAGCTTGGGCCTGTATTCACAACAACTTTATGAAATCAAATGACATCCTGGGAGGTACGCAAGAGTTAAGCTCTGGCAGCCAACAGACTTTATACAATTAGCTGCTGATTCAGAGCTGACTTAAGCCTATAGAGCCGATAGCATCTAATCGACCCCATTTGTTATCGATATATGCCAAGTCATACACTTTCCAATCCTTTTGTCGAATCGTTCTGATTCAGGCCCCTCTATTCCGTTTCGGTGAGTCCTCGTCACCTTTGTAAAACGATATTGAAAATTTGGAAGTGCATACGCCCCAGATACTTTATTATATATTATTTTCGATGGTTTTGAACTATTTTATCTAGTACGATTTTGTGATTCGATAAAATAATCTTCATTAGACTTCTTGTAAGATAATTGGATGATCGTTTATTCGTTTTAGATCATTTCCATTAAAGAAATAGTTAATTATTCCGAAATACCTAATTGGTTATCACCCCGAAGAGCAATAATAGTATTATTAACCGTTTATGAAATATGACATGCCAATATCACACCTCTTAGGGTACTATTATGCATTAATACATGACTAGGTATTTTTTTTAATTCATAAAGCTAAATATGTATTTTTATATTTATGTGTGATAACCAATTGTGTATTTGTGAAGATGTCTATTTTTTTTTGACCAAGTTCTTGTTTTATATTCTTAATATTGTTTTTGTTTACCCTTATTTTGTTTTATATTTCTAATTACCGATAAATTTGTGGATTTTTTGTGTACTGCATATTTGATAATTAAGGGCCATGATCCCAGGATAATAAAGATAATACTATTATTATAAAAATCGCTTCGCAACTTTTTCGAAGCTGCAATAAAATGCTTAATTAGAAGATATGTCGTAAAGACTTTATTTTTCCAATAGTTGCAGTATATGCGGTGCAATTGTGAATTATTTCATAGTTTCAGCTATATAAATGATGTGCACTCCCCCCCCCCAAATAGTGACTCCAATAAGTGATTTCCCTCGACCGATGCACTGTTGAATTGTTCACTTGGTCTATACCTCTCTAGGGCAGCTGATCTAGCCCTGAAAGCTGTCTGGGGGCTAAGAGGCCTAGAACAGCGTGATATAATTAAAATGGCCGGATCCGCACCGCCATTGTGCCATTGTCACCCTGGCCACAGAGCACTGTCCGCCCCTTTGTCCACCTATCACCGCCTCCTCTCCCTCCTTGCCCTCAGTCTGTCTAACATTATTTAATATCCTATTATTGTCCTCATTCACGTCCAATTGCCCTTTATTATATTTTTATATCGGTTACTTTTGTCACCGTATTGGTAGATAAAGGGGAAAAAAAACATGTAATTTTTATACGCCAGTTCTGGGCACCTTCGTGTAACTGTATTTATCTCAGATCTCGATTTTTATACGAATAAAAATGTGCCTATCGGAGTGGGGAATATTGAACAGACCGCCATAATTCAAGGGTAGTTCTCCCTGCCACCACCGATGCTACTAGAAGTTCAAACAGCCGCCGCTAGGGGCGTTACCTGTCGGGCCTCACCGATCAGCAAAACGTTCCATGGCTCACCGCTAGGTACCGCTGCTCTTCAAGTAGTTCAACCGTTCCCCGATAGAGTGCATTGACTAACACGACCAGAATTATATTTAAATAAACTATTGATTTATTTATAAAATCAAAGTTATTCTCTATCAGCATTATTTTACTAGCACCACAGGTAGATTCTACAGCTTACTTGTCATCTTCAGGCGTGAAAATATAAAATAAAATTGGGTAAAAGAGTCTGTTAGGAAATAGGCTTAGGATGGTTAAAGATATATAGTTTTGATTATATTAATGTACAATTTGAATTTAACTCAGAAAAAAAAACCAACTCCTAATAAATATCCAAAAACCAGCTGATTATATTTCCCCTCAACAAATAAAATTGTATGACAATATTAAAAATCTAAATAATCCATTATTGAATGCTCTGCAACACAATTCAAGATCTACTTCATGGAATTAAAAGAAAATAAGCTTCATGCAATTGAGATGATCTGATATCTTACCATATACCATAGTTTCTATGAATGACCTAGATTACATGATAGACCTCCTTTGACATACATACTTAGTATTTCATTACTTTCCACCTTCATTTACTTGCATCATACCCACAATGTTTTCATTCTTTAACTGTCATAACATAAATTTTCTTTAACTGTTTACAATGATATCGTGTATTTTCAACTTCCGTGAGACAAAAAATTTTTTTTATTTATTACCTTGTAATTACAAAAATTAAAGATAAACATCATTTTGAAATTGAAATTGAATAGAAAACATTTTGACATTCTATTTATATGACCATCAGGGCCTAATGTGAGATCGTTGTCTATTGATAAATTTGGTAAGAACATTACTAGTACTAGTAAAATTCATTAAATTATTAAGATTGTATCTAACGATTATAAAACTTAAGTATATGAATACTCTACACAAAAGCTATTATTCAAATTTATTACTGCTAGCAATCATAATTACTTGTTTAGTTACATGCTTGTTAAAACTGAGATCAAAATGATGGTCATCTCCATCATACTTGAACATTTACTGACGGGGTGATGATGTTAATAATGATGATGTTTCCACAATACAACTGTAATTTTTCGAACTTAACTATATCATGATCTTCTTATTATTTCTTATATATATATATATATATATATATATATATATATATCTTCTTACTCAGTTATTATTTCCTCTTCCAATAGAAAAATGAAAACAGGCAAACATTGGGAACCTAAATATGGATTTTCATCAGGGAAGCATAAAAATTGTTAGACATTTCATTTGAACTTTACTTTTATGTTTGTGAAATAAAGATTTGAATTTCCAATAAAACTCTTTTGAAAAAGATTTAATTTTGAAAAAAGTTTGTTTCAATGAGTGTCATTTTATTAACTACAAGTAAAAGTAACAGTTATTTTAAAATATATTATGAAATATTTTTTCTTCTGAAGTAAAACACTATATCTTTTGAAATATGTATTTGCTTGGACAATAAAAAAAAGAAACCTTAAATAGTATTGTTAAACATATAATAGAATTGTTGACAAAATTTAAATACACATTTTCAATTATGATTTGCAGTGATAAGCTCCTTAACCATGAAAATCAGATGTACTATCAAGGAGCTGAACTTAATATCATTAAGACAGAAAAAAGTTTTGTTTTATTATCAAAATTTCTTGTTGAATACATGATCCCAAGTTATGCCTGTAATCACATTACATTACAATAACTTTAAAGAGAACAAAACCATTTATAAGAAATATCATTTATATAAACCTTTACTCAAAACTTTTGAAAAAATGCTCTATTATCAGTTGATTTTCATCAAAAAAATACATAAGTTTTTATGAAAATGTTAAAATAAAATTGATTTTAATAGAGTGATTGACTTTTAGAATCCCTAACTGTATATCATATTTTTGCCAGCTTTCATTCATAAATAACGCTTGTCTTGTCAGTACCTACATTTAACTGTATTGTAGACATCACATGATCCTGTGTATCTATAATGAGGGATGAGGACTTAACTGTGTAATGATGGCTCAAAAATTAGATTACATAATTGGTCAAAATTTTTTACCATTTATACTGCTGATCTGTTTGCTCTGTAAGCATTCAATGGAATATTTTTTCTTCAAAAGTAAAACACTATATCTTTTGAAATATGTATTTGCTTGAACAATAAAAAAAAGAACCCTTAAATAGAATTGTTGACAAAATTTAAATACACATTTTCAATTATGATTTGCAGTGGTAAGCTCCTTAACCATGATGGAAGTATCCTGAAATGTAACCCTTCACATTTTTTAATATACTGCAACATACTCCTTATCCATTAAATTCTTTAACAACCGGAGTGCAGATAATGCATTTTTTTTTTAAATCTAAAATCAAATAATGCGACAGTGTTCAATAATGATCTTATAATATAAAAAAGAAAAATTATAAAATTCTGCTGGATTCATTCATGAGTAAGTCTTCTAGGCAATGGATGAAACCGCATTTGATGTAGATGAAATACAACACCAAATAAGATCATTAGCAATGTTGAAATTAAATTAAGTCTATAATGTATCAATTCTAAAAAAAATGATATAATATTTAATGGATAGGATGATTTTTGGGCTATGAAAGAATGTAAAAATATAAGGCAGAAAAAAAAAAAAAAAAAAAAAAAAAAAAAAAAAAAAAAAAAAAAAAAAAAAAAAAAAAAAAAAAAAAAAAGCATAGGACTGAAATTTGATGATGTGAAAGAGAGAGAAGTTTGAATTAACTTGTCGAGAAATTTATCATTCCTGCTTCCTTCACATCTTCTTATCTGCAAAGATATATCTGTGTAAATATATAGGTGTCCGAGACCTGTTACCTCTCTTTATTGAACAATGCCCATTGCTACGAGTGAGCTTTCAGAAAATACATGATACCATTTAATTACTTCTTTCTTCTGGTGCTGTAACCAACCAATCCTGAATCCTCTTCAATAAAGCTACTTCATCACTCTGATATGTTAACATTAGTAAGTATACTATTAATATTTACTCCATAATATTATATTTATTTCATCCACAAGTAATTTTATCTGATTCATGTTAAAATATCTCAGGAAAGTCCTCAGTATGCAAACATACACTATTTTCAATTATTGGTAAATTGAAAACTCCCAATTGTTCTCCTAAATAAGATACCCAAAACATGAAGACCATTGATAGAAACGAACGTTTTAAATACTTTAAGTGCAAAAATTAGATTTTTAAATGTAAAACATGAAGGTATGACTGGATAAGAGTTTTTCAAAGTTATTAAGCAGTATTTAGGTCTAATTGGGTGCAAACTAGACAATAAATACAATTTTAAGAGGGCAATGGAGCGAAGGGAACTGCTTATTATTATGCTCATGCATGGCTCAACAAATTGTTAATTTCCTGATGCCAGTTTCAATTTTGTGGCTCACATTAAGAATATATTGGTGTGATCTATGGATTTTACACATTAGATACCATTAGACGGTATTCAGTAGATTTGTCAGAACTTAAACATTACAATCTGAGCATAGATCCAATTTAATTAATTAATTAAATGTGTCACTTTCCCCTATAAGAATATGCTAGCTGATGGAACCATGAATGCAAAATGTTATTTACTTTAAACAAAACTTTATTTCTTAAGTTACAGAATAACTTTTTTTTTATGTGAAAGTTAATGACCCATTAATGCCTTAAATAAATTCTTCTAAAAGTATTGTTTTTTTTCATAAATATGTTAATGTGAGTTAGTTATTGGAACCAAATAAAAAAACAAAACAATTACAGGCACAACTTCAAGCTATAGTGATAATAAAACTAAACTAATGTATATGCTTCAATGGTATTATAGTAATTTTTGTCGTATCTCTGGGTACAATGATTATATCTCAGCAAGCTAAAATCAGAATTGAAAAGGTATATTTTTCTCTTTTCTTAATATGTATTTCTATTTATTTAACTAGAAGGGTTCTTTTGTTATCTATCAAATTAATTCATATTTAAAAATTCCTAAAAGCAGGTGTTTAAAAAATGATTTACTTTATACAAAAAGTTTTGTTTTAGTAAATATAATTTTAATAAATATTATAATATACCAAATAAATAAGAATTAAATCTAAAAATCAATTTATTTCTCAGTGTCAGTTCTTTGTTGATAGAACTAACTGAACAACGTTTTTCCAAGTGGTTCATTTGACTCCAACATACCAATTTATCAATGAAAGGATATGTACACTTAGTAGTTGTAAATAAAAATAATTATAAAATTTTCATTTATTTTATATTTTTAAATTACTTCAAAATAAAACGTAGGCTAAGAAAAAATTTGGGTTTTTCGACTGAAACAAAATGTGTATAATACATTTTATTTTCTAAATCTTATATGCTGTGTAATTTTAGGAATATTTGTAATCTAAGCGAAATGAAATAAATTTTCATTCTAATCTGATGACACATAAATACATCAGACACACCCACTGAATGCCCACCAACAACCCCCTTCTTTCATTGTTTGGGGCTTTTTTCCATGATGAATTTCTTTCTTTCCAATTACCCTCACATTAACTGTATTCTACGGTAATAGGATCTCCCTCAGTTTTGGGTTAGTCATTTTATTGATCAGATAGTACCAGCTAATCGAATGATTAGCTGGGTCAGCAATGAACAGGATGAAATATGTGTATAGATTGTGCTATTAAATTACCAAGCCAATAGTATAATTATTGAAAAAACTATTTGTTTCAAGTGACTACATGAATAGTTCTCAGACAGATCAGATGTCTCTATAATATTGAATAAATCTTTTTGTTTTAACATTAAATGTACTATAATTATCTGGAGGACAAATAGATTTTTAAATAATTGGGTAGTTAAAAATAAAAACATGTATAAAATAATAATAATTGTATATATGAATAAAATATTTAGTACAATTATTTAAGAATGTTTACATAAATAAGTTCTAATTATTAAATTTGAAATTAGTCATTGATTTTATACTGATGAAACCTGACTATAACATATCATTCATCATTAAAATGGAGATTCTAAAATATCAATTGGTATATTCTAATTAATTATTAAATATTATTATTCCAACTAACTTAATTAGCTCACTTAAATGGGTAGTAAAGATTTGGCAGATAATGTAAATAACATAAGAAAAGACAAACAGTAAACAACAGAAGAAATATAACATTTATGGTACGTACTCATTTTGTAAATAAGCTTTAATAACATTACTCTAGGTTGAGGGTCTGTGGATTATAGAAAGCTTTACTTTTTTTTTTAAAAAAAAGGTATTCTACATGAAAAGAGAATTAATAACCTTGATGGTTGACTTGCCCTCATAATAGCAAATAAATAAAATCTTTTGAAAATCAATTTACTACTGAGAGCTCCAAATAATGGTTCCAATATCCTTACTCAAGTATATATTCAATCAAGTGTACATATGTTGGAAGCTGTTTTTTTTACAAAAGTATTCTATACCACTGAGTCCTATAAATAACTGAACACATCATATCTTCAATTTTCTGTTGGAAAAGGACTTGCCTAGACTTTGCGATGGTATTATTTTCTCCTTGGATTGTTTACATTATATAGTGACTATAGCAATAAATCTTGGTAGCTGTCAGCTAATGGAGGAACCCACTTGTATTATAATTGGTATAATATTTTTTTATTCATTATAAATTATATTAATGTAAACTGTCTTTCTTTCTCTAGCAGTATTATACAGCATAAAATGCTGTTGTGTAGGCATGCTATACTTCAAAAATTGCTGATAAGCTGGATTTCATTATACAAATTAAAAATGCATGCAATTCCTAGGGATAGTGAAGTAAATTTGGATGAGAATGTTTACTGTAATTTGCTTTGCTTAGGGGCATCAATAACATACTTGCTATAGATGTAGAAAATAAAAATGGATGCAATAGGCATCGATGATTATATAAATGTATGTACTGAATTTGTTATATTATACATTATTAATAATGTAATTGGTTCTGGCCCCCTGTTCAACTGACAAGTGTTTTCTGTATGTCTACCAACAGGTGAAAATTACCCTTAATATGAACAACTCACTCCCACTATGTATTATTGTGTATAGAAAAACAAAAAAACTAGTTGATATTAAGAGTAATTTTCACCTATTGGTAGAAGCACAGAAAAATTATAAGGAAGTATATGGAGAAAGTCATTAGGCTATAGAAATCAGCAATACGTGTTGGGGAGAGGAGAATTGGATTTACGTCACAAACCTTAGACCCCTTAGTAAAATTGCTGCTTTATGATCTTTGTACATTAAAAAAAACTGAAATCCTTTCCAGTAAGTGGTCACCATACACAAAGAGAAAGAAAAATATTATTGACGATAAAAACAAAATGGAAAGGACTGAAAAAAAAACAGTCAAGGTAAACATTACAAATATATTGAGAAATAATAAAACATTTAACAAAAATGTGTTTTGTAAAATTATTTTAAAAATTTTGTATGCGCATGGAAAATAGAAAAAAAAATAGTCGTAACAATAAATATTTGGTAAAATTAAAATTAATAACCTTCAACAAATAGAAATACTTACATAATAAAAAGTTTCATTAAGATTTAAAACAAAATAAAAAATGGGATAGAGAAATCTTAACTTCAAACCTAAATTACACTTAGTACCCATACGCGAAAAGCAAAAGCGAAAGGTGAAACTAACAGCAATGAGGGGCCAAATTTTTTCTTTGTTGAAAAAGACAATACATTTGATACGAATTTTCCACCAATATTGAATGAGTAGTAGTCATGCTTGCTGTATGGGCAATGTTATAATAATGATATATGTACAATAAACAGTTTCTTACATATATCTTCTAGACTTCACTATAGATATTGACTCATCAAGAAACATCAGAATGAATTTATTCATTATATAAGAAGAACTCTGCTTCTGTTCTCAGACAATCTACACCTGGATCTTATTCAGACATACATAGCATGTCGAGGTCTGTATAAAAAACAAACAGTGGAGATCCATGATATTTAGGTAATTTTGAGGTGTTGTGGAATGTTTAAATTTTTCATTATTACCTTGCATGAAAAAAGTTAGAACTGCATCTGAGAAGCCAGAATAGGATTAAAGTCACCTTTGTGCTAGCAAAAAAATAGACTTTACGCCTTTACAATATGTATATTTATAGAAAAAACAAATTACAGACAATGGTGTTTCTTCCGCTCAGGACGTGTATGGACTTCAAATATAAATGAAAAAAGGTCACTCAATAAAATTTCCAAGTTTATTTCATAAAATATATTAAACACAGAACTCACAAGAAATAGTTTTGCCAATTTTGTGTTTAACATATTCAACAAATTAAACATCTTGAAGGATCCTAATGGGTCACCTTTCTTTTAATTTTTAACCCAAGCCCAGAAAATAAAGGGGAAATTTTGATGCCAGGAATATGTCATGATATGTATACATATCATGGAGAATTGTTTTTTTATGACTGTTTTTTTGAGTTTCACTCCCAGAATAATTATTACCTATGAAGTTTAGCAATTAATATTATATAATTTTTTATATAAATATTTGTTTCATATTCCTCAAATATCAAGATCTGAAATCTCTGAATAGATAAAAGCAATGCTATAATCATTTCAAATCATAATCTCGACATTTAAAGAACCAGCAAAGAAAAAAACATTAAGTTTATTAATCTTATCTAATATATTCTTTGGGGAAATTTGAGTTCTCATAAAACCAGAGTTCTTGTTATTTTTCTAGCCCTAGGAAGCTTCTGTTGACTTATTTGTTACTTACAGACTATTGCTAATGTTCCTTGTGTGTGTTTGATGATTAATTCGGCCATGCACTACATTTTCAGAATAAATTACTGAATTAATCATGGCATAAACTTTTAAATATTTGAGTGATTTGGTTGAGGGTCATGGATTGGAGTTAGATAATATAATTTAGACAGCCCATAGAAATAAGTATTTAATTTCTCATTATCTCGAACTGGGGCTTATGTACCAAAGATGTTTTGAATATGGATGTATTGAAAATGTTTCGTGACCTTATGAATCAATTTTATTTATTTATAATATTATTATGGGAACACACTTTTTAACAATTTTTGCTTAGTTCAGATGATATAATATTTGCTTCAGATATATTTACGTATTATTTTGGGAATATCCATCAATAATTTTAGGTTTTCTTATAATTTTTTCTTTGTAATCTGGTGGAACATATACTTTTTTGAAGCTGGATTTTCTACACTGTATTATACTTCACTGTAGCCCTTCTCAATTCTAAAGAAACAGACAAAAAAGACTCATTTGAATTTCTAATTTCTAATTATCAGTAAGATTTGCTATTACCACAAATTCAGCTATATAATATACAAATAAATTTATTACTCACCCCATTACTTGCTGCTTAAACTAGTGCTTCTCATTTAATATCTATCAGCTTTAACTAAACTTGTTTTTATTAATATTTAGAATTCTCCTAGATTTCAAAATGCTTATATTATTTTTAAATTAGGTCATTAATGCAGAATTCAAGGTATTTTCTAGAAAATTACACTGGTCAATCAAAGTATTTTCATAAAAACACATTTACTGAAAGTTTGTGATGAAATAAATAAATTGTTTGTAAAAATATTTGATGTGCAATCAATGATTTAGTTCTATGTAGATAAAACATCAGATGCTGAAAAATAGACTTGTATGATGTTTCAAATGAATTTAAATATTGTATCATAGAATTGGGTATACATTTTTTTAAATTTAAGTGTTTGTTATTTATTTCTCATTTTTATAGTTATTAAGAATATTTTAAAATAGTATAAATAATAAAAATTGCAATTGGAGTCTCTTTAATATCCAGAGAAAAAAACAACCACTCTAATATGGCATGAGATATGTCATTAATGAGCTAACTTATTCCATATTTACAATTTCTCATCACAAAATATTTACAATGCACAAATGCAAAATTTAGCGAATCCCCCACGCTAACTTTGGCAAGTACTTCAGCTTTGAATAGGAAAATTATAAGCAGTATTAGTCAGTAAAAAAGTAAGAGATCTGCAGACACTAAGGATATGAGTGCCAGAAATCTCAGTGACAGATTGACTTTAGGAAATCTTAAAGCCGATGTCCCTTCAATCTCCGATGAATTGGAAAGATAGCTGATGCTGGATGGTGAACTTACTAAAGAATTGTGCTGGTCCGATAATTACTCATGGAACTTTAGGATTGATCTAGGATAATGGGTATATTAAAAACATCGTGAAGAACATCGTTTATTGATGACATTGAAAGGTGTATTTGAACCCTTCTCAGGAGTTTGGATTTAATGTGAAACCTCAATGTATTGTACATGAATCCACACCCTATTTTCTGTGTTCTAATCAACTTACACAATTAACATGATATTACTAGCATAAAAATATGTTGTAATAAATTTTTCAAAAAGAGGTTTTACAATATCAATGAAAGAATGATTCCCAGTAAAGAAATGAACCAGACAAAATCTTTTAAAAGATTCAAGAAGAATAGTGCTGATCAATTCAAAGTTAGTTCTCTTCAGATGATACAGGGCAAAAGTTTTAGCAAGAAATGTCTGGTTGGCACTCAACACTAAGAAAATTGGACTTTGGAAAATTGGATGGACTTTTCAAGTATTACTTTAAGGTGTGATGACAACATGGCGATATAACACATCTATCTTCCTCAGATCGATGACTCCCATTGTTTTACTAACAGTAGAGAAATTGAGTTCTCTCAAGATATATTACTCAAATTATTAATCAGCCATCTTTAATCAACTTAAATTTGCATATGTGATCATAACATACTTTTAAAAAGATTTATCTATATAAATAACTTTATCTATACTTTGTAAACTTTATCTTAATCTAATCATTTATTTATACTTTCATTGATCATAACATTAAAGTCATAACATTAAAATAAGTCATAACATTAAAGTCATCGCTGCGTTGTATGTAAGTAAATTTCCTAACAATTTTAATCCTTACTGAAGTTTATTTTGGTTCTACCTCTCATATACTCCTTATTTCTACTTTCTCTATTTTTGTATTCATCTGATTTTATTTCTCAAGTCCATGATAAATGGCTTAGTTACTATGATGTACTATTTACTTATCACCTTTATAAATATCATTTGTCTGTTTTTTTGTTACCTCAATAGAGGATATAATACGAATTTTATGAAATATTCATATAATTATTTCATTTATTATTTATTATTATTATATATATATATTATTTATTATTGAATTATTTTTTAGAAGCCTTAGGTCTTTCTTTACTACTAATATTTTTTTTTTGTAGACATTTTATTAGTTTGTTTGTAGTAATGTGTCTCTCGTGTATGTACTTTGAGTTATAAGTTGATGAAACTGCATGCATTAATAAAAATGTTGTATAATATGTATACATTATAATGAGCCAACTCTATTTTATGAGGATTATCCCTGAAAACAAATAAAATCATTTGTTCACAAAAACTTTTAAACAGGAATTTCATAAAAATATTCAGATAAAATATTCAACTAATAATTTAGTATTCATTATGGTGGTTGATTGTGCTAGTTTCCAACTCTTAAGTCAGTATTGTTTAAAGCAAATCAAATATGTTTGGTAAAGCTTTTTGTTCTCTTCTTCTATTTTATTTTAATTATGAACTCATGAATGCTTTGGATGTATGCATTCATATAGTAATAAAATACATTGATCAGTAAATTCACTGTTTGGTGAGATGAGTGTTATACCAAGTGCCTAGCCTATAAACAGTTGTTGTATTATATATTTATGTAAGAAGTATGCAATGAGTATATTTAATTTTTACTCAGCTGAGACAAATTGGAAATATACTTCTTGATATCATCATGAAGTTATGATGTAGGTCCCATGACAAATAGAGTGCATGCCTAAGACATGTTAGCACTCGACTTGAATTTCTATATTTTTCAATTCATTTTTTTAGAATTATATGATAGAGATTGGATTTTTTTTTATTTCAAAAGGAAGAAAAGCTCCAGGTTTTGGAGGAATCAAGGCTGCGGGGCTGCTTGGTCTCTTAATGTAGATTGTCTAAAGAGGAATACATGTCAGCTACCCCTTATCTTTAAAGCTTACTGAAGTTAGATTCATAGAGTATTTCGTACTTTCTGTCTAAAGTATGCAAGTTTATAATAGAATTGTACAGGACTTTATAAGGCCCTAAAAGAGGTTTGACATAAGGACTCACAAAAAATAATAATTTTAAATAGTAAAACTAGCTATAACCAGAATGAAACTGTGGAAAAATCAACTTTCTAATTCCTAATAATGAAAATTCTCAATATTTTTTCATTGAATGTTTCTATTCCCGCGCCTCTAAAACCTTTAAAATCGTGACTTCCTTGGCTTGCAAGATTGTTAATAAATGATATGTACTTAGTTACATAATAAAAAAAAAAATTCTTGGGCATTGAATAAGAAAAATCGTATCTTTAGTGAAACCTCCCAAATAAATATAAAAAAATAGTTTTTTGTTGTTTTTTTGGATAGATTATGAAGCATTGCAACAATCCTTGTCAATTTACAGCAGACATAACAATTAGAGCACTAAAACTAGTTTTTTTAGCTCGATATTAGTACTAATAGAAGCTATTTGAGGTCGGTGAACGCCTCTTATGACTTGTAATTTGATGAGTCATAAAAAATGACAGTTTTTCTTGCTAATTTAAAAATAATTTTATTTTAACACAATTTTTTTTTAATTCGAAGTATATACCGTCGTGTTCTATGGTCTGTGGCCATCTCGATGGTAATGTCGGATTTCTTCACAATACCACTCGTTCGGTTTTGAACGGAAGAATTCTGCAACTCCATTTTGAACCTCATCCAAAGGTTTTTCCTTAAATATAGTGAACTATTGATCGGAACAGATGGAGTTGTAAGCTGCGATGGTCATTTGGGTTTTTAAAAAGTTGTTGACAAATTTCTATTTGACATCGTGCCTGCTCAGTGGTAACTCATAGGGACCCCTCTTGTTGAGTGATTCACTTTTCCCGAGTTATGCAGCCTACGAGTTATGGTGGATTGGGAAACTCCAAGCTCACCCCGAGCACCTTTGGGTCGGCCTCAACTGTCACGCAAAGCTTCCTCATCGAACGATGATTTTCGTCCAGAGCCCTCTTTCTTCTCGAGACAGCCCATTCAGAAAGAGGACCCTCTTCTTCGAATCACCAAACCAAACGCCCGTTTAGCTGGTGAAAACCTTACGGTTCCAATAATGGCGTAATATTACCAATAGCTCAAATTTTAGTGTCATGCTGTTTAACCGAATGCTAAGACATAACTGAAGGCAAGACGAGATCATTGTGTTTACGAATTCATTTAGTATAGTCTAGGGATTAAATTGATATCAACCTTAATTGAATTTGAAAAATAAATAATGTCGATCAGTGGATTACAATTTCCAAGGAAACGAAATCCGTCATTTTTTATTATTCACCCCATTATTACGTTACTAGAGAGCGTTACGACAAACAAAAGCATGCCATTCCTTAAAGGTCTATAGATGCTCTAGGTGATGTGTACATACATGATGTACCTCGGTATTTAATTACTGGAATGCTTGGGAATATTATTATTTTTTAATCGACCTATAAGCTTTATGTTATTTTGTTTTTTTCACTGCGATGTAATATTAGGTCTTTATTAGACAGTACAGAATTTATTTCTATCGAAAGCTAATGTAGTTTATTATATTAGAGAAACGTACTATTGAATCACAACATGGAACTTTCAACCAGAACCCTCTCGAAGTCTCGCAAAGCTGTGAACAGACCAATAACAATGATAATAGTTACTATCAGTATTTTTATAAACCAAATGGATTTGTAACTCCCTATAAACACCGTCCCCGCAGTTTTCGTCATTTCATTTTTCTAGGCACTTTCGTTGAACATTGACAATTACTGAAAAAAGAAAGGGCAGCTTGGAAGGGAAATGTGAATGTCAACTGCAGAGGTCTGACAAGGTAAGGAGAGGGAGAGGAAGAAGAAAAGGGTCGATCGTTTCAAGTACTTCCTGTAGGAAACAAACTGTTCCTCAGTTACAATATGGTTTTCTCTAAGTTCGCCAACTTCGCCAAATGTAAGGCTTATCGTTACTCGACCATCTAAATATAGTAGATTGTTTATATACTGGTTGTTATGACATAATGCCTCAGTTCCCATGAAATTTATAGATTTTTATTTATGAATACGTCCCATAAAGTGAAATTCGGTTGTGTCAATGAATTGATTTCATAAAAATGTTTTATATTTTATATTATATTATTATATAATATAATAATATTATTATATTATAGATTATATTATATTATCAGTCATAAAAATATCTCGCACTAATTATTTTTACTGGGCTCTTAACTTTGCAAGAGTTCATTATTCCCAGTTCCAGTTTAGGTAAATCAAACTTTTGGTTCGTAATATAGGATTTTCAAACCCACTTCTTTTTCACGCGTTAATATTAAATTCATTTTAAAGTGAAACGTAAGTATAAAGGCGAAACAAAATTTGAGTAGTAAATGCTGAAAAATAATTTTTAACTGTTTCTATGCTATATTAACGAGAGATTTTGCTTTACGGTCCACTCTGCACCTGGATATCCATATTTTTATTAAAGAGCTGCAACAATTGGACTGGGGGTTGGACTCTTTTCCCAAAAAGTTTGATTCTAATGCTACACTTGAAAAATTAATTTTCCTGCCACAGCTCTTAGTCGACAGGACATTAAAAAAAATCAAGTCTGGTGTGATGGTAACGCTCAATTAAGATCATCGTTACTGCTACGAAAACGATTTTACAGACAGTTTTGTACTTTTTTGTAAAATTGTTCACAAAAGTTATCAATACATATGTACCTCATTAGTCATGACGTTGTAATCATTAATTTAATTCCCTACTCATGTGGTTGAACGATATATATTTTTTAAAATTACTAAGTACTTGATTAATAAGCCTTCCTTTTTTTTAAGGCGTTACTTTTACTTTTGGTCCTCCCAGGGCATCGATTTGAACAACCCAGCAAAATATCATTCCTATGACATAACGCAGTCGAGTTAAAGCTACAAACACACGATGCTAATGACGGTTTCAATGAACATTTAATGAAACTTTAAAAAGACAAAAACAAAAATTATATATTGTTAAACAGGGCCAGGAGGTCTTTAATTTTATAATGTGATCATAATTCTAGATTTTGTTTTACATAGATGTACTCGTCATGTTGTTGATTTCAACTGGGACAAATTGCATCTCTATAGGTTGAACTCCCAAAGACCTGAAACTTTTCCATGCGAATGAAAGTATAAAGTGTTCTGTATTGTTGTATCCACGTTAGGTAGTTTACATGGTTTTTATCTACATCCTCCAATCTTTCCTCGTGTGTTATAGAACACTATCTATAACCTCCGCCTGACATGTGAGACTGGGGTGTCGCCTGCGCCACATCGAATAGCCTAAGCTCTTGTCCTATCTCGGGCTCCTATCGTTGATCCCCCCAAATGATTTAAAATAAACAGCAATGGCATATAAATACCAAAAAAAACGAAAACCCTACTCATTATCGACCATCATAACAAGTTTATTCAAAGGATCCTGTAGCCTAGCGATTATTTCTTCTATTATTTGAATCGATTTTACTTCAAAATAGATCCTCTACCTTCGGGTTCGGAGATCATTTTGTATTAAACGAGCGGGGGGTGGAGAGAGAAGAACTAGAAAATTAAAATTTGAACATTAGATAAAGATCTGGATGCTATTTGGTCTAATCTGTATTTATGAGCTGATACAGTTTTCCTCGCCCTACTTTGGCCCCCAAGAGCAAACTGCGAAGGCCGGCCCTGAGGCGGCTGTGTAGTAAGCAGGGGCTGCGCAATATAGCAGCGAGAGGACGCTGTTAAGTCGGCCCTGTGCACAATACAGCAGGACTGGCCGGAATGAGTTATTGAAAGATATTGCGCAAGGAGACTTGTTGGTCTCGCAACACAGGGGCTATAAGGAAGGGGGGTTGAGTGGCCCCTTAACCCCCCACGGAAGCCATATTGATTCCTTTCCCCCTCTTCCTGTTTTAAGTAGCTCCCCTCCCCCCGTACAGTTTCCAGAAAGAGATCTCTTATCGGGACCCCCCCTCGTACCACCGTCTCCTACACGGCTCCCACTTTATTGTATGCAAATAACTCTCCATTCTTCACTCATTTAGCTGGCTTTTTCTCTCTTTTTTTATTTCTTACTCGTGTTTTTTACGGCTCGTTGGCTGCAACAACAGGTTGCATTATATACAGATCTTGTTTAGAGATTCTTGTCTTGTTTTCACATAATTCCTACTCAACTTAATAACTACAATAAATTTCTTTGACGGACTAATTTGGTGCATTTATGCTCCTATTGAGTCCGGCCTACTTATCAACTTTTGATTAAAAACTGGTACAAATTTACCAACCCACAAATTAAATGGTTTTTTGACAGGATGCTAATGATGGCTGATTCCAACAGCTGCTCTTTTGACAATTTTTGTAACTATGATGAGGGGATCTTTTCACCAGCATGGACACCACCGAATTCAAAAAGAAACAAGTTTATTTCATTGACCAGTAGTGATTTGTGAACTTCACACATTATAACAAAATAAATGTTATAACTGGATGTCCTAAAGAAGACAATGTTTGAGTTTTCTGCTGGTAGTCAATTTCTTCTGAATTGGTGCAGAATGCACTTTGATATTTCCGAAAATCTACAGATGAATCGCTAGATTTCTTTGCAAATTCTTCTATTGAGCATCTCTCATGGCTCTCTTCTTATCTGCGAGTTTCTGATTAACCATGGAACTGTTACTGTGATTTTCATAATTTATCCCAGTATTTTTAGTTTGAGGATTAATTTTTGAGGTCCCAATCCAGAAGGGGTGAGTAGAATTCGGGAGTGACGTGTCCAACCTCTACTGAAATTAAAATATTTAAATATATTAAAAACACTTTTCATATCCATCAGGTAAAGATATTCAACAAGTCATTCCATTTTTATAAAAATTGTTAGTGGTAGAGGTCAGTCCTTGGAACTAGAATTTTTCTGTAGGCCGAACGCAATGACGTATGTCCTCACAGAAAAAAACAAAAAACTACAGAACATCTGAAACACTCAAGCAGTCGGGAAGGATGAAGATATATATATATCTTTATTATAAATTCCATGAAAATAAAGGCATTTATTATGACGAGATAAACGTCTCCGTTTTTATTACTTATTGTAGTTTTTGGAGATGTATAACTTGTTGTTAGAGATGCCAAATTCACCATAAGGAAAAACAACAACGATTGTTTGTTGTCTGTTGTTGATGCTATTCGTTTCATTTCTTTGTATTTTTGAAAGAAAATTGGAGGAAATGAAAAGTTGGAGCAATGTCTTATTCATGTTCAAATTTGACGTACCTATGGGATTGCATTAATTTTTTTTCGTGCTTACGGTCTCCCTGTAAAAATAAATTTTCTTAAATACAAAAGTATTATAAAATAGATAGATATAGTTAAGTAAACATAAGCTCTGTACAGAATATTCACGGTGCGTACAACGATGTCTATATCCAGGTTGAATAATTCGACTCGATGAATATTTATATACATTCAATAAATCTTTATTTTGACAAATATATAGATAGTATACACAAATTTAGTTGGGAATACAAAAAAAGATTGTCAAGATACATTCTTGGATTAGTCTCTATAGGACAAAGATAATGGAATACTCCTGGAAAAAGTTACAGAGATTGTATCTTTTATAAGCATAAGAATGAATTTAGTGATTGCTAAAAAAAATCCGGACCCATTTGTTCAGTACTGTTTTTCCTGGCAGTCTTAGGATACGTTTTCCTTGCCCGCGGTAGCGGTTGGCAGTGACTGCTAGGAGTCAAGCAGTCGAAGTAGATGACGTCACACTCGCTGTCTGTCCGGCAGTTCAAACGAAATATGGCCTTTTTAGTAGGAATATTTCCCTCACAGCAGTAGTCAATGGTAAGCAGTCACTGACAACCGCTACCGTGGGCAGTTCCAGCGAAATAGTACATTTAGTAATATGGATGTCTTGTAACAAATGCATTTTAGTGTAGAATGCCTATTGGCGAGGGTACAGTTGTTGGGAGACAACTTTAGTTTGTGCACTGATTTTAGTCTCCATGTTCAGTCGTTTGCCTAAGTAGATTACAAGGGAATGAACACTCTGGTCCTTAGTATTATAATAAACAGGAACTCAACCGATTTCCATCATGGAATTCAACTTCCTACTTTCTGTGAAAATATATGTAGCACCCCTCGGAGGATCAAGTTGTAGACCAGGAACTGATTGACTTCTGAAGATAATTTAGTGTTGATATTGTTTGTATGGAAAGGTCGTAACACTTAATACTTCTAGCTATGAAATGTAATGTTTACAATGGCATAAAGACGTATTAAATTAAACTATTTTATAACGCTGGAAGATACGTTGAAGGTTTGGCATAGGTAACTTATATAGCAGGCATACATTATGCAAAGTCTATGAGAAATGGATAAATTGCAAACCATACAAGGAAGTTGGCAGCTGGTGGGAGCGAATTTAATGTCAAAATTCGAAAACTCATCGTTAGGAAACAAACTTATTATTGTTATGATTTGAAATCATATTAGTAATAGTGTAGCCACATTGAATATGAATGCACTATTACATCGCGAGACTGTCTTGTACTTAAAAATATATTCCTTTGTAAATACACTTTATCGTTTAGGTGGAAAATATGTTGACTGGGCTGCCAGCGGTACTACTAATTAATTAATATCACTTTTCGAAATCGGACCTCGTATGGTTCGTCCCGATAGCTTGACTTGGAAATTTTTCTCCTCGAGCTCTATTCATTACAAATCAGTACCAGGCATTATTCGGACGCAATGATATAAGACCTTGTGTCAACAACCAACACTGGTGGGATTCATCAAAAGCAGTGCTAATCCACGGATCCACTAGCTCCAAGTTGTGCGGGGACCATCAGAGTTCCCATTAGGCTGACTAATGCCAGCCAGCCACCAGTTGAAGCCCACAAAAAGCAGGTGGTAGCTGCGCACCCCACACCCGCAACACTAATGGCGATGACCAGCCCACATGATGGAGGTATTACGTGCTAATATATCAACGACCGGTCATAGACTGTTTCCAAACACGGAACGGCCCCGTTTGAGTTATTATAGCAGCTTAACAACTTTTTGCCATGTTCTCTCCCATTTGTCTACCTCTTATGTGGTGAAGGGTCAGTTGAAATATTAGCAAATGATCGTAGTATTTTATTACACTGCCATATTAATCATAACGTGTTTGTTTTTAATTCGCTTGGAATTATTGACGAGTATGAAAGGAGAGGCTTTATTTTCTAACAGAGACAGGGTACATTAAAACGATATCCTTACTATAAATATCCTTGCCTTAAAATATAATATCTTTTCTTAAGTGAATATTTATTATTTATTACAAGGTAACTCCACCGATGGAATGTGCTATTAGAAAATGTAAAAAAAATAGTTTTTTAACGCATATCTTCATTATGACAGAGGTATTTCATTTTTCCACTAAATTTACGGTTTTTAATTATCTATTTATTGTAAAAGTTACTAGAACAAATCGAATGATCTATTCAATCTGTTGTGCCCATTTCATATACATATATGCTCTCTCTCTCTCTCTCTCTCTCTCTCTCTCTCTCTCTCTCTCTCTCTCTCTCTCTCTCTCACTCTCTCTCTCTCTCTCTCTCTCTCTCTCTCTCTCTCTCTCTCTCTCTCTCTCTCTCTCTCTCTCTCTCTCTCTCTCTCTCTCTCTCTCTCTCTCTCGCTCTCTCTACAATCTATCTGACGTATGAAATGTCAAAGATATATTAAACAACACCATGTTCTGGTTAAGCTATAAGAAGAACTTAAAGTATGTTAAATACGTTAAACTTAAAATTCGTGAATTTTGAGATCCAACGAAAGAAATCACTAGGTGAGTTATTTGAATTCTAATTATTTTTTGAAAAGGTGATTTGAAGAAACACAGGTGGTTTATCAGAAAATTCTAGTATTTGCTGATAACACATATCGTAATAACTTCTTTAAATAACGCATTATATTGTTTTTGAACGATGTGTTCTTTATTTCGTTTTATATTTATTTCAAAAAAATACCAACTAGTTCATAATTGAGTACATTATTAAAAGTTAATTTTAAAAAAATGGCAAGCCTACCATTTTTTTCGGAGGGTAGAAGTGGATCTGTAAGCTAATGCCCTCGTTTAGCCAGTTCATTGGATGAGTTTATTTCACACCTCGGAATACACATTTTATATTCCTGTTGAAAATTTCCAATTTACTAGCTATTATGCTAAGATTTTGAGTTCAAACGATAAAATTTTAAACAAAAAATCGGTAGGAATTGATCAAGAGTAGACATTTAAAAAAAAAAAAAAGAATCAATAATTTACTTGATAAAATCTGCAAGTTATTTAAGAGTGAAGGTACCTTATGAAAATATATTTGTTATTAAAATTAGATGCAGAGAAATAATTAAATGTCAAATCGTCATATGTCATGTTATATTCACTTATCCTCTCTAAGCCCGCAATACAGTTGAGAAAAGTCCCAAATATCGTCATCCATATGTTCTTATCTTGTCAGTATGAATTAGATACGATGTCAAAGATCTTTGTGTGAATAAAACCGCTACTTACTATGGAAAATATTTATAGAATCATTAGGATCAATAATGATTATTACCGTCACAAAACCCAAATACCAATTAATATTAGGCTTGATCATGGCGGGAGTACTCCTTCCATTTTTTATTTTTATAACTATATAAACCCTTGCCCTCAATATACATAATTATATGAAAAAAAATTTTTAATCAAGCTGGAAAATTAAAACGAAAAAGGCTTATTACGAAAATAATGTATATAACGGTTTGTGCTTGAAAGGTCTATCATATATTTAACAATGTCAGTCTATGTTCTGTTGTACCCCATTTTTTCAGTGTACTTCACTCCGAATGGGAATCCCCTCGCACAAATGTTATTTTATTTGTTATGTGATGGAGAAATTTCCACTTAAAGTAGACTAAAAATGCTGTTAAAATATGCACAGCTGAATACCAAAGTGAGGAAAGTGAGTCTATCCACATTCCTTAAGGACGATACCATATGCTATTGCCTTAGAACTATATCCTGAAAATAATTAATTTACTTCATGTTAATAAAAAAAACCAAAAAAAAAAACCAATGGGACGCCAATTCCGAATATATTCAAACAGTATGATAATATGTCACGCTTTCCTTAAGACATTTACTAAAACAAATAAACCTGTTAGATGTGCAATACATCAGGCCCGGTATTTACTAAATAGAGTTTCTTGTGATGGTGTAGGTCCAAAAAAAGCCAGCGTTCGCTTGTTTGGTCACTCGCACGGTGGGGTCCTAATTGACATTGTTTTTCTTGTAATTAGTCCAATGATAATACTATAGCAATATGCACTATTGAAACAAATTGATTAAATTATTTTAATTGGTGATTGGCTTAAATGAGATCTCTTACAAATCAAAAATCAAAACAGGCTAAAATTATTTTATATTAATGGAAATTAGATTTTAGCATAACCTATCTTAAAGAGGTGGGACCTCTTGTACAATTTCCTTAATTGATTTAAAATAATGAATATGTGAGAGATCCGTACAAGACATCTGTAGTAATTTTTTTC
Organism: Acanthosoma haemorrhoidale; assembly: GCA_930367205.1. NCBI lineage: Eukaryota > Metazoa > Arthropoda > Insecta > Hemiptera > Acanthosomatidae > Acanthosoma > Acanthosoma haemorrhoidale. The sequence continues at coordinate 148,455,397 of OV884011.1, read as the reverse complement.
TCTGTTAAGCTTCGCTCGTTACACAGTACTTACAGGGCACCCCTGACCTAGAAGAGTCGTACCTCAGACAATATTTAAAGAGGCCGGGAGGAGGTAGATGCCTCGGTGTTGGCTGGTGTCGGAGTGGCAGTTATATAAGAAGGGTGGGTGGCTAGGACAAAGGGGCGGTACTGAAACAAAAGGATTGGCCAGAGAAGGCAATCAATCAGCGGTCGCCATGGCAACAGCCCCGCCCCCACCTCCGGCCCACAGTTGGCGCTCACTCCTGCTCGTTCGGCCGTTCGTTCGTCGTATACCTGTCTCTCAGTCGGTTCTTCTCTCTTTCTCATCCTGTCCTCATAGTCTCCAGTATATACGTATTTGTTTTTTAGTACAAACCCCTCAAGCCTGGGTACTGATTGTTAATAAATAGAGCCGAATTCGCTCTTGGCGACCAATCATGGTCACCAAAGAGGGAAAATTTCACCGCCTACTAGCGATCAGGACTGATCTACCCGAGGTCGGATTCCTTCTAAATCCTGCTACTAATTAATATTAAAAAGGACAGTACCGGCGACATATTTTCCATCTATGAGGTGGTTATTTATGATTCTAAGTGTATTCACGAAGGAATCAATTTTTATATGGATTACAATTTAAGGCAACACTAATGTCTCTCGATATAATAATGTATTCATATTCAATAATGTATTGACGGCCACGAAGATCATGTAAAACAAAATCGGATAACTGTGAATGGTAATTTATACGGTTGGGGCAGTGGTGAATTGTAATAATTAGCAGTCTGTGGTTGATATGTAATATAATATGAACATTCTAATACAGCTATTTTTACAATTATTTGTATTAAAGGCGGTTTTTAGGCACCAAGATGGTTAAACAAATAAAATAGAAACTTCCTAGTAAAAAATACGAACTACTATTTCATAGTATTTAAGAAACTGACGTGGAGTCTCCTTATAGATCTTTGATGCCTCTTAATACCCATCAAGCATCCTTAATATCGTTTTTCTGTAATTTAGTTCATGATTTATATAATCTTTTTTGTTGTATGTAATAGGAAACACGGGGGGAGCAACTGATCCTCGGATTATTTAATGATTATTGATTGTTGGGATTTTTATTTTCCATCATTTACCCTTCACTCGTTACAGATATCATCTAGTGATTTGGGTATACTAATTATAACGCTGTGTTTTGTGAAATTATATCACGAATAGCTCAACTATGCACTGGCCCATTTCCTCCGTAACTTAGTCAATAAGAACTAGTGGGTTTGGACAACTGATAGGTTTGAACAAAATGGCGGGTCTGTCCAATATACAACAAAATAGATATAAAAACATTACTAGTTTTATTTATTTCAAAGCTGCCTTTTGAAAACTTATTTTGGTATGGGCTTATTTGTATTAGACGCGGAAACGGAAGTTTCATTATCATTTGTTGAATAAGCACGAAATTTCCAACCGTTTTTATTCTCTGATTTTATCAAGTTTATTTGAGCCCTCTATCACATCTTTACAAAATATAGTATGTTGTAGATATATCTAACTGATATATAATACATATTCTTGTATCTAGTTTCATATTATGAATATTAAATATACCTTCCTTCACTGGTAAAAACATTTCTTTCTCTTTTGTTGCATAATTGATAATTGCAGCTGACTACAATATAGCTTAAGAAATGTGGTCATTAAAGTCTAATGGCAATGGCTTAGTACTATATCCATTTTTTTATGTTTTGTAAATTACAAAATGGGAGGATTTGATATTTAAAACCGACGTAGTCCTAAGGTGGCACTCACTTGCTTGTCAGGAACGATCACGAATCGCAAATATAGATACTATTATTCCTATTGAACGTGATACTCTTAAACAGGGCTTTGAATAGGTGCCGTTATTTCTCTAGACGTTACATACTACCTATAATTATAAGATTTAAATTTAACAAATTTAATTAACAATAAATGTACGGATGAAGCTACAAACTATTCCAAAAAAAAAATACGTATCTATTTCACCGAGTAGGTATTAACGCTCTTATTTTATGACTTAACAGATGAATTATAGAGGTAATTAATTAAATAAAACAGTGGGAAGGAGACACAATTGGAATGGCAAGGACGGGAGCAAGTTCTGCTTGGGACTGTACGCCCATTGTTCTGGGCTGACCCCTCCCCCTCCACTATTCCCCTCCACCCTCCCTCCTTCCCAACCCTTCCGTTGTTATGAATTCATAATTTTAATAAACACTTCGCCCTCACTTTCTTTTTCACCCCTGTAACTTTTTTTTCTTTCTCATTCCTTTTCTTTTTTTTTTTTTTTATCCTCCTCCGTCTCCCTATCCTTTTCCACCTTTTAAACGGAATAAAGTATTTCAAAGGAAAATAATGTTTTTTAATTTCGTGTTCGACATCGATTAACTTAATTCAATTTTCTTAATTTTTCTCTTCCTTCTTCCGCTCCTTGAAGCTAGCGTTGAAGTTTGCAAATTAATGATGATTTAATCCGCAGACGCTCCGCACTTTTGTTGACGGATTCATAGCAGTAATATCCTACATATAGTTATATTGTTGCCTTATAATATTTTGTTCTGTATGCTTGTTACATAAAGATACTTTCCCGCATGATACTACTGTACCATTTAAGGAAGGACGACTTATTATTATCAGCCAAAGAAAAAATACACTGGCCGGATATGGGGCCGAACCTGGAACCATTTAATTATCCGGCCGGGTGTTAATACCAAGTGAGCTAGTCATGGAAGAGTGAACACTGCCAATTTGAAAACTTAGGCCAAACTCTGGCTGACGACAGCGGGGGCACCTAGACTACTTTAATTTAAAATTAAGAGGGCTAGATTGCCTGGGTCACGTCATCGTTTATATTGTCACTTTGGGTTGGGGTATAGATCCCAAAATTATTAATAGTTAACAGCTATACACATACACTATTTAGTTATGCTTATGTGGCGATGTTTTTATAGCAGTATATGTATAGTTTATAAGGTTATTTTTTTTTTTTTTTTTGTTCTAGTTTATAATGTCAAAAAATGGTCTATTAATGAGTTCCGGTCAGTGTTATCTGTAATGTCTCTCCAAAAATATCGGTGCTCAAATGATGTTGAAAGTATACTTTTGTTTACTGACTAGTGGTGTTGTAATTGTCCAGAGCTCTTCTAACTGTAAGCTGCATTTCTCAGAGGCTAAAACAAATATTGCAACATTAAATAAGTAACGGATACATACTTCAATGTGATAAAATACCATACATACAAAAATAATAATATGTTATAATTAATAGTTATTTATATGTTATAAATAAAATGTAATTAATGCCTAAGTGTATTTAAACTATTGGTAATAATATTTACTCAATTTTACATTACAATTAAAAAGTGTTCAATCTGAAACTATGTTTACATAAGAGTCAAATCATATGCATCTGAGTGAGAATACGCTATCAAACAAATCACCATCTAGCGTCTAAGATGTAGCTTACGGCTAACCGTTTTTACGCTCGAGGGGTTATCCGAGATTTAAACCTCAGCCAACTTCACAGTTTGTTTCTTGAGCTATTATGTGATATACTTTAGGATTTTCCAGCATCTAGTCTTATATTGTCATAGTCACATGTGATCTTGAGGGGCGTGGTATTCTTCGGGGTTCCTCACTTCTCGTTACCTTTCGATCAATGTTCTTTTGTTATTCAATGATCTAAGGAGCATTCTTGGACATTGCCAATTCACTTGCTTATTAGTGGCTCCTTTTTAATACTCGTAAAACCATTAAGTAATGTTTCAGGCCTAACATTTTTGAATATGACGGACGGATGTTAAATGACATATTAATTGAAAGATTATTTTTTCTAGGTAAAAGGTTTTCGTGAGGTCCTGCCCAGTACATAAATAGGAGCCGTTTATACGTGAAAATGTCCAAAAAATTTTACAAAAGTAAATTAAAAATAAACGTGTTGCGTTACAATGCAAATGTTCACATTTAAGCCTAATTGGAAACAAATATTTTCTTTCTGTCTGTATCTGATGTACAATAACCAAAATGACCATTTTATTTATTGATAACCAATATGGTACGTGAAGTTGATAAATTTTATCCATTTTAGCAGATGGAGATGACATAATCCGTTGAATGTAATAGTGCTGTTAAAGATACTGTGGACAGGCAAATCTTTTACTCAAAGTATTTCCTTATTGTATGATAAATATTGATGTAAAAATAAATTATCTTAATTTATGTCACCGTTTGTAATTAATGTTAAATCTCTCTGCCATGAAAAAATACCTATACCTGTTCCCAAAAAAGTAAATAGTTCACAATGTTTGGCTAGAAGCCGTCTTAGTTTAATGTTTTGCCGAGAGGTAGCAGCACTAACGGCCAGGATATTGATTCCAAGCTACCGCCTCCTGATGCTAGATGGCAGCTGTACGCTACCTCCAAACGATCCAAGCAAATATATTTCGTATTTGATTGTAACTTCTTGTATAATTTTATTGGTTTGAAGAAATATATTTTTCCATTTATCAGTCTTGAAGAGTGACACCTAATATGCAAGTACACACATACCGTTGGCAAATCATATAACTAATCATTAATAAATACTAGACAAAGTTACGTCATAAATTTTTAATAGCCGACCCCACAAACATTAATTAACGACCATTAATAATTCAATACATTAGTTATTTAAACCATCATTAAAAACTTCAAAATTAACATTTTTGATTTTTGTGCTAAATAGTAAACTCGGAGCTACCAAGAAACTCTTGTTTGTGGAATACATTGTACCCGATTATTTATTTATTAGGTCTCAACTTGTTATAACTTTTACTCTATCAAATACTGTTATTATCAATTTATATAGGGTGTCCCAGAATTAACGCAAGATTGGAATTTGCCGCCATTTGTGCAGTAAAGTGCTGGCAACCCTAAAAAAAAAAACAATTTGACAGCTGACAGTTTAGGGTTAGTAAAAATGGATAGAACAACATGTCTTTATTGTTGAACATTATCTCAAAAATAATGAAAGTTTGGCGGCCGCAGTTCGAAAATGGCATACAAAATATGGTCGGAATAGTGTTTTGACTTCATCAACTGTGAAGAGATTAATTGAAAAATTTAGGGAGACTGGATCAGTTGGAGACACTAAACACACTGGTCGTCCAAAAACCAGCCGTTCAAAAGTCAATATCGAAACAGTGCGTGAGAACATAAATTCGGCGTCGTAGACAAGAATTGCAAATTTCAAGAAGCTCTCTACAGCGTATACTCTACATCCTTACAAAATTCAGTTAACACAACAATTGAAGCCTAATGACCATACACAGCGAAGAGAGTTCGTTGAATGGATTATTGAACTTCAACAAGTGGATGCTGATTTTTCGAGCAAAATTATCCTAAGGGATGAAGCACATTTTCATCATGATGGCTTTGTTAATCGACAAAATTGTCGCATTTGGGGTTTGGAGAACCCACATGTGATTGTTGAAAAACAAATGGATCCACAACGAATCACTGTTTGGTGTGGATTTTGGGTTGGAGGCATCATTGGACCATACTTTTTTGAAAATGAGGCTGGTAAATCAGTGACTTATACTGGTGCTCGATATCGTGGCATGATAACAGAGTTCTCTGTGCCGAAATTGGATGATATTGATGTGGCTAATATGTGGTTTCAACAAGATGGTGCCACATGCCATACAGCCCATGAAACAATTCAAATACTGCATGAGACATTTCCAGGTCGTGTACTCTCTCGTTTCGGTGAACAGAATTAGCCCCCTAGATCGTGTGATTAACACCTTTAGTTTTATTTTTATAGGGTTATTTGAAGTCAAAGGTGTATGTCAACAAGCCCACATCCATCCGTGGATTAAAAGAGGAAATTCAACGCTGCATCAACGAAATTCAACCAAGTTTTTGACAAATGGTCATAGAAAATTTTGACAAAGTAGTGCGTATGTGCCAGCAAAGTCGTGGAGGCCATTTGCCCGACGTGTTATTCCATAATTAACCCTATCCTATTTACTTTATAATTCAATAAAAAAATAACAACAAAAATACTAAAAGCTTTGTTTTCTATTTAAATCAAATCTTGCGTCAATTCTGGGACACCCTTTATATAGTGGATCCCGGGTCTTTAACTAGCTGGTCCCTGGATCCACTACAGTTGGCCAGTCCACGGATCCACTGCAGGTCAATTTTTGAGTATAGTGAAGGCCCTGTTGATGTTATGCATTATTTTTTTCACTGGCTCCATTCCATAGTAGGCAGCAACGAGAACTAACGTAAAACAAATTTGTGGGCAGACATTATCGCTCATGAATAATCAAACCAAAACCAGCACGCCGATCCCTTAAATCGTCAAGTTATTCGGCAATGGAGCTTTATATACTTAGCTTTATATTTATACTAAGCATTTAAAGCTATCACAAAACTATAAAATGCAAAAACAATGCAGGACATGGAAAAACAATAAATGTTGTGGAAGATCATCATTAAATTATTTATCCCTGGATACGATGCCAGGGAAAAGGATTATCAATTAAAAATTTCCTTTTATATAAATGCATAATATGACATCCTCTAGTAGACAAATGACCAAGAAGCATTAAGAAAAAATGATTCAAACAGCAACATTTGAAGGGCCACTATAAAAACGGGACTGTAAACAAATGCTATTTGGTTAGATCGCTGACGACTAGTGCACACTGATATATATTGCTTCTTCTTTATATATCTAAGTCGAATGGTTTGCTTATACCTTTAGTCCTTAAAACATCATCTACAACCTCCGCCTGACATACGGGACTGGGGTGTCTCCTGGGTCCCGGCCGGTTCCATGGAGTCTGGACAGCCAAACAAACAAACTGCTCCCTGACAAAAAGGTTCTTGGTTCTGGACGGACAGAGATTTTTATTTTTATTTACAACATCGGACCTTTAAGGGGTGTCTGTTCATAATGAGAGTAGATTATGTCGCAAAATCCCAATTAAATAATATTAAAAGATAAAATGAATTGAGATAGATAAAAAAAAAATTAAACAAGTCTATTATCTACGCCTACATTATACAAAAACCCTCTACTTTGTACCGGTTCACATAAATACCTCTACGTAATGTGTATTTTTTCTCATTGGGATCGCTACGTCCTAAGCGTAATCGACTGTTTAGCAGAAAGTAAAACGCTGAACGACACCCTTGGCACCTGTACGGTTATTACCTGCGGGGAATTACAGGGATTAGTGAATTACAGTGAGTGCAGTAGGCAGTCATTTCCTCTTAATGCCTGTCCGTACGTCTGTCGAGAGGAGCTGCGGTGTACAACAGCTGCCCACTCATTGCGTGATTGTCAGACATTAGCCACCAACAGTAAACACCCTGCGGCACCCTCCTTATTACGACTGCTAACAGGTATGTAATTTATTGTCTAGTTCGGATCGTGTGATACAACCACCATCGAAATATTATCAATTATTCCGAATGACCCGGAGCTGATGTCCTTCAACCGTGCTTTCCTACATCATAGTACAGAAGATACAAAAACTGACAGTGCTCACGTATGGTTTAGTCTCGATTACTTGTGTAATCAATTTTAATTCTGTAAAATGAGAGTACTTGAATGTTAACCATAAATAGTCAGAAATCATTTATTTGTATTTGTGTATAGGGATGTTGAAATACTACTGAAATTTCTGGCTGTCCCTGTGATTATTTTATATGAATTAGATGGGTCTGGAGTGTACGCAGAATTTTTTTTGGGGGGGTGGAATTTATTAAGAAGAATGCAGGTAAGCACTTTTGGTTGAGACAGATCCATATTATTTCCTCTATTGAATGGTTTTTTATTTCGGATATTGCTAGGTATAAAAAGATATTTGTTCATCAATTTCGGGGGGAGATATCCCCCTGTCCCCCCTGCGTACATCACTGTGCCTGTGTTCACACAGCCTCATGAGGAAAAATGAGTCTGTACTTCAATAAAGCACATCCGCTTTAGAAAACCATGTATGATATGAATAATGGCGGCAACTTCAATAGGCATAGTATTTTTCATGAATGCACATTAGGCTAATATTACATAAAAAAAAATTGTTTTTTTCTTTTAAATAACTCTAATAATATTCCGTGATGATCGAGCGTACTGGAGGAGTGGGTCTAGAAATTCCTCTAGTTTGATAGATTGAGGCAACCAATAGATCTTTGTGTAATACATAGGAGTGTAAAAAACAATAATAATGCTCATACCCTCCAATATTCTTCGCATCCAGTCCCTCCAATCCAGAATCCTCCGTAAGATAGCCAATTTTCCCTTCTATACCAATGACCATACCTTTCAATGGTGATTATTAAAGTGATAAGTTAAACGGTTTTTGCTAATGAGCCTTTTCTCCCATAAAAGTAACAAGAGGTTATAAACTGAAGTCCAAAGCACTGCTTAAAATACTATGAATTGATTGCATGAGTATAAAATTATGAAACTTTTCTTTTATAAAAGAAATATAACAAGTATATCGGAAACTTGATTGTACCTTTTTGATGCACCAAAAATCAAAAATGGGTGATGTTTCTAGAGAGTTTAGGATAACCATTAAGAGAGCAGAAGGCTCCAATGGTTGGAATTCTGTCTGGGTAGTATAGTTGGTATGAGTCCTAACGGTAACCTGAAAGTCTCCGGTTCGAATCCTGTCTCAATCGAACGCCTTATAATACTTTTAACTAAATTATTTGTTAGAATTTAACGTGCTCATATACTACAGGTAAATACATAAGAGTAATTGCATACAGTGCCAACTAATGATTAGAGTGTTGATTTTTATTACACTTGTATGTGATATTATAGTACTTAGGGATTTTTATGTGAAAATCCTATGTAAGCATTTACGCACGCGCGAGCGTGTGTGTAATTGTTTCAATATTTTATTTTTCGAGCAAGTTCTTGTTTTATTTTCTTCATATTTTGCTTTTGTTTACTTTTACTTAATGTTGAATTTTTAATTCCTGATGAATTTGTGTATTTTATGTGAATATGCATACTTTGTTTTATATGTTTTTTTATTTAATTTATTTTTGTATTGTAAATTTTAGAGCGGAATCTCTGAAGGTGATTAATGATTGCAGCAAACATTCATTGAATTAATGTCTATATCCAACCTCATATTGTATTTCTTTGTAAATATTCCTAAAGAACTAACCACAGGATATTGAGGAAAAATACAAAAAAAGATCGGAGTTAACATTGTGTATCAGAGATTAACATCAAGATGCAGAAACTAAGCTTGATGATGCACGCCCTAATTACCAAGTGAAGTAGCACATAAAATGTTGTAAACTCTTAAATGAGCAATAATATCATTTAGCGCATTAATACAGTAACACAATTTATACACTATAATACTCATCATACTAAAAGTTGGTCTCACTAGGTACACTTGGATACTTTTCGTTTTGGAGAACCAAAAGCATGCTCGGCTTATGACCACTATTAAATCTGAAGTACAGAAAATAAAATTATTGTGACCAATCCAGTTATTATCTATTTGTTCTATTGAAAACTTTCAAAGAGTCCTCTTTATATTAAATAAAGGTTTTTTTCTCAACTTACCCAGTCCAAGGATAATAAAGATATTATTATTATTATTTCATATACATAAATACATAACACTGCAGAGATTCCCCTCTGCAACTACTGATACATACTGCCTGGTCATAAGTCCCCTTCGCTTCAGGACTCGCTATTGTAGAGCAGTCAATTAGCTCCACACAATCAGTGCTATCATCACCCCTGTCCCCATGCGGTCTTCTCTTGGTATTTTGCAATAGTGATTCATGATGGCCCTGATACAATCATATTCAATATGTTTTAATTCAAATTAAGGTTTATTTCTTGGAAAATTTCAGTAATCACAAGTAGGAAATCATTCAAGAGTTCTCTTTATTTTTCGTTGGATTATGGACGGGTAGGTTGATGTTAAATCGTTGTTTATTAAAGATAATAAATCAAATTAACTTTTATTTCTTTGCTGTTTTTTCGTCGGATTTTTAAGTATAATACAAGAATACAATTCTGTCATTTTCTATATTGGTTATTTTTTAATGTTCAAATCAATAATTAATTTGAAATACGTAATAAAAATAATCATCTGTTCATATTCAATGCATCTAATCTCTTCACAAAAAAAAACTGACATTACCGCTCTTGCTTATGAATACAATATTCATTGAATTAATAGTAAATTTTAATTAAGGACAAATATTATTTTTATTGATAAATGGTGATATATGGCGAAAGTGAGTATGCTGGCTAAATAAATCCCAAGTTACTTCACTGTCCACCCCTATAATTTATTATTTCTAAATAATATTTTATGTCCAATTTTAGGTCTTTTTATATTTGTATAATAAGTTAATAAGTCTTTTGGCTTAATGTTATCTGCTCGTACCTACTCATACCAACACCTATGTTACCTTCAATCGTGGACCAAGTTGGAACCTCCTGCGTGTCACAACTAGTGGGATTTCGATTTTTCCCTCTAGATGGCCTTAAGCCGATAATGTATCGAGGCCTGAAGATCGATGTGGGCCGTGAGCACACAGGTGCAGGCGCAGAGGGCCCCGCTCGATAGCGCTCCTTCTGCCTGCCTCCGGCCTCTTACTGGCTCTCTGTCTTTCTCTCTCTCTCTCTCTCTCTCTCTCTCTCTCTCTCTCTCTCTATCTCTCTCTCTGTTTGGTCAACTAGCCTATCTAAAGACCAACTATTGATTACCATCTAAGTATCGATACAAAATCTCTTAACGCCGAAGGATGTACAAAATAAAACCGTATAAGATACAAATACTAAAGTTTAAAAATATATTGTTGGTGAATACACTATCTTGCAAATTGGTCATAGGTTCTCGGGAAGTGTTTAAGGTAACTAACTGCTAGTAGCTAAACGTTCAACGCTCAAATCTCTAGCTAAATAGACAACGATCTTCTATTTTATTAATTAACAAAGAATAGCTCTACGAATTAGAACCAAACGGGGATGAAGTCCATCATATGGAATTATTTATACAATTTGAATAGGTATTAATGACATGCCGTCAAATTTTCATGAGTAGAATGTGGTTGTTGCAATTTGCAATTAAGATTTTTGAAATGTCGTTATGATATCTGAAAGAGGTTCGATGGATAATTGGCTAACTGATAGGACGAATCCGATTGAATTGTGACAATCGATTGTGAGGCACAGAAATTCAATAAAAACGCGCTGAACTTCCTTAGACAAAATGCCATTGTTATTAATGCAAGGCTAAATAAAGATTAATAAATAAAAAGTTTCTCATTACATTTGTTTCATATTTGGAAACTGTTTAGTATCTATCGCTTTCTTGTCACGAGTGTCTACGAACTAGGAAGTAGCTCTTGTTTTTGTTTTTTCAATTCAAAACTATTTTTTCTCTATTTTACCAGGGTCATCTAACCCAGACCCCGACATAGCATCCCATAACCTTCAAAAACACCTTGACGAGATCGATTATTGGTGCAACCAATGGCGGATCAAAGTTAATGAAGCAAAATGTTCCCACATTACCTTCACCCTTTGTCGCAAGTCTTGTCCACTAGTTTATTTTAATTCTATTCCTCTCCCTGTATCCGAGACAGTACGGTATTTAGGCTTCCATCTCGATAAACGACTGACCTGGAACCCACATACGAGACTAAAAAGACAAGAACTAAACAGCCGCTTTGGACAACTATACAGACTACTTCAAAGGACATCCCATCTCTCAATAGAAAATAAACTACTAATCTACAAAGTTATACTTAAACCAATCTGGACATACGGAATAGAGCTATGGGGGACAGCAAAAAAGTCGAACATCAAGCGTATCCAATCCTTTCAATCAAAAGTCCTGAGAACAATAGTAAATGCCCCTTATTATGTCAGCAACAAAACCCTTCATAACGACCTTAATATACCCTACATTCTAGAACTCATCCCTTCCAAGTTTACGAAATTCCACAGTAGCCTTTCCAACCACCCTAATCCTGTAGCACAGTCACTGCACTGCGTCACTCATCCCTATAATCCTCCTCGGAGACTGAAACGGCAGTGGCCTCGTGACCTGCTATAATCAAGTGACAGTGGGAGTCCTGGCAATGGCCAGTTTCTCCAATCATGTCCTGAATGAATGAGCGAGTGAATGATGAAATGTAAATATGGTATGAATGATCGTATATCTTAATTACTTATTGCCTAGCAAGGCAGATTGTAATTTTAGCACAATAAAGGAATTATATATATATTTTACCAGGACTATAAATATAACCCTATTTATGAATCCTAATAGTGTTATCTAAGTTGAATACCAAAGCCTGGAGAGATGGAGTGAGATTTCAATATAAAGCAGAGCCTAATAGGTATGGCAGTGGTATGGAAAACATCCCAAATATGGTGGGGGAGGACCCGCCGTTATTGGAAGAGGAGGCAGCAGGAATTTAAATATCCCTGACTATGGGGCGAGAAGTCGGCATATCGGCAACCTCAGGTCTCGACCATTGTCTTTTCTCGTCGTAGCCATTGTGCCATTTTGAAATCATTAAAATTAGTCATTAAAAAATAAATGTGATGTTTTATTTAGGACGATACAAACTGTTGGATTGATTAAAATTGTTTTGTTCTCACCATTCGGAACCGGTGATTGTGTTACTTAAATATCGGTGTCCGAATTATGACAGTGTTGCTTTAATTGTCCTGAGCCATTCTAACGATAGGTTTTCAGAGGCTAAAACAAAGATTACAACATAAAATACTGATACATAGTCCCATGTGATACAATACCATGCATGCAAAAATAATAATGTAATAGTTAAATATAAGTTATAAATTAAATGTAATCAATCCCATACACAACTTGATTAAAATCTTAAATAAACGAATAGACCAAATATCGAGATTAACATTTCACGCTTAGATTATTTTAAAGAAATGGAAATTGAGTTAAAGATTTGATATTTTATACTTACCGTATAGTTAAATTATGAATAAATCACTCTCGGTTGGCAAGAGCTATAATTTGGAACTACCTCTCGACGACACCACGCGATCCCTAGCACCAAGATGGTAAATCAAGCCACTGTAGGGCCAAACTGACTTAATACATTGAAACATAATGTGTACCAGAGTACAAACTACGGTTACATATTAGTGAGCTAGCTAATAGTAAAATATTCATGTTCATCATTTTAATACACAGTATTTATATTTATGGATTTAAAAGGTAATTAAAAAAATGTTAATAAAAGGGGTTTTGAGGGGAAACAAAAAAAAAAAACTAGCCACCTGCTATACTGTACGGTGCACCGCTTTTTAGTTAATTGACTGAAGTGACAATTTCAAAACGGCACACTTATTAAAGTGTTCCAGCAGCTGATAAAGAGTGAGCTCCACAAGGAGCTGCCTACGTGGATGAATTCATTCGCCGTAGACGTATCAAATTCTTCGAATCGTTGCAACACATGACCAAACCCGTGTTTAAAACGATTACCCCTGCTCCGTTCCCCTGTCGATGGGAGAAGGCAGTCGAGGCTGGAACGGTCTAGTTTTAATTTTGTATGTAAGTTTAGTTTTAGTCCCTTTTTGTAACCCGAAAGTAAGCCCCATCAGCTAGTCCTGTTTTTGGTTTATATACTTTTAACAATAAAAAGAATGTTAGTTTTTAAGTTATGCACTCTTTAAAATGCATAAGTTATGCGGTATAAGGAGCCACACACAGGTTATATTGTCTATAAGTTTATTATTTTAAAACATATTAATTAAATAGGGGTTAAGAAAAAAAAAATTAACTAGCCTATATTACGGGTGTTATTTGTCGTTAATACTTGACATGCCACATACTAAAATGATTATGAATGCATAGTGGGTGACTTTCATAATATATAGCAAATTTAATATTTAAACTATGAAATGCTAATTGTAGCCTGTTGGTTGGACCCGTTTAAATGCGCCCTCCTCCCAACAGCTCCGCGGTCGTGGTACCCATTGGAGCCCGCTGGAACAAGGCCGCTTACAGTATCGATTATTAATTCATCACGGGCGCCGACGGAGGAAGCTCCCGACGAAATGATGGATGACGCCATGAATGTATAGCAGCATTTTTAGTGGTGGCGGTTGGGGCTCCGGCACCGCGAGGCCTCCCGAATTGATTGGTCACACTGGCTCTAATGAAATGTCGGCCGGGGTAGTGTGCGCTGTATACGTAACAGGCAAAACCTCATCCACTCATGTATGTACCCCCCTTATTAACTTTTCATCATGCTGAGTCTTTGATAGATTCAACTACCACTGGCGTCACTATACTCGGTTTAATTATTTTTACGGATTATTTGTATAGTTACCTTCGTTCAATTACTATTCCAGACAAGCCAAAAAGCACATTCAAATTAAATTAAAAGGGACTCCAAGTCATACAGTGACCAAAACGCGAACTAGGATCAATTTTTCAACTTTATCTAAATCAAATGACTAATCGTTCAATCTTTTGTGCATTATATTTAAAAACGATGGTAATTGATTCTCGCTATAGTATTCTATTATTCTACTACACCCTTAAACATGACGTTTACACTCCGAAGTACCCCTCCATGACAAAAAAAATCCAGTAACTGAAAATGTGTAATACTTAGAACTTACACTTAAGTCTGACTTGGAAATCGTAGGCGTAGATGTCAAACACTAACACCGCCTAAAATTGTTGAAGCATTTATTCGACCAACGCTCAAAACATCCTTGCTCCAAAAACTTTTAACATATAAACATCTACTCAAAACTAATTTGAACATACCGGAGCCAAATTTACGGATGCTCTAAAAAAAACTATACAGATTTTTCAGTAAAAAACACTATGACTTAAGGTGTACCATTTTATGTATGTACTGGTACCCTTCAGACTGACCTAAAAATTCCTTAAGTTCACTACTGCATTAGAGTATACAGAATCTTTCGCGACAAACTACGCCGACACCCAAACCCACTGATACAGGGACTAGTAACCAAACCCACCTGAATTACCTGGTAACAAGATGAATACTGAGGTCGACGTTGGAGTAGAGCTCTTCTAAATCAATATCAATAAGAGTTCCACCAACTTAGCTTGAATAGTGTAGGGGAGGTTTCACTGGGTGTCCTCTGCTTGTGACTCAATAAATAAAGTTAGACTCAAGAAGTTTTTTTAGTTTGTGTTAACTTCATATAGTAATTTCTCTTTGAAAAAATATATTGACCTTAAAACCCGGATTTTTCTAATTAAGACTATGAGACAATAGGTTGGCAAAATTGCATAATTAGACCCTTACATTACCTTGAGTGTATTCTATAATTCGCAACAGTAGAAAATTGTGTACTTTTTACGGAATGCTGTGCCGACAGCTTGGCGACTGGAAATGCCCAGAGCAGCTATACAAAATGCTGTTTTCCTTCTTGAAGAACAGATCAGTGAGGGCACGGGTGGGTGGTTGCCTCTCTAACCCATTCCCTCTGACTTGTGGAGTTCCTCAAGGTTCTGTCTCCGGTTATTTTCAGCATGTACACATCTGAAATTGTAGGAACGAACTATAAGAAAGCTACTGTAATCGCTTTCGCCAACGACATTGCCGTTTACAGCAGCAGCATGAGTGCACAAAGAGCTCTTACACAGGCCGAGTCAGTTTGTAACGTTATCAGTGACAGACTGGGCATGTTAAACATCAGCGTAAACGCCGGGAAGACCGACTGCGTAATCTTCTCCCTCCAAAAGGGGAAAAAACTTGCCAAAATCATATAGTATAGGAGGGTAAGAGAACTCACCAGCTTTCTCAATGCACTATCTGGGTTTAAAATGGATAGGCATCTCCATTTCTCTACTCATTTTAGTAATAAAATAGAAAAAGTACGACACAGGTCTTACCGGCTATCGCACTTGCTATCTTCGCCTAACCTGTCGCTTCGTCTCAAACTGATGATCTATAAATGTGTCCTCCGGCCAGCTATGTATCCCCAAAGTGGGGAGGAGACGCCCGGCGCGGGCTAGGGTCACTACAGCCTCTTAGCCGCCGTCCGGCGAGTGCTTAGGAAGAGATAGAGTGGGCGGACCTATGGTCTTTCACCCTAGCTGCCGGCCTAGTCGGCGGGCAGCCTAATTCGCTTTGATCTGACTTCATAAGATTTTTAGAAGGTGTGTGCCCCGACAGTGGACTATGTTCAGGAGAAGATGAACAGGTTAGGTTTATAGGTAGTTTATGTGGTCTTGGAATGACCACGAATTCACAATCGGTGTCTAAGGGTAGGCGATAACCGTCTGGATCCCAAAGGCAAGTGTGAACCTGAAAGAAGCAGACTGGATTCCCGTGGGAGATGTTACTGGTAAATTTGTAGGCTACGGAAACCGTCGTCCGCGAGGGAGAGGTCTCTCCCAAGGAGGTGCTAGTTTTAGCGAGACGAAGGCAGATATTCCCACTAGAAAGGTGAAAGGTCTGACAACGCCGGACTAAAACATAGTGAGGTTAGGAGAGAGAGATGAAGAGGTAGTTGAATGAGAATACCATGGTTTGAGTTCATTATGTAAATTCTCTATGAGGCCGGGGCTTATATAGGAAACCAGCCAGTAGGGTGGGGATAAGTCCCCACCTACGGCTGTTTCCCCTACTAGTTCAGTTCCTCCCTCCACTCTCACTGACGTTATAACCTTTATTAAACATAGATACATATTTTCTAATATTCATTTAATGAAATAGATACAAGGTTTGATACGAGAAGAGGGGAACTTAAAATCATTCATAATTAAGAGTTGGCCACAACAAATGTAGCGATGGTACAGGAAATACAAGAATGATTTGTAAATGGATTCGCCTGAGGATCTATACTTATATATAATTATCTGTAAATTTAAAGGGGCTATTAAAGAAAAAAAAAGTACAGTTGCAGTTGTTTATTATACAAGGCAGCTAATAACTACTAATTTAATAATTAGTATAATAATAATTTAACTGCTTCAAATTTTCAAAACCGGGTACAAGTATCTTATTTTTCATTGAAAACGGCTGATTTATTTAAATCCATATTCAAACTCAAAAGTCTCAGTTTTTCCCTATAATTTTGACACTATTTCGAAGTCTATGAGATTCGATTTTGGAATGGAAAAAGCTCCAAAACGACGTGTCACTAAATCAAATAAAAAAATTAAAACTCAAATTTGGGTGGTCAAACATTTTTTTTGGTAGTTCTTCATACCTAAAGTTTTTTTTTTTTTAAACTCCTACTAAAACGTCTACTTCCAATTGTTGAATCCAAAAACCTTTTTCCCACACACCAGTTTGGTTTCCGCCAACGACATTCCACTGCTCAACAAGGCCTTCGCGTTGTTGATCACATCTCCTCAACCCTTGAAACCAAACAGTATTGCACTGCTGCCTTTCTTGATATAGCTCAAGCTTTTGACAGGGTTTGGCACGCAGGTTTACTCTCTTTACAGCTGCTCTCTCTTTGCAGGTTTACAAGCTCAAAAGATATATAACCACAGAGCTTTTTCCTAATCCTGCAGTCCTACCTTTCAAACCACTTCTTCCAAGTCCGCTGTGGTTTAGAATACTCTAACTACTATCCCATAAATGCAGGAGTTCCACAGGGCAGTGTCCTGGGCCCCATCCTCTATAACCTATACACTGCTGATGTCCCCTCTACTCCCAATACCTTCTTGGCCACATTTGCAGATGACACTGCAGTATTGTCATCTAACCCAGACCCCGACATAGCATCCCATAACCTTCAAAAACACCTTGACGAGATCGAGTATCGGTGCAACCAATGGCGGATCAAAGTTAATGAAGCTAAATGTTCCCAAATTACCTTCACCCTTTGTCGCAAGTCTTGTCCACTAGTTTGTTTTAATTCTATTCTTCTCCCTGTATCCGAGACAGTACGGTACTTAGGCTTCCATCTCGACAAACGACTGACCTGGAACACACATACGAGACTAAAAAGACAAGTACTAAACAGACGCTTTGGACAACTGTACAGACTACTTCAAAGGACATCCCATCTCTCAATAGAAAATACACTACTTATCTACAAAGTTATACTTAAACCAATCTGGACATACGGAATAGAGCTATGGGGGACAGCAAAAAAGTCGAACATCAAGCGTATCCAATCCTTTCAATCAAAAGTCCTGAGAACAATAGTAAATGCCCCTTATTATGTTAGCAACAAAACCCTTCATAACGACCTTAATATACCCTACATTCTAGAACTCATCCCTTCCAAGTTTATGAAATTCCACAGTAGCCTTTCCAAATACCCTAATCCTGTAGCACAGTCATTGCACTGCGCCACTCATCCCTATAATCCTCCTCGGAGACTGAAACGGCAGTGGCCTCGTGACCTGCTATAAACGCGTGACAGTGGAAGTCCTGGCAATGGCCAGTTTCTCCAATCCTGTCCTGAGCGTCTGTGGCTCTCGCGCTCTTGGTCAGTCTCCACTGGCTAGTATCCGGTGACGCGTGGGGGACTTCCCAAGACTCCGCTTTCTCTTCACATGTGGACTTGGGAGGCCTCTGGGCTGTCTGTAAATATTGTATGAATGAGCGAGTGAATGATTTTAACTTAAGAAAAATCTCCTGAACTTGATATGGCACCAGCTGAAATTCTCCCCACGATTAATTAATTTCATGTTTTTTAATTGTACTTTATTCTATCGACTGAAAATCCAACAAATAATAAAGCAAAATTTGCTCATTTTAGAATGATTGACTATGCTTTCTCAATTCAATTTCATCTTAGTTGGTTTCCTATTTCCATCCATCAGAAATAATTATTGTAAATGATTCAAGATTTGTCCCTTGACTGCCAAAATAAATGGGCGTGAAAAAAAAAAAATTAAATAGTTATTTTTATTTAAAAAAATTAAAATAAATATATAAAAAAGCATGTACAGTTAGATTTGATCTATCTACAATGTATATTATACTATGGCGATATTTCATTATTTATAGTATCCTATATTGTGTTTTTGAAATGGTATGAATATGGTTAAATATATCTGATTACCACGATGCTACCGGAATAGAACATATTATGAATACTATCATGTAATCACTGTTTCCGCTATTACTCGGGGAAACCTCCCCGAACCACCTTTAAGTCTAATATCGATGCATTTGTAATCCTATTTTTATTCATCATACGTAATTATTTATCACTGCCTCAAACTACTTAACCGGTTACTTAATAAATACTGAAAACTGCCAATCCAACTGAAAAGTTGAAGTCATACATTCACTTATTGAAATAATTTGAACAAAATCAGTACAAATATATGGAAATGCGAAAAATCCTGATCCTGAAAATACGGAGATTTGAATCAAAGTGTTCAGGGAGATAGCAACACATGCACATTGATCAACAAGTTTCATACTTGAAGGCTGACTTGATGAAATCATAGGGACGTTTCCATTACAAAGTATCTGGCCATTTGAACACACTGATTCAAAAACCGTCCACACTTGACTTACGTTACCCTAAATGCCTTCGGAGTGGGGATAACCAAACAATCCTAAATATATAAGAGTGGCATACTATAACATTAATTAAATTAACATTAAATCACTGTACATGGAGGCTTAGTGTCACTGGATGTCCTTCACCCTTATGCCCTCATGGATGTCATTCACATTCGCTGGTTGTCATTCTAGTTCACAGTTGTGAATCGATTATTAATATAGAAAAGCGAATCTTATTCACACTCAAGCTGAAATGTATATTGAATATTTACTGAAGTGTCATGCAAAGAAGTTGAAAACTGCTATGCTTTATAAGACAGTTTGCGAAACGCAGCCCAGAAGAAAATATAAGTTGATATGTTGACGTTGTGGTGGTTCTGTTTCCGGTCTGTCACAGGGCTGGCACCTTTCCAATCTATAGGGTCCTTTGTCTGTCGGCCTGCCTGGGGATTTTTCCGATCAGCCCTTCCCTAGTTCTGTCACATATTGTTCGCGGGAAAGGTCTCCCTGCCAGCCAAGTGTGCGCCCTTTGTCGTCAAATTCAGCGGTCGTTTTTAATTTTTTTTTCGGTGTTAGGTGCTGTGTTTGTTGAGCTTTGGAAACCTAATAAACAAACAGGTTTGGTTCTCTGGCTTTGTCGAAATAACCCTTAAAACAGGACTTTATTCCATTGTTCAGAAATTTTCGTCCTCATATAAGAAACGTGTATTAATTGTTGTTACTAACTAACCTCTTTGCAGAAATATTGCCTAGTACAGCCGTTAGTAATAAAAATTAAAGACTTGCAGGGAAAGGTAATTTGATCACTTCAATCCTTCATCAGGGAAATTCACACAAATGTAAAATGTAAATAGCTATTAAATTCTAAACACATAAACCTTTGTAAAACGAAACCTATTTATAAATCACACAGTTGACCTAGAATATCCACCTCAGCAATAATTCCGCTTTAATCTAAAGCCCAATCAATGGGATAAAGATGCTTAGGTACAGAATATAATTATGTCAATTTGGTCTCATTGAAGTTTTGTTCTAAGACTCCTTTTTATATGCTCAGCTACCAATTCGGAAAAAAAAAATTGATTTAGTAACATTTTCCAAATAAAAATGAGATTTTTGTCCAAGTTTTACGAAATATAACACAGGTTGATGTATGACAGTAATAAGCAAATGAACTACAGTAGAATCTCCCATATCCG
Organism: Acanthosoma haemorrhoidale; assembly: GCA_930367205.1. Classification (NCBI taxonomy): domain Eukaryota; kingdom Metazoa; phylum Arthropoda; class Insecta; order Hemiptera; family Acanthosomatidae; genus Acanthosoma; species Acanthosoma haemorrhoidale. Next base: position 148,434,660 of record OV884011.1, on the reverse strand, counting down.
GACAGCCAAATACGTTAAAAAAAATAAGTGAAAAATGCGTTTAAACAAATTCATCATTCAACCTTAAAATTTCAACGCTTCAAAAATGTTGGAACAAATGTTCAATGACATCTTAGAGACAACATATGACAACATTGCTAGCGAACTGACTAATATTGTCAAAGGATAAACCACTGCAAAAACATTACTGACACTTAAGCTCCGAGTGGGTGACATGTGATCTTGTACAAGAATTAGCAGATGAGAAATTATATATCAGTGATGATTCTAAACCATTGAAGAAACACGCATTTTTTTCCAAGAAGGATTCCATGCCTTAGACACCAGCTTATTTTATCGATCATTCAATATTTATTTTATTTATAACGAATGTATATCTAGTTCTTTAATTTTTTTATTATTTTTAAGGTTCCATTAAAATTTGGAGACCAGCACGATCATTTCACACCTGCTGATGACATGGTCCTGGCATGGTGGTGGAGGCATCGCGGCTCGGGAAAGGTTGACATACAAACAGCTGTAAACCTACATTATCATGTCAAATAGTAAAGTTTATTCTAAATATATAAAATAAATGTATAATTACTTACATTTTTCTTTATTTCTACATATATAGTTATTTCGTATTATATCGTAACATAGTTCTATATCCTGAATCCTATATTGACTAGGATCATGTAGATCACCCCCGCCCAAGGGTACATACACATTACTAAAAAAGAGAAACAAGATTACTTATTATGCCCTTGTAAATAAAAGATTAATATGCAATTAATTAACTAATTAGGTGAAGGACAGAAAATATTCTGAAAATAAAAATGGTTATGTCCAACTAAGAAGCAGAAGTAATCAATGCTAGATAATATTGCTTATGTATTAGATATATCTTCTTGTATCGCAGATAAATAGCTTATATCACTTTTTGGATCTTTTATTTATAGACATTTTTCTTGTTGATTTAATTAATTTTAATCAATAGCTTTTAGGTTAATGAAGTTCGAACACATTACCACCAACCAGTAACAGTTTATAAAGTAGTTTTGAATACTGATCATACAAAGTAATAATTAATTAACTCCCGTGTTAGGTATAATTAAAATTCTATCCTCGGTGTATAGTTCCTCTGGAGCCGGAGGGCGCAATAGAGCGTGAAGCCGATATTTGGGAACTCTATAACTCACACGTGTCAGAGCCCATGACATAGGAGGGGGATATGCATGACAGACCGGAAGCGGGGAGACAGCCCCGCCAACCCTACTGCCGTCAACTTATCAACGTCCGCTTTCTTCGGTTCCCTCCATCTTTATTTAATTATTCGGCAGGCCGTGTAAAACAACCACCGCCGACACGATATCAGCGCTTCAACCGCGATAAATTATGTACATAGCTTATATGAGGTGGAAGAGGTATGAGGGGGTGTTCAGCTTTACCTCCCCCTCACTGCTCAATGTTTCCCTCTCTTACTTCTGAACATATCCAGTTTCCATTATACACCATACAAACAGCTTCATCGAATGTTATTTCATCACCAGTTTACTTTTTCTATGCTTGAGCTCATAAAAAAATACTTAATCGTATAATATGTAATAAAAAAATAAAAAAATTTGCTGAAAATAAACATAATTGGTCGACAATATAACGGTAAAAATGGGTATTCATTAATCTGTGAGGAATTACCTGATTAATTAGTAATCAATTAATCAATTATCGCTAAATTTCTACTCTTAGGTGCTATGACTACTACCGCCGTCAAACCCCATTTACAAATCAAAGTTGCAGTTATATTATCATTTATTTGCATTAACTTTGATATGCTTCCTACATTTTTATTCAAGACAGCCTGGGAGTTTCCGTTGGTGTTTAAACAATACATTTGCACTGAGTCTCTAGTAGCTTCTGATGACCTCGACCTGGACGTTGATCCCGCAAATGACAGTTCTGGTGTCACTGTGTGGCGGTGGGAATTTCGTTAAATTCCCTATTGATTATAGTCAGTGATTCTATTGATTAAAGTATTATATTATTTATTTAAAAAAAAAAAAAATGACACTTGAAACATATGTCCCACTTCAGCACTCATCCGGGGTTTTGAATATTTAAAAAAATTGAATCTATGGCGCACCTTATGAAGGAGTAATCTTCTATAACCCACCCCTGTGAATAGAAAATTAAAATCGCAACTCTTTTATTGTGCTAAAATTACAACCTGCCTTATTTGGCAATAAGTAATTGTGATAAATGTTCTCAGTCATACCATATTTAACATCTGCATTCACTCGCTCATTCATACAGTATTTACTAACAGCCCAGAGGCCTCCCAAATCCACATGGCTGTCACCTTCCTCCCATGCAAAAGAGGAAGTGGAGTCTTCGGAAGTCCCTCACGCTCCTCCGTCAGCCGCGTCACCGGATACTAGCCAGTGACGCTGACAAAGAGCGAGAGAGCTTCATACGCTCAGGACCTAATTGGAGAAACTGGCCATTGCCAGGACTACCACTGTCACGCATTTGTCACGAGGACACTGCCATTTCAGTCTCCAAAGAGGATTATAGGGATGAGTGGTGCAGTGCAACGAATGTGCTACCGGATTAGGGTGGTTGGATAGGTTACTATGGAATTTTATTAACTTGGAAGGTATATCAAGAATGTAAGGTATATTATAATCCTTATGAAGGGTTTTGTTGCTAACATAATAAGGGAAATTTATTATTATTCTCAGGACTTTTGATTGAATGGATTGGATACGGTTGATGTTCGACTTGTTTGCCGTCCCCCAAAGCCGTCCTTATGTCCAGATTGGCTTCAGTATAACTTTGTAGATTAGTAAATTATTTTCTATTGAGAGATGCTTTTGAGAACATTTTGCTTCATAAACTTTGATCGGTTACACCAATGCTCGATCTCATCAAGGTGTTTTTGAAGGTTATGGGATGCTATATCGATCAGGGTCGTGGGATGTCAAGACTGCAAATGGTGCCAAGAAGGTATTGGGGATAGAGGGGACATCAGCGGTGTATAGGTTATAGAGGATGGGACCCAGGACACTGCCCTCTGGAACTCCTGCTTTTATGTGATAGTAGTTAGAATATTCTAAACCACAGCGGACTTAAAAGAAGCAGTTTGAAAGGTAGGACTGTACAATTAGGAATAGGGCCTGCGGTAAATATCCTCTGAGCTTGTAAAGCAAACCTGTGTGCCAAGCCCTATCAAAAGCTTGAGCTATATCAAGAAAGGCAGCAGTGCAATACTGTTTGGATTCAAGGGCTGAGAAAATGTGATCAACAACGCGAAGGTCTTGTTGAGCAGTGGAATGTTGTTGACGGAAACCAAACTTGTGTGTAGGAAAAAGGTTTTTGGATTCGACAATTGGAAGTAGACGTTTCAATAGGAGTTTTTCAAATATTTTTGAGAAGATCGCGAGTAGGCTAATTGGACGGTAAGATGAGGCGTCATTGGGTGGTTTACCGGTTTGGGCGAATATGACAATAATGGAATTTTCCCAGATGAGAGGAATGTGCGTTGTTCGGATAATGCAATTATAAATGTAGTTTAGGAAGATTATGGCCCTGTTAACAGAGGGTGATGACTTCGTGTAGTTGGTGGTAGGCTGTTACTTCTCTAGCTATATTTATTCAAGTTTCACTCATTTATCATCACTGGGATGAGTAAACCCTAGACCATACTCCAAAATCCGTAACTAGAATGAATAATGCTTACAATTTCAACGGTGACGTACAATTTTTTAGTATTTAATTATGAATGATGTAAAAGAGTATCCTCAACCATGGGTAAAATTCCAAATTTTAATTCTTAAGCTGCTTCTGAGCTAGGATGTGAGAAAGTTAACAAAACGGGACCGTCTTTTGTAACTTTTTTTTTATTATATTTTCGTAGTTTTTTTACGGCTAAAATTAATCAGAATATGTTGAGTCGTTGAATAACGCCTTGAAAATTTCAGACTGATTGAATAATTGTTACGACCTCAATGACAGAACGTACAGAACGATAGAGAAACAGAATGTTTGTTATCTAAAGACCATTTGTACCTGAATGAGTAGATGAAGAAGATGATCCCCTTGGGGCTTGCTCAATTACGATTGATTATCTTCTTTCACTAATTTGTCATAGCGTCTCTTAATACTTAATGATTCCGTTATAATTTTATCCCACCTTCTACCAAAAATATGTTAGGAACTCTTTTTACTGGTCAATACCTGTAGTCATATGTTGATAATCAAACGTCAGGTTTGAAAAAAAGTACTGTTATCACAAATGTATCTCAAACGTACGTCGAATTGTTGTCAAGTTAACGAAAATGTTCGTTCATCAACGCTAGATTATTGCCCTTATCCTTTATTTCGGTTTTTCAGACCGGAACCTCATGAATACTCCTACAATAATCTCGTGTACGAGTCACACACTCGATCACTCCACATTATTGAATGTTGATTAATCAGATCATTTATCACTACTAACCATTGTCTAATTTGGTTTTAATTTTTTTTCGTTTGTAATATTTTCGTCACCGACGGAATTTCGTATTTCTACGCAGACTCGGAAATAGATAAGTAGTACAAAAATTGTACTAATTGACAAATATTATATATTAACCTGCGTATAATGCGACTGGTCTATAAGAAAGACAGCCGATGACATCTCCCCTTCCAGTAGCCACGGATGGAAGTGAGAGGAGATAAGAGTCTGCGATGATGAACCGATAGACAGAGAGTGAGAGAGGAAGAGAGAGAGAGAGAGAGAGTAAGAGAGGGTGGGAGAGGGAAGGGTACAGTCAGTGGGGCTGGAGTGCTACCACTCAACATTGTGAAAACATCCAATGTTTACTCAAATCTCTTCTCTGTTTAGAAATGTGACAAAACCTGATGGCTTTATTTGTCGGTTTGTCTAAACGTTACAGTTAGTCACCGCTGCACCCTACGCTTGAAACCTTAATGGCCATTTTTTTTAATGTTTAAGCCTCTCAAAGTTTGTGCAGTTAGTATTCCGATATGTGTGGGTGGGATTATCCTATACTTTTCTGTTACAATTTAGCAGTACGCTTGAGGATATTGTACGAATTGGGTCCGATGAAGCGTAACCAGCTTCCCCAAACGTTTTGTTCGTTGGTTAGAGGTCAGCGTTCTGACTTCAATTTCAAAGCTTTATACAAGGAATTTCGATTTATGCTTCTTCGCTTGATGGTCCATTGTTTTTTCTCTTGGCCTATTGTTCATCTTTCTACTAATGATCTCGTCAATCCATCTTCGTCGAGGTCTTCCCCTATTCCAGTTTAGTTTCTTTTTTACGCAATTTAAAAAAGAAAAGAAAAGTAATCTGGTACTTTTATTTAAGAACAACAAATAAGCTGATTCAATGAAATATGTATAGGCACAGGTCAGCCTATTTATGAGATGAAATGAAACTCTCTTTTTTCAATTTATTAATTTTAGTAGGCATAACAAGGCCTCAAATTCCTCCGTGGCTTATACGGCGTTGTCCGACTTGTCGCTACTCCACAGGAATGCGAAAATGTCAAATCCCGAAAAAGGAAAGATGGTCCTCTATCAGAATGTCTGAATGCAGGGTATCCAAAAACTGGAAATAATTGTGAACGGCAGTGGAGGAGCTCATATTTCTACAATGTGGATGAAAAACAAGAAATCTCATCAATGACGACTGGAAGATAGCGATTTAACTTCCCACATGGTAAAGGACCTTTGAAGTCTATACTTACACGTTCCATAGGGGAGGTGTCTATGATGATTTGATTGCCGGGATGATAAAATCTTGGCTTGACTTCATCACAGATCGATCGTATAGGCTGAAGATACTCTTCTCACTTCGTCGAGACTGTGAGGTAGAATTTTGCTCCTGACCCAGTGATACTTGTTTGTCACTCCAGGTTGGCAAAGAGCTTGGTTGAGATCAAATAAATTGTTTTACAGGCTGCACCGCAGATCCTAAAGAGGATATTACCCTGTTATTCTCTCTTCCCGGGCGAAAAATTATATCGAATTTAAAAGGAGCCGTTTCCAATCGCCAGCCTATTATTTTTTCATTTTAATTGACTGTTTTAAGCTAAATATAAATAAGAGTGCCTGCTGATCAGTTATAAGTTGAAAATATCGGCCAATGAGGTGATATCCCCATTTCCATAACCATAATGAGCAGCTTCTCTCTCTATAGCAGAGTGATGTTTTCTGTTTTCGAGAAGGTTCTTGAGAAGAAAGCAACAGGTTATCCATCTTGGCTCAATGTAGCAGCCAAGGCAACATCAGAGACATCAGTTTCTATGATTAAGAGAAAGTCTGGTGATATGGTCACAATAACACCATCTGAGATTTCTTTCTTGATTGTGGTAAAATCGTTGACTGCTTTTGAAGGCTTTTATTTTCTCCAAAAATCGGGGTACCCACTTTGATTACCTTGAAAAAAATCCCAATGTACGTTTTAGTGAGATTGTGTCCTCTGGCAATGGAGGGCCTTCGGGGTCTGGTCGGGAGATGCCCTTGGAATGATATTGTGAATGAATTTACATTTGATTTCATTTATGTCGATTCCATATTCTAAAACAGACTTAAATTTGTTTAAATTGTTTTCTTGTTCCACATTTGTTTTATCGTTTTACCTCAAATGATAATATCGTCGACATATGCACAAGTACTAAATAATTTTTCATTTGATATAATTTTATCTACTACTCTTTGAAAGGAAGCGACACCGTTTCTAACTCCAAATGGTATCCTAATAAGTTGGTACTAACGACCACATGCTTCAAAAGCAGAATATGTTTTTTCTACATCAGAAAGAAGTAATTGATGATAGGCACTATGTAAATGTATGGTACTAAATATATAGTTCTCTGCAACTTTTATAACTAACTCATTAATACATGGAAAAGGATAAGAGTCTAACGTTGTTGATCTATTTACTGCCTGTTAATAATGACCTAATGTACTGCAATACTAATTTAAAGATTTCTTATTAGTCTTATGAGAGTGCGTGTTTGCATAAATTACGGAATTTGAATTGCGGATAGTGGTGGGTAGGTATTGCGTTCTAAATGTCAATTGTTTCATACCTCCTTCACACCGTTACCCCTAAATGGTTTCTTCGTCATTTTCATGAGTGTCTCTATATCCATCTCTGCCTCAAGATTTGCTTTTATTTTCCGCATATTTTTCCTTGTTACCACTACAAACGTTTTGTACGAATCTGACCTCACCAAAAAACAAAAATTGAAGGGGTTCCCCTTTGACCACTAGTTTTAAGGTGTTCAAAAATTTTCTTCCAGCCGCCCTTCATATTTTTATGCCTGGAAAACTCCTGATTTTTTTTTTTTAACCCGCCTCCACGGAAAGCGACGATGTTAAGTGGAGCAGGGAGATTATCTAGTGGAAGTAACTACTTGAATCGGACTGACTCAACTTGCTGTTAAATGGGCCGAGAAATTTAATAACAGTTAATTCAAACTCCCCCTCCATCTGTGGGGCCTTTATGTCGGCGTGCAGATTGTCTGCCCTATGAAAGGTCAGAGGGCTCAAATGTCACGGGGGTGGTGATCTCCGAAGACCGATTGAGAACTCAAACTTCATGAATAATATTAAATGTGTCATATTATGATAATAAGGACTATCTTGGTGTGAATATAATCGTGAGGGGTCTTTCAAGGAGCAGTATTGTACCGCTTCTTATTACTTCCTGTACTTTGAGCTTTATTAGTTCTTGTAAAATGACGTTGTCGTAGTTTTGAAACTATGAGTTTCTAGGGGTTCTCACTTGGTACACCGCTACTTAAATGGTGATTCTGGTGAGTAATGATGATGTAATATAATAAATATGTATCGTGTATTCTGTATGCTCAATGCTCATTGCATTACATCAACATATAATTTCATGTAGCGGCTATGTATGGTGAACATTTTTGTGAATTATCATATCGCTATGCTTACGTATGTATTAATATTGTTTTAACTTTATTACTAGACTTCTGTTTACTAAGTCATAAAGGGATTTGTAGGATAAATAGATAGTTTCGAGAAAAAAAAAAAGCTTTGTTATATCATATTTTTCCATTCCTCATCCGAGAAAAATTCATATGTATATATTTGTATATGTATACAAATAACATGTGTTATATAATGTTTTTTTTCAACAGAAGGGAAAGCTGTTTTAAATTTAGCATTTCAAATATAAATTATATTATTCTGTATTAAGGATAGTTCTCTGTTTGTGAGTGTACCAAATTAAAGTCCTGCAATCACTCTCACTTGTTTAATAGCAACCGGGGACTTAAAAGGCGATTCTGCCCGGTACGGTTTCCGAGGCCATAGTTTTTCTTAATCAGTTGACAGGGGTTGCGGACGCTGGGAGGAATTAGGGATTTGTGGCTTCCTGCCGGTCCAGTAAATCGCAGAGACAAACACCGCCATAAAGCGGATCCGACTCGGGGGCGGCCTACGACAAAGAGGTCATTACCTAGGGCGAGACCATGGGAGCGGAAAAGATGGAGAGCACAGCTGTTTACCTGTTCAGGTATATGAATGGGGAGTAACCTACCTGGATGAGGACAATAGATCTCTTCCAGGAATCTGGAGCTGGACCAGTAGACCTCGTGTCGACCCGGCTCTTTTTTTTTGTTTAGCCATACCACTAGTAGCTACCGTGCGGATATTTTTTTTAGTCTTATTTTGGGCAGAAAAAACTGAGAGTTGTCTAGATAAAACGCACAGATTAAGACCGGGGAAAGAAATTCTCACGTTTCTGCTAGGACTCGACGTATTATTTAAAAATCTTGGTCCTACCTGTCGACCGTAATGCCATAAGTCACCCAGTCCATCAGTCGTGGAAATTCACTAACCATGTTAGATTTATTATACCCGTAACTAACATTTTTCTTTAGCAAATATTGAAATCTCAATTCATTTTTGGATATAAATTCTTTTGTACGACGGCTGAATTCATGCAGAATAAATATTGAGTTGCGTTGGAATAGGATTTTATAGAATATATCGGCATAAATGCTGCCTGTGAATTGGAAACATGCAGCCGGCAATAGGTCACATGTGCAATACGTATACAGCAGAGGAGCGCTTTGGAACTGCGGCGGTAGTCGTTTCCTTCCAGTTCCAGTCCCATTTGACCTTCGGCGGGGACTTGAACCTCGAATCTCGTTCCATACATGCCCTCCCCGTTACGACCTTATTCTACCTACACAACAACAACAAGAAGAACAATGCACTGGCACGTGCTACTTTCTCTTTCAATTTGCCAATAATGAACCGTTCATTATTTTGAATAGAACATTAAGAGAAACGGGTAATCTACATTTGTGGTCTTATTCCTTTTAATATGTGCAATTTCTCTTGTTGGTTTTGAAAACTTAATATCTTGGAGTATATTTGAACTTATGAGCCTGAATCCAGTCAGGCAATGCTGACCTAGGATTATCGTAGACCTGTCCCTTTTATTATTCTTTTATTTGTTATAAGTCAAAAAGTTTAGTAGTTTTTTTTTTATTAGAAAATCTTTTTATATAATTAAAATTACATCCTATTCTGTTTGAACAATAATTAATTGTATTTATTCATCCTATATTTACAGAGAAGTATTCACTCAGTCATTCATATGTTATATAGAAATTTACACAGTCCAGGACCGTCAGGACCAAGCAAGCAAGCGAAGGTTCGGTTTGACAAACTTTAGGTTTAACTTACAAAATTGAGTAGAGTAGGTTATCGGCGATAATAGATTCACTATCCCTCTACTTTTGCTGAATGTTAAATTGAACATTAAACATTAATAAGCAACAATGTCAACCAGAGACCTGAGGATCGCAGGCTCATTATTGTATAACCGTTTGGTGTGAAGTTGGCGATATTGCGAGAGAGGGCGAGAGGACCACTGGAATCTGGACCATTCAGATTAATTCCGTCAGGATTCCGGCCTGCAAACTAATATCTGGGGGCAGTTCACAGCTCAACTGCCACCAGGCACCGGCGCTAACTTCATATCTCCCATTGTCGCTAATTGTGAATCGGCATGGTGCGAGGGGTGGGGATGCGCCGTAGTCTACCCGCTTGTTCGCGGCAAAATTATAAAGGGCGCCCCATAATTAACGCAAGATTCTAATTCACCGCCATTTGTGCAGTAAAGTACTTGCGACCCTAAAAAAAAAAGCAATTTGACAGCTGACAGTTTAGGGTTAGTAAAAATGGAGCGCTACACGATAGAACAACGTGTCTTTATTGTTGAGCATTATCTCAAAAATAATGAAAGTTTGGCGGCCGCAGTTCGAAAATTTCATACAAAATATGGTCGGAATAGTATTTTTACTTCATCAGAAGTGAAGAGATTAATTGAAAATTTAGGGAGACTCGATCAGCTGGGGACACTAAACACACAGGTCGTCTAAAAACAAGCCGTTCAAATGTCAATATCGAAGCAATGCTTGAGAGTGTTGTTGAAAACCCAGGAACTTCAATTCGTCGTCGTAAACACAGTTCTTTGTGCCGAAATTGGATGATATTGATGTGGCCAATATGTGGTTTCAACAAGATGGTGCCACATGCCATACAGCCCATGAAACAATTCAAATGCTGCATGAGACATTTCCAGGTCGTGTACTCTCTCGTTTCGGTGATCAGAATTGGCCCCCTAGATCGTGCGATTTAACACCTTTAGATTTCTATTTATTTAATTGTTATTTGAAGTCAAAGGTGTATGTCAACAAGCCCACATCTACCCGTGCATGAAAAGAGGAAATTCAACGCTGCATCAACAAAGTTCAACCACATTTATGCCAAATGGTCATGGAAAATTTCGACAAAAGAGTGCGTATGTGCCAGCAAAGTCGTGGAGGCCATTTGCCCGATGTTTTATTCCATAAATAACCCTATCTTATTTACTTTATAATTCAATAAAAAAATACTAAAAACTGTGTTTTCTATTTTAATCAAATCTTGCGTTAATTCTGGGGCAATCTATATATTTTAGTAGATGTTCAAATCTCGTATGAGGTGGTTAGCGTAATTCCAAAATGTGGAGATCTCGGTTTGATATTCGGCTTTCCTAAGGTATTCATACCAGGAAGATCTGGTCGGGTTTAACCCTTCCACGTATTTATTTATTTATAGATGTCGTGTTCTGTGATGCTAGTTCCTCAGCGATTAGAGCACTAAATTAATCTTTAAATTTTTCTTGAGAAATATGTAATGTTATTACTAAAACATGAAAATTGTCTTCATTCGTCATGAAAAACCAATTTCACTATATGTAAATTTACATTGTTCAGGTATGTCGTTATGAAATGATTACCTCAAAAATAAAGCGTAGATTCTATATTGTTAATCAGAATAGTAAGATATTTGAGTTTATATTAAAAAAAAATGTTTTTTTTCTAATGCCTAATAAGGAAGGGTACACTTTTCTTATCATAACAGTACGTAACGGGACCTTTATGTATTGTTTCATGTCTCTAGGTTTAACAGATGCCTCACGAAGACCAAACCACGGATGAAAATATAAGGATTTCTGATTTTGAAACCAACAAACAAACACCTAAAATTGATTTAATCTATTTAAAATTTTAAGGGTATGGTTAACCAACATTCGAAGTGTATCGATTAGGTAATGGTTACAATATAATAACGGTAAGAATGGGCAAAAATACGAAAATTTCGGGATCGTTACTCTATCATTTAAGATTTCTTGTCCAATTACATATATTCTTGCGGAGAGAAGCGTTTGATATAATGAGGAATATGGAAAGGTGACTGAACTGGTCAAATATGCGATTTTATCAGTTGTTTATTGGAGACTATGTCAGGGCTGGCGTACTGCGAATGAAAAAACTTGTACCAGATGTATTTCTTCCTTAACACTACAGACCTTTAATACTATAATTTGCTTTTATGAGAAAAAGGTGAGATATACATAAAAATAAAAAAAAAACATCCAATAATATAAAATTATGACTGGATCTTACCAGCCTCAGTAGGATCAGAGGGATTTTGGCCACACCAACAATGCCTGAGTTACGATGAGCCGGAGATTCGGTTATTCGATGACTTTTACTGCCGATTTATTTTTTCTTTGCATTTCCTTTTGAGAATCGGCTGCTGTTCGGCGAAGGAATGCAAGTGGTGGGGGAGCCAGCACGTGTGAGTCCAGGTGTACACCTTCATCAGTCACCGTGTCCTCAGAGAACGGGTAATAAAAATATCAGGTAGTGGATACTGGGCCTAAAGTGTCCAGGCAGAGTCTCTTCGGGGAGTAGCTGCCTTATAAATGGCACCGGGGGGTGGAGGAGGTAAACTATCCGGAACAGACATGATGGATGAAAGGTAACCTATCCGCCGGTATAGTTAGTCACCTGTGGAAATGACAAATATCGCCGAAATTGTTCAATAATAGTCGACAAAGCGCAGCTAACTATGCATTCATATCCGATAAAAAAAATACATAAAAAATCTGAACTTCTTTCGTATCCAAAGTATTTAGTGATACATGGAAACTTTGCACTCATTTCTCTATCATCCGAGATCAAATATAATCCTTCAAACGTATTCCTTATAGGTTAAAACACATGATCAATTTATCTATAGAATTTTATTATGTAAGCCAAATTAAGTTTAAATGGAGATACAAATAGATCAAAAGAGGATACGCGTGGGAACAGTATAATCCTAAAAAAACTAATAATAATCATTCACATAATGATAATATTTCACATTAACATATTTCAGAATATGATTTTGTATTTATTCAGAGTTAAAACAGTTTCAGTGCTCAATAGGGAAGCGGAGCACCACAATTAGATAAATAGTTTTGTTTGCCCCAATTATTGATATGGAATTTAAATGACCACAAGTCTATTTCAATACTTATTTGATACCGTAAATGAGCAGGCCTTTCCATTTTTTTCGTTTAGAATCTCAAGCAGGTAATTTTAAATAAGAATATATTTGAACAGCCTACTGTAAACATTTTGTAGCCTGGTGTGTCACCTACACCAAGCATTCCAATAATATTTTGGGAAGGGTAAAGGTAGGATGCTTGATTGGGACTTTTGAAAAGTGTATTTGTTTTTCTAATTGAAATTTCTTATCAGTGTTGAGGTTGATTGAGTGGCGGTTTGGGCAATGAGATGTAACGTTGGGAACGTAGCGGCGATAGTGACGCTGGCTGGAGACCTTATAATTATTATTATGGTCAGTAATTATCAAGTCCTGGGTGTCTGTGAATTTCGCACTATGGCTCTCTAGTCTTCGTTATTTGATAAGTAATATATAAAGGGTAAAAGCGAGAATGGAAGGTCGTTGTCACGGCACTTCCTTACAGCAGGGGCTATTGTAGCTCACGGGATCTCCTGGACTGATTGTACGTGTGACATTCTATGAATGTTGATAAAAAAGTGGAAACTGTACAATTAAATTGAAAATGGGATTGTTTCTGTTATGAAAAAAAGATTATTTATGATCACAAGATGTGCATAGTATCTATCCAAATTTTATTAATTAATTTTTACATTGTGTTATGTGCATTGCCTGCCGTTAATTTGGTATATTTAAGCCTCTGAGGCGAGAGAAGACAGAGTATGTCTCTGCGCACACCACGGAGCAGGCACAGCTAAAAACCGGCCTCGCTCCTAATTGGGGTTTGGAGACTACATAAGGCATAGGGGTAAAGAATGGCACCTCACTGTTAGATGTAAGTTAGTTTTACGTTTTTATGATTCATAAGATGAGCCCATGACCTTGGTACCTTTGTGTAGTACCAGAACATGTTCAATGAGCATTTCATAGCAGAATATCAATAATATTTGGCAATAAAAATTATATGAAATGTAGGCAACTATAGTACATATAAATACGCTTTAGGGTGTAAATAAATTCCTTGTTTTGAATCTTTATTTAAGGGGTCATGGAAAAAAAAGTGCACCTCTCTTCTTTCGTAAAATACATTTCTGTAGCTCAATAACTCAAGAAAAAAACTTGGTAATAAGCTGAGAGCTTACTAGCTAATCAGTGCCTTAAGGAACCATCACCCTGTCTTATGCCTAAGGGGTATTTATCTGTGTAGGAAAGCAATAACAGTAGGGATAAGGGTACAGATAAAATCGTCGTGGGAGCTAATTATTTAGAATGGAGGTCTGGGAAGGGAAGATAAGTTACTAATAGGATCAGATAAGATAGCTGATTATAAGTTATGAGACACAGTCCTTAGGTTGTTACTGATAAACATACCATTTGTTAATGATACCATTATATTTATATTACATAACTGTAGACGAGCCCGAGATCGACTGACTTATGGTCTAGGTATGCAGCTTGTTTGATACGCTAGTGGTTGAGGATATTGGACATGGGCCTACTTCATTGAGGATATGCACCGACCATCGAGGAAGATATCGACGCATATTTTTTGTAAGCATAATTCTTAATACAATTTTTAATATAAACTCGTATTGAATACTTAATATCTTCAGAAGATTACTTCCATTGATCACCACTTTAATTTATTAAGATAAGTTACTTTGGGTTAGAGGCAATTGGGACAATATCAATATACCGGATACATTGATGAATTAGTATTCGTATAAGTATCAAGAATACAATAAACCCACAAAGACAAACGTAGCAATAGTTCAAAGAAATTTGTAAATTGTGGTTAATCTATTAAGGTTTTTATTGGATGTGTAGATGTTACCTGAGGATGGACTGATATCAGTCCGAAACGTTGCAACAAACTATTGATTAATAAAATTTGGAAGGATATTACGCACATCTTTTAATCATAATCAGCTATTTAATCCTTCACAATATTACACATTAACAATAATTCCTTAATTAAAAAACACTCATTTTATCCTATAGAAATTTTCATGTTCTGCATTGACCCTTTGTCAATTCAAGGATAAAACACCCCTCCACCCACGCCAATAATCTGTTTTTATAAAGTGACCTCCATTGGACTAAGGAGAAATAACTCTATCAATTGTATCGCGATACTGACCAAGCCACCTCCCTGGTATTGTCGTAGGTCGTGGTACTGTAGCTACTACAATGGGATGACACAAGTTTTATTTATTTTATATTTCTTATCAGCCGGCAATCGCAATTATTGGATTATGGATAATGGAGTACAAATACATTTGTAGATAAATAGCTAATTGAGCAAATAGTCCCTACGGCTAAGGGAGAGGTTGAGTTAAGTTTATCCTTGCAAGTATAGGGCAGACTAAGGGCTGCTATAAGAAAGGCTTGGAGGCTGCTAAGGAACCGATCCCTCAACTTGTCAGGGCCAGGCTTCCGCCCCATTGAGTACATCCCTCACCCGCTATGTAAATCTCTTCTTCTCGCTTCTTCCTAAATATATATTATCCATAATTCTCTATCGGTATGCTCTTGTATTTAGTCCATTGGTCTTGCCTTCGGCTTACGCGAAGGTGGGTAAACAGGTGATAGTTTTGAAGAGGTAACTAATCTTTGGTAACCACTCTGGTATTACAAAAGTATTTTATTATTCTCGCTAACGTTTTTAACAAATCAAACTGCCATAGTGCTAATGTTCCTGCCAATGAGGGCCGTGTAGGAAGGCCATTACTGCCAGAAGACAGGGGCAGGCACCAATGAGGGAAACCTGTAATTCTACAAATCTTTAAAAATTTGTTGTACTCACTAGAACTTTCAGCAGCTCACGCTGTGATTCTCAACCGCTGATGCTGTCAGGCGGAATGTTTTAAACAGTTTACATCAACCTCCTTTATGCACGGACCTCGTGCTTGCATACATGACATGTCGGAAACGTCGTTCATTGATAGACTAAATGAAAATTCAAACCCATTCCCCCCCTCCAAAAATACTTTAAATTATTAATATACTCACGGCCAACAACGAACACGCAGTTTAATATCTAATAATTTTTGTAAATTCTTGCCAAATTAAATTATTAGGTGCCCCTGCACAAGGTGGTATAGATTCGCCAATGGCACAAATAAAATGTGTTGGTTAGTATCCAGCAGGCGCTTCGTGCATATAATCGAGGGACGTATATCCGAAATGTTGGATTTACGAGGACTTATGCATTTTTTTTTTGTACTTTACGAAGAGTTATGCATTTTTTAAAAAGTTGATTTTGTATACCATTTTGAAAGTTGTGACGATTGTCTGATAATTAAGATATTATAAAATAATATTCGTTCTACCTTCGATATCATGACCTTGATACTGATTTCACTAAATATAAATTATTATTAAATGCAATAAAGACTGGTCGTTTCTATAGAGATAAGTTAACCTTTTTACCTACTACGGCAATTTAAGTCCGATTCCCGGCATCTCTTTAAAGACTTTTTCTAAAGGGAAATGTCTGGATGTGATTTTTTCAGCCTATTTGGGTAAAGTATTAGGAAATCCAGTTTAGAAATATCTACCAAACTGAAAAGTGCTTTTGGCTCGTTTCTCACCTCGTTTCCAGTACTTTTGGGTTCACACGTGAAGACCATATATATGTGTTTTCTTTCTTTTACCATAAATTTATTAACAGAAATAAAATACAAAAGGCGACCGAAAATTTTGATACAGATATTCTGACTGACAACCGTCTGTAATGGTAGACGATACTGAACCAAGGAGGATCCTTTTACCTACTTGCTTGCAAAATGATTTAATGTTTAAACGCCAAGTCTCTAGAAACGTAATGTTTTGATTACATAACTTAGATAGTTTACAAACCATGATAACTGTTTGATAATGTAGTTATGACTTGAAATGTGGTGTAATTACGTGGACGGGTTGAATTGGTCATTATGGTTGGTATTTACCCCAAAAAGGTGTGCTAAGGAACAATTTAAGTTTATTATCCTTTTCTGACGACTTAACGGCATAATGATGATTTCCTATGAACGACAATGAAGACTCTGCAGATAAAAATCCAAAGTGTTGATAAATGGACACCTTCCGTCGAGCACAGATAATTTACCAGTGGGGTTAAAGATAAGGTCGATAAATTTTGGCATTATCCCAAGCAATTATAACAGGTACTCGAGTCTGGTAGCTAGGTCGTGATATTTGGGAAAGGTTAACTCAGCCGGGCGCTGTCTACTCCACCATGTCATTAGCGGTGTAAGGACCCTAATTTCGAAATATTAATATACAATAATAAGGCTTTATACCTGAAACGTTTCACCGTCACATCACTCTAATCTAACTGTACAACCGAAAGGAATTATACTAATTCTATTGGATTGGTTGGTTGCCTGTGATTATAGGCGTGAAACTTATTGTCATCGACACCTGTTTTATTTTATTTATGTCAAAGGAAATCTATAAGTGTCTTTTAGTACATTTATTGAACCTTGGTTTCATTGGCCTTAATTATGGTTTGTTATATGTGAACGATCCCGCAATGCCATTTTATCTAAAATTAAAATTAATATTAACAGGTAGAGGATAGATGAAGGAAGTGGTCAGTGTGGTCCGGTCAGTGTGCACCCGGAACATTCTCCTGAACACGTAGGGCCGGAAATGGTCTATCGCCCAGACTATCCCTAATAATTCCCGCTCTAGCGCGCTATACCTACTTTCCGCCTCGGTGAGGCGCCTACTGGCGTACACTACAGGACGGTCCCCTGTGCCACCCGCCTGTGACAGAACCGCTCCCAAGGCCTATTCACTGGCATCTGTCGTGATTGTGAACTGCTTCGTGAAGTCGGGAAATGCCAGGACCGGGTGTTCCTGGAGGCGATCCATGCATTTCCGAAAATTCGCCTCGATATCTGGGGTGATGACCACCTTCTGACCTTTCTTCAGGAGATTGTTTAGGGGTACCAAACAAGCCGCCATTTCGGGGACAAATCTCCTGTAATAGTTAAGCGTACCCAGCAGGCGCCGGATCCCTTTAACGTCCGACGGAACCACCATCTTCTGAATCGCTGCCACCTTCCCGGCATCGGGTCTCACTCCCTCCTTAGAGATCGTATGCCCCAAAAAATTGATAACCTCTTGGCCTAGACGGGACTTTTCGTCTCACAATTTCAAGCCAAATTGCCTCACGCGATCGAAGACCATCCGCAGGTGATCCGCATGTAGTGCCTCGGTCACACTGAATATCAAGAGGTCATCCATATATATTTGGCATACGGACTCGTCTATCCCTCGTAGAAACTCATCCATGAGCCACTGGAACGTAATGGGTGCATTCGTCAGGCCAAATGGCATCCTCGTAAACTCATAGTGGCCTCTCTCAAACGTGAATGCCGTCTTGTATCGGTCTCTAGGGTGCATTTGAATCTGGTGATACCCCGCTTTAAGATCCAGAGTGCTAAATATCTTCGCCCCGCTCAGCCTGTCCAAAATGTCGTCGAACCTGGGGATTGGATATTTTTCATCCACCGTATTCTCATTAAGTTTTCTGTAGTCCACTAGGACTCTGTATTTGTCTGGGCCCCCACCTTCCTCATTATTTTTCTTGACCGCCCACAGGGGGCTGTTATATGGCGATGTACTGTCAACTATAATCCCGTGCTTCTTCAGGTTGTCTAGCTCCTCCTACGAATGTGGTGCCTCAGAGCCGGCGGATACCTGCGCTCCTTCACATAGCACACCCTGTCTTGCTTGAGCGGAATCTCGTGTACAGTTCTACCTGTGAGCCCCAATCGCTCGCCTTCCTTGAAGAAAATATCTATGTATTTTCTCTTTAGCTCCCCTTTCCAATCTTCTGCCAATCACGCCCCCCCCCCCAACTTGCCCTACTTCTCTCCCTAGTCCCAGGCACCTATACCTTACCTTACCTATTCGAATGTCCCATCGCCCCTTTTCGTTCCTAACCTTTGCACCTACTTTACCTAGCAAATCGCACCCTATTATCTCTCCATATTCCCGGGCCATCTTTTCTACCACGTGAACTCTTAAAATCTCCTTATCGCGTTCCCATCTATTTAGTCCTATTACTGCCTCCCCTTCAACCTTACAGGGGCCCCCCAGGGTGATCAAGTTACAAGAGCATACCTGTATTTGGGGCATCCTCTCTCCTTCACACATCCTCTCTAGTGTCTCCCGACACATTATAGTGTTGGTACTCCCAGTATCCACTAGACACTTCACTCACCTCACGACTCTGATTATAGGCAGACCGCTATCCACTACTTTCACACTATTGTTTACTATCGTGCGGTCGCCTCTCCACCACCACTCTGCTCAGATATCACGTTCTCCCCTCTCCTCTGATGTTTGTCGTCGAGTGGTCCTCCGAGCACTGCCGCTTCTCCAGCCCATTCGGTTTCCTGGTTCTTCCCTCTATTCTTCTGTCTCGGAACTTTCCGAGGTCTCTGACGCTTCTGGCTGCGGCCTCTCCTTCCTCCGCATCTTCTGAGCATTTATCTCCATCGGTTCAGGTCTGTTCCCGTCTCTGCGTCGGCTCATATACGGGCACTGCCTGGCTACATGCCCTTCCGTACCACATTCAAAGCACCTAGTGCGTGGGCACTGTGCTACCAAATGTTCTCCTTTCCCACACTCATAGCACTTCCTGTCGTCTCGCCTTCTGGAGTGCCCCACATTTTCTCGGCTCCTTTTCCCCGCCATTAATCTTCCTCTTCCACTGTACTCCGCCTCCTTCTTCTTCCATGCGATGGGCGTGGTTTTGGGCCTTCTATATGGCACTCTTCCCCAGCCAGTTTCTTCCTCGCCAACTGTGGTGTCTTCCTCTCTGGCACTGGTGTCCACCATTTCTTGGGCACATTCCAGAAATGTGCGTTCTCTCGGTAACCCCTCCTTTCATCCAGTTTCCTTCGCTAGCTGTACTTTCAGGATAGTTGATAAGAACACCATCCTGGCTTCTACTTACACAGCACTTACTGTCTCCCGCATCTTCTCCGTGATATTGTTGTATCTTGCCAGCATCGTTCCAGCGTACTGCCCGTTCGTCTGCTGGTATCTCTTCCTTTCCCTGAAGAGTTTAAAAATGTCCTCTTCCGGGGTCCATCTTCCCCCACCGAACGCTTTCTTTAGCCGCTCCTTCACTACGTTCCACGAGGTCTCCTCGTCGGCCTGAATCATGTTCAGGACACTCCGCTTCTCTCTGCACACCAGAGCTGCCCTCAGCGATTCTGCGGCCCCTTCCGTTATCAGGTCCTCCGATCGTTTCCCCTCTATCCGCGTAATCAGCCGGTCGCCCCCTTTAAGGAAATGATTTAGTTCCCCGGTCTCGTCTGCGAATCTTTCCAGATCCGAAATCGACTTCCTCATGTCCTGAGCCGTAATCGCCTGGATCTTCATCCACGCCAATGTATTGGCTTGAGCCGCTGCCATGGTCGTTTGAGGTAACTGCGGTATATCTGTTGCTGCACTAAGCACCGGGGGTCGTAACATTCCCTCTGGCATTGTATTGAGAGAGAAAAAAAACGTGAAGCGAAAGAACGGAAAAAAAATAAAGAAAAGAAAATTATTACTTTTCGCTCCGCCGTACTAGGTTCCCGGATTTCGGCACCAGTTAATACTTGGAGGTTAAGCTTTAAGAAAGAATAGGAAAGAGGGAAACGAACTACACTCTCGAACTTCTGTAAAGAGACTGCTTTATTGTCTTTAGTGATCCGACCTACATAGGATCATGGGCTGTTTACCTCCCATGATCGTATTAGTTTACAACATAAACTTGCCTCTGGCTTTAACTTTGATATTTGTAATTAACTTATTGTATGATGTTGATTAACTTAAGATATTTGTATCCTTAGAGCAGATACATCCCTTGTTTATTCCCTTACATTTTTTGTATTTGGATACAGTTGCATATCATATGAATTAGTGTATCGATATGAGGTCAATATTCAGCATATAAAATAAGAATCTCATTTTCGCCGAACGAAGTAGGTTACCAATAATTTCTAGTGAGTCAATTATTATATACACGGCCAGCCTATGCAGTTCGTTGACATCGATACCCATTTCTCAAATGATCGAGCTGGTTTGCTTTGGTATGGCACCCCTAAAATTGGTAACACGATACTTTCACTGCAGGAAATTTTATATAATTATTTCATGTCTCGTTTCTTCATAAAAGACAATGCATCTTTTCAAAGATTTCCCATTTTTCCGAGCTATTTTTTCCTCGTGTTAACTGTCGCTGGTTTCAAACGGAATGGTGGGGTGTGGCAATGAGGAATGTGGGCAACTTCACTTTTAGCCTTGAAGGCAATATTGATAGTATATTATTTGAGAGGTTGTTGGGAAGTATAAAAATTATACTTAAGTGCTTATAGTGGTACTGATATTGAGTTAACGTTCTTGTTAGCATTAGAAATGGTGTATACACTTATAGGAAATATTATTTATGCGAAACTAGAAGCATACAATTACCTGTGGGCTTAAGACCCATTTGGGCATATGGGGCACGAATCCCACCGGACAGCCAAATAATTACACTAATGGAGAAAATGAAAATATTTCTTCAATTCAAATCAAAAATCAATACTTCTTCGACTTATCACTGGTGCTCCTCACTAGAAATATGACCCTACACACAGACTTGCCAATTATTTACGTACATACCAATATCAAAACTCCGTACTGAAGATTTCATCAGAAAATGTACACACTTGAATCCTCGAATACTTGAACTACCGCCATAAGGAGTTGGCTGACACCCCATAAAGACTCTGGAGGAAATGGAGTAGAAATTTATTAATTTAAATGAGCTACATTCAAAATAAACCTTTCTACGGGGAGGCATCATTGGATATTCGTTCCCGCCTATCATTAATGTCAATTTGTTATTATTATTCACTCGCTGTCTTATTCTCTATTTTAGGGTTTATTTTTTCTATACAATTGTGAATAATTAATATGAGAACAAGAAAATTATTCAAAGGGATCATTTCTCTACGTTTGGGTTATTTTGTGTAGAAACAGCCAGTGTTGAAGTAGCAGGCGACCTCGGCTATGCAGTGAAGGACCTAGGCTGTAAGCCATGACAGGTGGTCGATTGTTTATTAGTGGCTGTGGAGTAGCTCGAGGCATTAGAGTTTGCGGATTATGGTCCGGCTTGGGCTGCTAACGACGGCTTAAGCCCCCAAAGCCCTAATACAGTATATAGGGCCCCATTAGCTTAGGCTCCACTTGAGAGGCTGATAAACAATGCTCTCTTCATCTTCTCCGGCTTCGTTTCATCTCTGCTTTAGTTTTATCTGTTCTCAACTGATACTTCATGTAAGGGTGTCGAACCCAGCTCATTTATGTCTGTTACCGTTTGATTTTAAATTAATGTCTTCGAAAACTATTTCGACATTTCAGTGGTTTTGGGAGAACATGATGTCAGCTTTAACAACACTAAAACTACAGATGTCAAAAAAGAATTAAAAATCACAACTTTAGGTAAAAACGACCATTAGGCACCCTTAGCTAACCTCTAAATTAACAAAATATAGGACTACAAAAAAGTTTAACAAAAGCCAAAACATAAATTCTTGTAAATGTAAACTTTTCCTATGTAAATCATTATTTCAAGTTAACTCCATCTATTGTGCAATAAGAAAACATAAATATTTAATTATTGCTAAAGCGAATACGAAAAAAATGAATCTGTTGTTGTCATTGTACAAAAATGTTTTTTTTTGTTTTTTTTCATTGCCCCTTTAAATTTACAGATAATTATAGATCCTCAGGCGAATCTATTTACAAATTATTTTTGTATTTCCTGTAGCATCGCTACATTGTATACAGGTTGTGTTACTTTATAAAAATTATATAATGAATAACCATGTATAATGATATACATTATACGTGACTGGACTTAACTGACTAATAAAGGTGATGGGGCTCACCTTTTTGATCAACCTTAAAACTAACTTACATACTAATTCTTAACCTAATTTTTCCCCGACAGCCTGTTGCCATCGATGCGGAAGGGGTAGTGGGGTCATAGTGTTAAACACTGGGTTTGTCAGGTGCTGCAACGAGTGAAAAAACGTAATGTGTCTCCGGCGGATGAACTCACCCACCGACGGCACACCAAGCAACGGGTGCCGGTCAGCGTTCTTCAACCCCTCGAAAGAGGTATGTCGGAGACATTTGGCTGTATTGTCAGTCAAGTGTGTAAATAGTGGGGCACCGTACACCAGAGCTGCCCGGAGGACACATTTATATTTATTATTATTATTATTATTAACGTATTTTTTTTTTTTTTCTAAGCTCTCTAGTAAGAATTTTAGGATGAGGGAGAAATATAAAATATTTAGGGTGATCGGATCCTTGTACTAGGAGGACCTGCTTGAAGGTGGTGTGAGAGGAGTAAGGAGTGTGGGAATCCTCGGTGGATGTTGATTGTTACAGTACAGTGGTGAGAGTCCACTGGTGGCTTTAGTGTATTTTTTTTTTTTTTTTTCTTAGCTCTCAAACTTATAAAAATAGGATGTAGGAAAAATAAAGGAAAATTATTTTGGGCTAATGAGTGCCTTTCACTAAGGGGAGTCCCCCATTTGAAGGATGTATGAGAAGGATATAGGGTGTGGAATGCCTAAAGGAGGTGGGTGGAATCGGGAAGGTAGTGAGAGTCTACCGAGGGTGGAGCCTAGGGGTACCTACGCAATGGTTTGTAGTCGGCCAGGTCAAGCCTGGCCAGCCCGGCAGGGCCCTGAAATAAGTCGGCCTCTCGGCCGGAAGGTCGACCCTGCTTAAACAGGTAGATGGGGTCTTGTAGCTTCGGGAGATCGGCCTCGATCTCTCGGCTGGGTGTCGATCTTCAGTCTCCGTCAGGGGGCTAGGGTTCGATCACGTCCATCTGTCTCCAGGCTTCGGTGGTCCAGCAGTGCTTCCATCTGACGGGCATTGGTGGTGGTTGAAGGTAGGAGAATAGTGGGTTGTGGCTGTGTCGGAGTGAGTCGAAAAATTTGATGTGCCTTCTCTTGATGAAATCTTGAATGGTGAGCACTTCAAATTTTTTATACATCTCGTCTGCCTTCATTCGGTTGAACGGGGTATGTTTAAGGGAGGCGCGGAAAACTCTGTTCTGAAATTGCTGGAGCGTTTTGAGAGTGTTAGGAGTCAGATACTTGAAGAGAGGGGTCCCATACATCAAAGCACTTCTTAGGACGCTCTGGTATATCAGCAGCTTGAGGCGTACCGATAAAGCCGGGCTGTGAAGTAGGTATCCGAGGCTGAGGAATTTCTTCCTAACACTCTTTAACTTCTTGCCAAGATGTGTTGTGAACTTAGTGTATTTAACTCGAACTATGCATACATACGTCGAAGTAAAGTTCGAGTTACCGAGAGTTTACTGTATATACTTTATCAAATCCCTTTTTAAATAATTAGTATTTTTGAATCATGTTGATCATCCAAAGTAAAAGGTAAGAAGAGAAGCGTAGTAAAGGACAATGTTACAGATCTGACTAAATATACAGGAAATATAATGAATAAATTGTGAATAGATTTATTTCTAGAATCTATATTGAATTCAGTAATGGTTTTCTAACAAGGGTTTATAGGGGGGTGCGTATAGATCTTTTTCTGTTACATTAACTTCTGAATTTTGACACGGGATCAATTGAAGGACCATGTTTTCCTACGCGACGCCCTCTTCGACTATATTTTAAATTTGTACCTTATATGTGTTATCGGTTTGTATTTTCGTTCCTGCTTTCCTTAAGTATCACATTGCAAGTGTGTTTGTTGCCGCCAGCCTTCTGCTGCCTTGAATTGGACGTTATCTTTGAGCAGACATCACGAAGTCTGGTTAGAGACCTCTTGGTTGGTAAGAAAGTCTTCTACAGTAATCGCAACATACTGAACTAAAACTCATGTCGAACGTTCGAATCCCGGCCGTGGTGTCATTTGTTATCTTAACACTAAATCGCATCTAATAATTTAAAGTATATAATATAATAAGCAGAACAGATTGGCATTAAATGACACTAAGGACGTACCTACGAAAGCAAATAACGGATTATTAACAAGTATTAGCAAAAGAAAAAATAAACAGGCTGGGTTGGGACTAGAACTCGGGACCTCCCCAGTATCCGGTCGCGTGTTTTACCAATCGAGTTCTCAGCTGATTGACATATTTGACTCTATAATGCCTTTAAAATATCTTCTATTTTCATATCATGCCTTAACATTGGTTACTAGTTCTCGGTAATTTAGATCCATTTTTTTTCTTTCATAGCCCCTTTAAATTTACAGATAATCATATACAATATAGATCCTCAGGCGAATCTACAAATTATTTTTGTAATTCCTGTAGCATCACTACATTATTTACAGGTTTTGTTATTTTATAAAAATTATATAATGAATAAACAAGTATAGTGATATACATTATACGTGACTAGACTAAACTGACTAATAAGGTGATGGGGCTCACCTTTTTGATCAACCTTAAAACTAACTTACATTTTTTTTTTTTTTTTTCCCAAGCTCTCAAACTCACAAAAAATAGGAATGTGGGAAAAACAAGGAAAACCATTTCCGGCCGAAAAGTGCCTTATCTTCCATCTTTACCACGCTCATAAGTCAGCCTTTCATAGTTAACAGTCTTAGCGAGAGCGTAATTTTCAGTTTCTTGAAGTTCCTTGTTATTAGTTAGAAATTCTCCCAACTGGTAATGACAACTTACAACTTTCCGCAATCAAATAATTCGTCCGTTCTCAAACTGAAACATATTTTAACAAAACAATAGTATACGAAAACCAACTAATACGAGAGATTGGTAAGTACAGCAGGAAATCGTTCTATTAGATACACTCAGAAAAGAATTAAAGTGTGGGGCTGATTAAAAATAGATTTCATCTAGTGTCCACAGCCCCACACAAGCCTTGACCGTGCTCCTTTGCTATGAGGAACCTCAATACATGTCCATCTCTGATCACTGTGTAATTTCAGGGAATATTTTTCAGCGTTGTTTCTAGCTTCCTCCGGAAACTTTGTTATTGCTAAGTAGGAATCCTACCGCCTGTTGAGAAAAATTTCCGCTAGTTTTGTAAGCTAATAATAGAGATTCAACTAAGTTATACAACACTCACGCATAGCTATTTATTGTACTGCCTATCCTCGAACTATAAAAGTCAGGAAGTACTTCACAGAAATGGTGACAGGATGTCAGGGATCTGTGGGGAGAGAGAGAGAGAGAGAGAGAGAGAGAGAGAGGGAGAGAGAGAGAGAGAGAGAGAGAGAGAGAGAGAGAGAGAGAGAGAGAGAGAGAGAGAGAGAGAGAGAGAGAGAGAGAGAGGGAGTGAGAGAGAGAGACAACTGACAAAACAGCTGGTTAAGAATGATGACGCTGCTGTGAAAGGATGCTGTGATGGCTATAATTCGAGTTTAGTCGGCTCCTGCTAAACGGCCAAGGATACCTCCTCTATTCACAGGCACAAACAGCACCGAACATTAAACCCCTAGCCTTTTTTAATTCACCTTTTCCTTTTCTTACTTTTATTTTTTATTTTCGAATTTTTTTATTTTTTATTTCTCTCCGCTCGTCGTCCCTAGGCAGTGTCAGAGAGCGTTATCATTAATCACGTATAATTACCGCGGGAGGCTCACTTGAATGCTGGAGTTATTCAGACAGAGCCATTAGGTGGCATCCCGTTCCTTCTATTCGCCTCTCCTCCTCCTCCTCCACCTTACGGATTATTTCATAATGGTGGGATTAGAGCGCTTTGAGCGCCGCCTGGTTCCTGCTCTAGTAATTAGTGGCCGTAGCAATTAGTGGCAAAGACGCTCGCGCCCTCTGTTGGCCGTGGACTTAAACCACACACAAATTACCTGCGCTAATTAGCGAGGTTTCACGTAGGTTTCCCCTTTCAAGGCAGGAGGAAGGGTTTTTAATCCCTTCACAGCCTCCGTAATTAGTAGTCGTCAAGGGACTGGCAAAACCTTATACCGAATTATTATTAATTCCTCTAATTGCTTGTAGAAATGGAAATTACATGGGTATATTTTTTTTTGAAAGAATATAACGAAGAATTTTTTTTTCTAGAGGAAGAATAAACGGTAACGTTAGCTCGTTATAGAGGGTTAAAACAAGTATGCTTAATTAGGGCTCAACTTGCTTTAACTTTGGCTTCTTTTCAAATTTCGTGCTCTTTTATTTTTATTATAATTTATTTATTTATTAGTCTTTGAACTCTTTTAATTTACGAATCTTCAGCGAGATTATGAAATTAATTTCCTCGTGTTTATTGAGGAACTTCTGATAAATTAATAACAAACTTGACAAGATTCATTTAATAACTGATGGGTGGTCTCTGTTGGAGTAATACTCCTCTCTCATTCATTAGGGGCCTTACAGAGGGTTGTTCGTGTTCAGCAGAGTTTTACAGCGGAGCGTGGAACAGTCAGCGTTGTTTTATTGTTAAGTAAAAGGTAAAGTTTCTGGAAGCATGTATGTTCTAGTAATTGGTTCAAAGTGTGAGAAATGACAGTACAAATTATGAAACAGATAAATTGAATAAGCTAAGAATTTCTGGTAAGCCAAGATAAGAAATGCAAATGCACAAAGTAACATGGCGAGGTCTATGGTGGAGCTGGTGTGACCAACTAGTTTAATGCAACCCAAGCAAATGGTTTTTACAAGAGGTTAAAACACGAAGTTCTAATCTCTGATTAAAATACTACATGTCAACATTTCAATAAATTAAATAATTAATTTTAGATGAAATGTTTTTTCGTTTAGAGCTAATCACAGAAAACGTGAATAGGCCAAGTTTTTAGAAAAATCTTTGGTATCAGAGAATGTCGAATGTCACTGCGATGTCCAGAAAGATACCAGCAGTGACATGCTTATTTGCAAAACCGGGCAATTATACGATTGGTATAACACTGCATATTTTAACTAGCCAACAAAATATTAAATTATGAAACAATCTTATCAATCAATTTTATCTTTAAAGTATGGATAGCTGTTCGGCAGCTACAAAGAGAGAGATCTTCCGATGGCCGGTCCGGAGGTATTACAGCATAATGAGAGAATAAGAGAGTGAAAGAGTGAGAGACAGACGGGGAGATGAGAGAGGCGAGGCAATTAAGAGTAAACAATCGGCGGAGGCACAAAGAGAGCGGCTAGTCATGGCCCGCACTGATTACCTCTTCTTGGCGCCAGGCCATCCTCGCCGCGGGGGGTGTCTTCAAGCTCAGACCTCCTCAGATCTAGTACTCATCTCCAATAGTGCAAGCTCTTTGAGCTTATTGTTTTAACTCTGAGTGACAATTGTCCTTGGAAAAGACAATCTTGCTACTACGGGCAGAGCCTGTCGGCAAAATGAGAGGCTCTTACCATTTCTCCTTATGAACTGTTGATAACTTCATTTAAAAGGAATGTGTAAGATTTATACGAATCTCATGGAGAAGAAGAATCTATCCCAATCCAAAGTCCCCTATGTATAATAACAGTGCTCAGATAAGAGGTTTATGACTGGCATATCAAAATGAATATTACGTTCAAATAGTTGTTTGTTTTATTTTAAATTAAAAATTCTTTATTGTGATAAAATTACTATCTGCCTTATTGGACAATAAATAATTGCGATCAATGCCATATTTGCAAACAGCCCAGGGACTTTCTAAATCCATCTTAGGTTGACAACTACCTCCCATGCGAAAGAGTAAGTGTAGTGTTGGGAAGTCCCTCTCGCTCCTGCATCAGCTGCGTTACCGGATACGAACCAGTGGAGGCTGACCTAGAGCGTGACAGCCACAGACGCTCAGGTGATGATTGGAGAAACTGACCATTGCCAGGTATTTATTGACTAATGGGACTTTCGGGAGAGATGTTGATATGTTGGCCGATATTTTCCATGTCGATGGCTTACGTCTAAAACCTCGTAACTCCATAAAAACTAATTATACACAGGAAACAAACAACTTTAGAAAAAAAACAAAAATTGTGATTATTTTTTCCTTCTTTTCTCCCTTCCCTTTGTATATTCCATGTTCCAGACATTTGTAAGAAAAACAACAAACCACATTATGAGCTTTTAAGTAAATGAGTAAGCATTATGTACTTACAAGGTTTTAGAAGTAAGCTATCGATATACTGGCCGCGGAACTAGTTTTGAGTTGAAGGTCTGAGGAACAAGTGTGATTGTTTCCAAATAACTTTCTGGTGAGATTGAAGTTGTACCAAGAAAGGTATTCGGCATAAGATATAACACTCTAGTCACCTCAACCCAGGCTATGATAGAAGAGCCCTCACTTTCTTATCAATCTGTTGTGAACAAGGAAGGCTCCGTGGAGGTTATATAGAAGGTTTTGTTTTGGTACGATGGCAGATGAATTCATAAATAAATTCAATGAACGATATAAAAATAAAAATTAGAGGGAACTCTTGGAAGACTTCAGCAAAATTACACAAATTTCTAGCAATAAGGAGGACATTCAACAAATAAAATCAATATAGTAAAGCGACTACAGATGGGAAAACTGGTATTTGGAATTAAGAGTTGAAGTAAGGCTGATTTAATAAATGACTTAATTGATTGATTGAGATAGTAATAATGAGGTAATGAGATATTAAACAAATACATACTTTTCGATATTTGACAATCCAATTACTCTTAACCCAAAGCACCAGTTTTGTTAGTTTCCAATCAATTACTCTTAAATAAGACATCTATAGACAGAGATGGAACCATCCTCCAATGATAAATACAAGAATATAAGGCTTAAGATCGAACCCCCAAGTATTCGGGTGGCCCGGAAGGTGCTGTGCTAACACTTTTTGAAAACTAAATAGTCTTATTTGAAAGCCACATTAAGGTATGATTAGTTGCGTATTAAAGACAAGTTAGGGACCTTAGATGAAATAAATGGCGAAATCGAAAATAGCAGACTGAAGAGGCAAAGAACCGGAAACAACAGAATATCAAGACAACCCTAAAAAAGAGGTAGAAGATGAACCTCACAGACAACCAGTAGTAAGGGAGGAGGAGTTACGAGTCTAGAGAGGTATGTCAAAAGGGAGAAGTTACACAGAATTAAAGAGATGGCCAATAACAAAATTGAGACTCAATCCATCAGTGCGCATACATCTGAGCGCTCGAATTTAGCGAACCCTTATGTATAGCACTCAAAGTTCTCCCAACATGGATCATGGGAATTGGTCACGTACAATTACAGGTCATTGAGAACAGAAGGTAGGGTTAAAGAATTACTACAGGAACTGGACAATATTGAGTGGTTAATAGTGGGGCTGTCAGAAGTAAGTCGAAATGATGAAGGCTGTTGGCACTCACGGGAGGGCTACTTTATATGAGGGCTCGTGAAAAATGTTTAGGAGCCTGTACCCTTCAAACCTCAGCAGTAGCTGATTTTGTACTTTGTTTTATTGTGAATAGATGATGAAGCCTATGCACGATGAAATGATCATCATAGGTAAACAATTTAGAGTTTTATCACTCATAGTTATTTCTTGCATGTATAGTAAATAAAAAAAACACTTGGTTCTAATGTTCGTGGGGAAGGACCGAAAGACTGATATATCTATTCGCTTATCTTCCCTTAGTTCTCTTCTTGTCCACCACCTACTGTGATTTAAGTGTTCCTTTTACTGAGTCTGGACCAAGCCTCTGCTTCTCTGGCAATCTCTCTTCTTCTCCTCTAGTCCATTACTCGGGGAGGGAGAGAATCTCTAAAACAAACTTCTTCTTTCTTCTTGGGTCTGTCACTTCCCTGCATTCCTCTGCCATTGACTCATATCCACTATGTTTACTATACCTTATTGTGCTTGTTTTTTTATAATTAATTTCCAATATTTAATTGTGTTGGTGCTAAATTCTCGTGGTTATAACTTCTATTGTGCCGTAAATACTTATCAATGTGTTACCCAAAATAAAAGCAAACCGCCTGCTTGCTCAGTCGGTCCTGTCATCTACTGTTTCCTCTCTCGTTTCCCCCCATTTCGACTCGGTTTAAAGGTGTATAGAGGCCTCTCTTGTTTTCCACCATTTTGACTACAGTTTAAAGGTGTATGGTCACGTTTCTGAGGATCGGTTAATGTGGCTGATGAACTTTTTCCTTGTATTGATACTCAAGATCCCCAGAATTTGTCGCATTTCGTAGCACTACTCTGAGTTGGTATCGCTATGACTGTCGCCAATACCAATACCTCCTCCGTTCAGTACAATCATCACTAAGGTAGGGTAAATACCTTTGTTTTGAACTGCCATATCTCGCAATACTGTTTCCTGCCCATCCGGCTTATATTACCCATCTTACAGTCACTTTGCCTTTGACCGTTTTTTTAGGCCACAAATCCGTGCCAGAAACTATTCGTACTATTACTGCTACTTACAAAGTCTTTTCCCATAAGTATCCGCCCCTTCCCGTCGTCTATCACAATCATTAAATATTTTCTTCGATCTTTATGTTTCCTCCTTTTAAGAATTCATAATTTTGTTATTTATTTTTTTATTAATTGTATTAATCCTTGTTTTTTTCAGTTGAAATTATGTATTGTATTGTTGCAAACATTGTATTTTTTAACATTATAGTCATCACATATATAACTTTATTATTTACACAATTTCAATGTCATATATTTTTTTTGTTATTCTTAGGGGACAATGTCCCTGAATAATGTGTTTTTCCATTTTCATTTTATTTGAAGATCGCAACTCAACACATTAGGAAGTTATTATAATAGGTAGGTAATACGAGTAACAATTTGGGCCAATTGTTAAATGGGCTCATTATTTAAAGATTCGGCATTCGGTATTTAGAGATAATTACGGTGTTATCAATGATTACTTCAGTATTATAATCATTAGGTCATATATTTGGTTTTATTTTCATCCACCTCTCCGTTGCGGGAA
This sequence comes from Acanthosoma haemorrhoidale, assembly GCA_930367205.1. NCBI lineage: Eukaryota > Metazoa > Arthropoda > Insecta > Hemiptera > Acanthosomatidae > Acanthosoma > Acanthosoma haemorrhoidale. The sequence goes on along the minus strand of OV884011.1, from coordinate 148,402,864 downwards.
GAATCGGCGGAGGGCTGTAGAAGATCCTGGGAAATAACTGCCGCTACTAGAGAGAGGCCTTTGTTCTAACAATGTGTTCCGGACGACATGCAAAACTTTACCAATTTATCTGCCTCTTCGTTGGCAAGTTTGTCGGAGGGTGGCTGGCAATAGTCAACTTTGGCCGGGTTCACCTCTCCCAACTCAGCGTCGGCAACCACTAGAAACAAATGACATCTTCCCTGTCATATTTGTCTCCTCGCCAACTCTTCCGCGGCACTTCTCCAGCCCCTCGAGTCAAGTTTCGTCAGCTCGGAACAAAAACCTCTTCTTCTTCTTGGGCCGTTTTCCTCATCAAGTTGAAAAGTTGTCCCCATTGCCAGCCGACGTTAAGTTTCCAGCTCCTCAGTCTCCCGATAAATCTTCATCCCCTGGTGCGGTAGTCACCCATCTTTAGTCTACGGGTAATATAATTAAAGTTTAAATATTCATATTGCATTAAATTTTTTTTTTTTTTTTTTAAACCCGAAGTCTCCTAAAATATCCTTTTTATTTATATGACATCTTCAGTCAACGTTTCGACCAATTTTTTCAGGCAAAAATTCAGACAAGAAAGATAAATTTACACAGAAGATAATTCGATAAAAAAAAACTTAATTCAATAAATATTAAGATTGGAAACAATAATAAGAATAAAACAACACACCTGTAAATGATATTATCAATAAATCCATTGTTATATATACTGTAATGACAAAAATAAACTAAAATTTTAAATTGGTGCCAGAATCAATAGTATTTTTGTTATCAATCAATTTTATTAATATTGATTTGATGAATATTATTAATACCAATCCTCGTTGAGGGAGAGATTAGTAGCAATTTTATTTAATGGATGACTAATTTTTCACAGCAGAGCTTGATCAATAAGTAATCAATAAATTTATAATTAGAAATTGGACAGGAAATTGATCCTATGATCATCGAGGAATTCTCATTCCATAATTTCAGCGATTTAATTGATTTTGCATTCTAAAATGTGTTCAGTTCTCTGAGGTTTGATAAGAATGTAGAAACTAAGCTGCTAACCCACGTGTACAGAGACATAGATTGCATAATAAAAGGAAACCAGAGCAAGCAGGATTAAAGGTAGAAGGAGATACAGATACAGCCGATAAATTCGGAATACAAAGAAATAGTCCTAACAAAACTAACGCCACATATTACTAGAGTAAAATAAAATTATCGAAAAACGCTGAAACAAGTTATAGTATAGAAATCCATGTGAACACAATGATTTAAAAAACTGTATTATCTAACAAACAAGAGCGTTTTATCGATTCACAACGAAGAAGGTTAAGTCACACTAATTGAGACACGTGACTTCGTCTTGATAAAAATAAGCTATTTATGTACAAATTGTGTTGACAAATGTGCCTAAATTAAACGATATTTATTTTCCTATTAGTCTGTAACATTCCTGGGATCCAAACAAGCATTTTGGTGTAAATTAAATACAAATCGGTTAACTGGTTTTAAGAATAATTGATGAAGAAGCTACATCACACGATGAAATTTACGTATGGATTGTTGGCGTTGAATAAGACGTAAATCCAGGGAAATGGGAATAGAAAATCTAAAGGTCTTTTCTCCCCCTTTTAAACCCACTTCGTGGTAATTAAATTAGACTCAAAAACACTTTAAAAATAAAATATGTCATTCGCGCTGTCACGTTGTCTGTTGCAGAAGTTGAAGACAATGCGGCCTGAAGAATACTTCTTCGGACTGGATTAAGGGTTCATAACAATAACTTAGGAAGGAGTTTCATCATCCCTTCTTCACTGTTTTTCAATTACAGTTTATTTCCCTGCTGTTCCAGACACTTCGTTTTCTTCCCTTGTACAATTGCACAACCAAGGAGGTTTAAGGAGGTTACCGATTCGCTATGTATCTATAAAACAATGGATTCACCGTTCTGATAATACCGGATAATACCGGAAAAAAGATGCCAAGCTTAGTATAATATAAATACAGACATACAAGTGTCTCTGTTTGAATATATCTGCTCCGAAGAATAATATTATATAAACGGAAGGGTTGAATTTTCCATGTTTATAAACATTGTGGATTAATTATACATAGATTTAATTTTGAATTCATGTTAGTAACACGAAGGTTACCGATTCGGTATATACAAAAATGGATTAATAAACTTTGCAAATATCATATCAATCACAGTCCTGAGGATGGCCGAATAGACGATACGTTGACTGTGGAATGGTATGCCAATAAAAAAGATATATTGGGATATAGCCTATGTTTTTTTTTTCACTTAATATTAGTTATATAAAATTAGTTTTGTTCTGAAAAAGGAACTGCGTCCATTAAAAAAAAAAACAGCAACTCATCATTTAAGACCTCAAACGAGTTGCTGATTTCCCTGGGAACCTCCGATTTAGCATATTCCCTAGTGCATACCTGGCTCCACTTACCCCAGTGGATATGTCTATCCATATCAAGGCCGTGTCTTGAGAGCCAGGTGTTTCCTGTAAGGGTAGGGGTACATTACCTGCTCAGCTTGTTATGCTCTATTTATTTTTATCTGTACATTATGATTCATATAAATAAATTAACACGATTTATTTTCTATTTTATAGGGGTGGGGGGTCGTGGAAAATATTTGCCCGATGTTTTGTATGTTATACTAAGAAACCTTCAAGTTATATTTGTTTGAGTTCGGTTGTATGCTTCCATGCTTGTTGTTGCACCAGCTGTCAAATGTTGCATCAAATCCCCAAAACAATGTGAACCAATCTGCGTTTAATTGTCATTAATATAATATTTTTTAGATCAATGTTTACTCTTATTAACTTCGGCTTCCCACGAGGTTGTATGCTTCGCGAAAACAATAGGCTTTAGTTTAATTTACAATAAAAAAGTTAATAACGTTTAAAATATTGATATTATTTATTTTGTTTATTTACGTGATTATATTATTTTTTATATAATAAGTGAAAAATAACTAAATCCAAACTAGTCAATACAATGGCAATAAACGGACTACTAGACGATATTTATCCGGTAGCAGTAAAAGCAGATGCTGCATTGATAATAATTCATTGCCCTTATAGGGGTCGAACGCCGCTGTAATAATCCCCCGTGGACCGTGCCATGCAAAAAAAAGAAGATATGGCCAGTGCATGTCCGACTAAGCAACAAAAACATAATTTATGCGGGATGACAAAGGGTCAGGGACCCTGGCTTCCTACTTGTCAACGTGGTTATTTATGTTTTGTACGACTTTATTAATATGGTGGTTTTTACTATCTACATGCTATGCTACACCCCAAGCAGCTTACATTTCTCTTTTAAAGTAACGCTTTAGATATTCCTTTTCCTTCATTATTCATGTGACATCATTATTCATGACTATGCCATCATGAGTCTGGTGTAACTGTTCATTTAGTGAGCTGTCACGTACTAAAGCACTAATGGACTCATGACACTCAGAAGGATGTTGTGGCTATAGTTTATTTTCCCACATTTCCATTTACAGTGATTTTTTAATTATACCTCCTTTAAAACATCTTGCTGTTACTTCTATCTTGTATTTTATGTTCTTGATATTTCCCTTCTTCCAGATCATTCATTACGAAACACATCCTAAACAAGGAATTATTTCCAGGAACTAGTTCCATAGTGGACCTAGTTCCATAGGCGCAGAATGTCACCAAAAACAAGGTCATTGTAACCTTTAGAGAATAGTAAGCTCTAATCTATCTAAATCTTTCTTCGTGAAGGCTGAAGATATGCTGAAATATTTGAAGGATTCAACAAATTTAATCAAATCGTAGAATACCCTAGAAATGTACGCCTTCTTGCTACCATTCTTGTTCCATAACATTTACTTGCTGTGGAGTTACAGTTGTTAGTTTAAATTAATGACATATACATTAATGTAGCATGTACATAACACAGTTGTGTTACGGTCCCTGGTTCCTCCGTTCTGTAATTATTGATCATATTTGTAGATCTATCTATATATGTACATGCGCTACTTAAGGAGTTAAATTTGCAATATAAAATAAAACAGCGCAAAACTAAAACAGTTAGACATTGTAAAGTTAACTCGCTACCTCAGTCTTGACATCTGGGAATAATTAGGTAGAAGATATGCTTAGAAAGCAAGGCTATGAGTATCAAACGAGTATTAAACGCTTCAAGTGTCTGAAAAACAGTTTAATATCACTAAAATATGTCTTGCAACGAGAAGACGCTATGTGCTGCGTGGAGGTTTTGAACAACTCAGCCTTTCTCTGGCTAATCTCTTATTTTCTGGTCATACCCCCCCCCATAATGTACTACAATAAGGTCGAATGGGGGGGGGGGCAACCACCTGATACATAAACAGGTCATAAATAATCTATGCAGACGATTTCAACTGAAAAAAAAATAAAAAAAATAGTATGCGAGAAAAACTCCCTTAAAATCAACCTTTCTCTAAAAAATTTAAATTTAATTTGATAGTAAAAAATATTGAAGGTTGCCACTTCTATCTTGATAGTTTGTGGATTTATTAAGGCTCCAACCTTCCATATTATATATTATTATTATTATAACCATGAAATATAAATCGTTAAGTATTGCTCATGAAAATATCAACTATGGGTTAGGGGTGAAGTATGTTCCAGGTTTACATTACAGTTAACATGTAAATGGAACCGTTTAGAGAAATGTCTATTTCTGTACTAGAGTTTAATCATGGACAATCGATCGTTCAGTGTAGTTGATTGGCTTTTTTCAACCGCAATAGTCCTAAAAAGTGATTTTTTCCTCCAGGGCTAAGCCCCCACTCACCCCCTCCCTTTACAAGACAGAAGATGCGGAAGGCAGAGAAGAGGGAGAGAATCCTCCATGAGTTATTGCGGAGGCAACCCCAAGAAGGAGACGGGGACGGAAGATTAGGGCGCGCCTTCAGTCAGACCACGAGACAATGGCCCTCGCCTAATAGGCCGTTTCCTACAGGATATATAACCTCAGTATAACTTCCTAATACCGTTTTCATATCCTTCCTCCTCCTCTTCTCTTACCAGAGGATCTTGCTGTCTGGATGCATTTTGCCTGTATTTTTATTTCCTTCATTTCGTTTATTGCAGAATATTATAATTATTCTGTTGATCACGGTTAGCATAAAGGAAGAGGCTGTACTTTTAGGCACAAACAGGTAATGACTTTTCGTCGGCCTATTCTCATATTTAGAAGTACATATGTAGAAGGTTAGTTCATTCCCGGGGAATTAATTTTTTAATTAAATGCATTGTAATAATACTTAACACCAATGTGCCTATTTCTTCATAAGCATTTCTTTGATTGGCAAGCGCTTTCAACAGCCCATCGTCTGCCATTCTCAGGCTCTACACAGTCCACCACTACAACGTTTGGAGAACTGGGAGAAACGAACATTAGCGTTATTTAAAAACTAATAGAGTTAGTTATTAATAAAAAAAATAATTTTAATTCCACCATCCAATTGAAGTGGCTGTAAGAATTTTCGATCCTACCTAGGACCTAGTGGTGACCTTGTTTGACAAAGATGTCGCCTTGAACACAGCTGAGCACGGTGGGTCCCACCCTCAAGCTTGTTGGGTGGCCGCGAGGACCGGTACCTCACGATTTGAAATTGAAATCACACAGGCAGACGGACAGTGCTGTGAGAGACAGACCAGTCAGTTTGATTAATAGAAGAAAACAGTCGATTAATTACTCCGGTGACAGGACGTGAAAATAAGTTTCTTCTTTTGGAGATCCATAATGTATGAGAATAGGTGGCAGGAGGGTCCGAACGGCTACCCCTTTGTCGATGGTCATAATGCGATATCGCTCTGATTAGGAACTATTAATCAAGCCTTCTTCTACCTGGGTATGTGTGCGCGTGTGTGTGTTTAGCTTCTTTTGACCGCAAGCGTGCGAGCGAGAGAGAGAGTGTGTGAGAGAGAGTGTGAGAAGATAGTGAAAGGATGGGGGGGGGGGTAGAGAGTAAGACAGAGATAGAGCTAGTCTATTCGTGATTAACGACCCGCGGTCGTTAGTAAGTCCTCTTCTGGGGTCACCACGGACTTCAGGAGTCGATATGAGCAATTGATCATGTCTTCCAGAATCGAATTGTTCCCAAACACCGCTAGGGCTAGTGACTAATAAGCGGTGTTCACTTGTTCCTTAAATTTACCATTTCTCTTCTGGCTAGCTGATTTGTGGATTCACTTTTAGGCCTCGAATTTTGCAATTCCATAAAAGATCTAATGCGAAGTTATTATTAAGTATAAACCCTAAAGTAACTATCGTCAAGGGATTAAGAGATATGAGCTTATCGCGATGAGATAAACAGATTTCACCTCCAATTATATTCTCTTAAAGACGAAAGAAAAACTAGCCTGCACACTTAAAAATCGATTTCCACAACGTACTTCAAAAATAACAAGTACCTTCACTTGGAAACAAGACACAAAACGATCATGGGCACACAATTCGCTATTAGTAAACGTAAACCTTTTTCTGGCCTACCCACAATTTATTTTATAGAGTTAATTTTAATATTGCTTTCGGTTGCTATACCACCATTTTCATGTATCATATAATTAAATTGATAGAATATGAAATAAAAATGGAAAGTGTAAATGATGACTCATATTTTTAAGGATTAACAGATAATTATAACTAATAAAGACACGAATTACTCAATCTTTTCATTTTTATTTCCTATTCTATCGATCTAATTATAAGACACATGAAAACGGCGGCATAGCCGCCGAAAGAACTTGTGTCAGTTAGTATAAAATAAATTGTGGGTAAACCAGAGAGCGTTGGTCATTAATATTAATAGCCCACAACTGAAGCCTAGAGTTTGATCAATGGGGAGATTTCAATTTAGTACAGCTAATGGCTCCGCTTAGAAAAATAATAAAATTCTATATTTCTAACAACCAATGTATGTCTGCTGGAATCTATATGTAATTATTTTACATACATTTTAAGCAAGAAAGGTTAATTTAAACAAAACGAAGGTACTTGGTTTGAGAATAATTTTAGAAAAATAATAAAATGAGTTCCTAAAATGTTTTCCGTGGATCTCATATTATTTTCGAATTCGAATATTTCTCCTGGTATGTTCCGTGGTTTTCTTCAGAGAAGAAATATTTCATATGTAATCCTCCATTAGAGAGTATATTATGGTAAAAGATTATTATGCAATTTTTTTTTTTTCAATTCGTTCAAGATGGCGTTATCAGTGATGTACCAATAACCCGTACGGTCACTTCAAAAACCCCGTCAAAAGAGAAATACGCTCTATTAGCAGCTTTATACAAACTGAGAACAAAAGAAAATTCTGAACAGCTAACTCTTTAATAAAAGGCCAAAAATAACACACCTGCTTCCTCGTCGCCTGGGGCTGATGGACTTTCTCCTACACACGCTCTCCACCGTCTATGAAAGTTATTAGCCGTAAAGTTTTCTTTTCTTGGAAGATAAACCTATTTATTTTTTTTCAAAAAGAAACAAACGACGTCTATTGTTCACAATATTGATTTAGATTTGTTTCGTAGAAGTTCAACTAGATTTATATAATTATAATGGTCATGAAAAAATATGTTCACAATAAATGAACACCTTTATTTAACAGTGAAAGGAAAATCGCAGATAAATTAAAAAAAAAGAAAATTTCCTACAGGCAAACATATGATATCTTATACAGCGAAGGTTTGTGCGGTCTCGATGAGTGTGTCGGATTTGTCACACGAAATCCATAAAGAGGGGGGACTGGAGTGGTAGAAACAGGAAATATAATACATGCTTACTAATGGTTTGTCTTGGGTTTGTTCCGTGTTAGTCATCATTTAAGAGGACATTCCAGCCTAAGGTTACATATAACCTCAGGGGGGGGGGGGGGTGTTGTCTCCTTCATGTTTAATGGCATGTCTGCCTCCTGCTGTCGAAAAATACATCGTTTCACTGAAAAAGTAATTGTTGAAAAATATATTTTCTAATTGCTGTAGCGGGTTTACTTATCAGTAACTGCGTTGTGCTCTTAAACGTAAATATTCTAGTTTTCTAGAAATTTAAGTTCAATTTTCATATGCACACCTTAAATATCGCATTAAGTTGAGAGATTATTTTCAGCCATTACGAATAGTAGTTTAAAATAGTATTTTGTTTTTTAAAACAAATCTTTTTCTTAAATTGTGATAACGTTACAATCTGGCTTATTGGGCAATAAGTAGTTGTGTTCAATGTTCTTATTTATAACATATTTATAATTCTTCATTCACTCGCTCATTCATACAGAATTTACAAACAGCCCAGAGACTTAATAAAAAATCCACACGATTGTCACCTCCCTCGCAAGCGAAAGAGTAAGCGGAGTCTTATGAAGAAAGCATTTGTTTAGTTCTGGTCTTTTTAGCCTGGTATGTGGGTTCCATGTCAGCCTTCTGTCGAGATGTAAGCCTAAATACCGTACTGTATTGGACACAGGAAGAGGAATGGAATTAAAAAATAACTAGTGGGGAGGACTTGCAGCAGAAGATAAAGGTAATGTGGGAACATTTTGCTTCATTAACTTTGATCCACCAATGGTTGCATCAATACTCGATCTCGTCAAGGTGTTTTTGAAGGTTATGGGAGGCTTATCGGGGTATGAGTGGAATGACAGGACTGCAGTGTCATCTGCAAATGTGGCCAAGAAGGTATCGGGGGTAGAGGGGAAATCGGTGGTGTATAGGTTATAGAGGATGGGACCCATGAGACTCTCCTATGGAACTCCTGCTTTTATGGGATAGTAGTTGGAATAATCCAAACCACGGAAGGCTTTAAAAAAAAATATATAAAATTGCATTTGATAGTTAATCATGCCAACGAGTATGCTTTTTGCTCAGTCAGTGCAATTAGTAATTGCATCTTCGTTATACCGACAGTAAATCTATATTTTAAGTATTTGTCAATGTAACAAGTATTTCTTCGAGTATCTCTTGATATTCTTTCTTCAACTTCACTGTCCTTTATTTATGCATTTTAGTTTGTTAGTAGTACATTTTATTAAGCTACTGATCCTATGATAAATTTTATTTTCTAGCATTGTACTGTAGGCACTGAAACATTCGTACAGTTCTATAAGGTGATACAAGGACCAAGAGTCGAAACTAATCCACTCACACATATACAGAGAGACATAGAAGGCACGATATAAGGAAATGAGAGCAAGGAGGATTAAAGGGAGATGGAGATAGCCCTTTAATCCTGCTGGTGATGATTGGACAGTAATCATCAGCTGATAGGATGGCAGAGTTGATTGAAAAGGGCCCCTCTTTGATTTAAATATCCCGCCACTCCGGGGCTGCCTCCCTTTGAGATATAGACAGCTCAGCATTGATTAAAACATTTACTACCCTTTTATTTTCACCCTGCTTGAAAGTTGTGCAGCCGTTACCTACTCAACTCATCCGTAAATATAAATTGACAAGAGTCTTCTAAAATACGTAATTTATAGTTTACGACGTCTATTACGCCATGTAAAGTGTACTACTCAGACACATCTATAGAGAGGTTGAAAAGCATTGGTTGCATGTTGCCTATTTGTACTGTAATTTATTTTAGGTCAACTTCCAGCTTCAAGTGTACATTATTAGGTTAAGAAACTGCAATAATGTTTTTATAATATGGAATGACTGTTGGATATGTTAGGAAACACCAAACCTTCAGATTAACTATTATTTTTAAATTTCCGTGGCATTCTACTACTACTACCTATAACCTCAGGGTGTTTGACTCCATAACAGTGTTGCTGCTCAATCTTTTTTATCTAATCCATCTTTCTTCTAGATAATTATATCATCATGTAATCATGGATCATGTAATGAGGACATCATACTCAAGTGGTTGAACTGTCCTTAAAATAAATAAATAAAATAGATAATTTTATTTGATGACTTTAAATTCTTTTGCACGGATAGTATGAGTTAATGTGTACTGTGATTGCACCTCTCAAGCAGAGTGGGCCTTAACTGACGAATCAGGCCAAAACATTGCCTGGTTGTGCATCACCTGCAATGAGATAAATGTCTACACACTTCATTTCGTCTAAATCTACCAAGATATGGCTACACATTACCGCGTAAAGAATTGGAGGTATTTATATTTTTTATGACTCAACAGATAAAATTAATTATTAATCCTAAAATATAAAGCCAGTTTTTCACAATAATTGATTCAAGTTTTAATGAAAGTGTTAGGGTCTTCTTACGATAATTTTTCACTTTCTACTTGGGGGTTCTGGCAGTGGTTAGTTTTCTACCCTCGTGTTTTGAGCGTCCGTGGTTCTCGCGCTTTCCTTCTCGATGACCCTACGTAGCGATGATGCGGCTGCAGGAGTAGTGTAGGGGCACTCCCTTCCCAGAGCCGGAAGGTGACTATACTTCCGGCAAATTCCGGAGGGATTCCTGTGCTGTGCATATGTCTGTATTGTATGGATATATATTGTAAATCAGTATGAATGAATCTGTAAATGTAAAATTGTAACTATTATATGATTTTTATATTTTAATTGTCTTCAGATAGAGATTTATTATTAAAATACTAACTTTCTATGTCCTTCATCTTTTTAGAGGTGACTGACTGGCCAACAAGATATATAATAATTTTGGAATTAAGTATTATTGATTCATCCTACTATTAACAGATAAAAGTTACTTATTTTCATCTTGGAACAGCTAAATATAAATGGACTTAATATATGAAGAGCTGACTGTACAGGACGTGGGTTAATTGACGACCCCAGTGTCACCCCACCGTAAAAGAGCAAGCGGCCCAAAAGAAAGGGCCTATAAAAAAATAAGAAATAGCCAGGAAAGACTATAAGAGATAATCCAGCGAGGAAGATGTAGCTCACAGCTCATTATGCCTGCGCACAGCCCACGCGCGAGCTAATGTGGGAGATCGAGGCTCGGGCACGGCGCTCACTCCTACAGCGCTGTCTCTCCGGCAAATCCACCAGCCGCATATTTTAAACGATTCGATGCGCCAGGTTCGAGCCTCGTCGCAGGAGTTCTCTATCGTCGCTCCTATCTATCTTTGTGTTCGTCTTTTGTCCGTGCCACTCCCGGTGGTGTGCTGGTTGCGCCGGTGGCCTTTCGCGGAATCCTTCGAATGTGTATCCGTCATTGGTATACAGAACAAGGTGCTCAAGGGTTAGCCCTTCTGCTTTGAATATACAATCCAAAAGCATCAAGCTACATCAATCTGTAGATAAACCACACTTTCTGCTCTGATTCGAGAATAAAAATGTCATCAAGACTCAAGGAATGTACAAATCGAAAATATCTATTCCTTCGGCTAAAATCATAAACGATTAAATGACATTAAAGTATTATCCTATTCATTTAGCGAACATTAATCTTGTTTGATCCTCGTCCTTCCTCTACACTGCCTAAATCGGAGATACCATTCCAACAAATGTCCTGAGCGTCTGTAGTTATTTTGCCTTCATTCTAGTCTTCGCCTCTAGAAAAACGGTTGGAAATTGAAGTAAGGGGGGGGGAGCTTCTTTTTTTTATGAACTTTATTGTCTAAATATCTTACAATTTTTCTTAGAAGCACAAATTAACATTTAACATGCGTTTACTGCGTATACTGAGATAAAGTTAATTTAATTTTGTTCCCACACTTTTGACTATTTCTTTTATTAGGGGGTTTTTGGATACGTAAGTTAGAAAAAATAAATCCACTGTCTGGATGCGTACACACATGGATTGTGGGTTACTGTAGACCTGTTAGAACGTTGGTTACCTTGGTGTACCGAGGGTAATTCTTAGTTATGCCCTTGGTGATGTTTTGTATGTCTTCCGATTTCCTGTATTTGAAGCAGAAATGAACCTTACCTCCCCTGACGTAGAATAAGTCGCTTAGAATAAGTCTCTTGGACAGTTTTCGTATGTAAACATAGTATAAATGTACCAACATTTATTTATGGTATGAGTGTGAACTGTGCGTAATGAATTGATGGCATTGTGTATAACCTATTAATGACCTATTACATAACAATTGTTAATTGTAATAGTTGAAAAAAATTTATTCGGTTCAGGATCGAGTTGATGAATTAAAAAAAATAAGATTTTTCGTGTTATAACCTTAACAAGCACATTAATAAAGTTTTTGATATTTTTATTTAGAATATTTTTACTATTCCATCGCGGCTGGGGATCAAAATGACAAAATCTTGGTGCTATTTTTAATTTGCACAAGGATGTCTTATAGGTAGATCTCGCTACTCTGGCAGGTTATCTCCAGTTGACTGGTGGTACCATCTTACCCGAGAGAGCCTTCCATAGCCGAACAATTCAAAGATGGTGGTCGCCAGTCCCTGAACCGGGTTTAAGTAACTCTCTAAGGCTCCTGGTACGTGCACTTTGCAATTGCTTAATTAATTGTCGGGTCATCAAACAAACTATCATCTTTGAAATCAAAGAAACATATCACTGGATTAGACAAAATTCTACGGGACCCTTCAGGTGGGGTAGAACCAATGATAAATCCATCTTAGCTAAATATGATCTTTTTAGTTAGCAGAATACAATTTTTAGGTGTTTTCAGTTGAAAATAGTTAATTATTGTTTTTCTTATTTAATTCACAACTTTTTTTAGCTTATTTCTATATTTTAAATTATAATACCTAATATTATTAAAGTTACTTAGTTTTTGCAATTTTAGAGTCTTTATCAGAATAACAACTCATTGAGTTTAATTGGGGACTATTCCCTCTTCAACTTTCCTGACAGTATCATTGGGGATAATCCTAGGGAAACACTTAAATTTTAATGTCGTGTGGTGTGTCGTAAACATGTACTATGATGTTGCATGTGTAACCCGTCACGTAAATATAATGTAGGAAATAATAGAATTAAGAAATAAAATCAATTATATAAGGGTCGACAAGACGTAAGGGTTCTTGACGGATGTCATAAAGAAAGGTTTGACTGACAAGTAATAACCCGTCGTCCGCCTAGGAATAGAGGTAAAAGGAAAAGGAGGTCAAGTCCACATGCTTGGTTGGAAGGAGATGTTATAAAATATAAATTTGTAACAAGGGGATTTGGTCTAACTTCCAACTGGCAACTGGAAAAAACTAAAGACAGCTTGCTTAGGTGAGGGATCGTGGTTGGGTGTGAATATTTTCTGTTAAAAAAGTGTTGGCAAGAGGCAGCTCTCACTTACTCCTGGGACCAAGGACGGAAGGTTTGCTCTTTGAGACGCTGATTGAGGACATCTTGGCCCGGGCCTTCCATTAAGGAAGAAGCCGATGCAATTTCGAGAAATGTATATTCATATTTAGTATTGTAATCATCCATCATTGGAATTTAACCTATTTCTATCGTTTTTAACAATTTCAGTCATATGAATAAAAAACATGTCTTCTCGTAAATTAAATTTGCTTAATGAACTAGATTCCATTGATTACCACCGTAAATTGCTCAAAAATCGATTGTTGCAACTAAACTTGAAACATTCAAAAAGGTTATACACATAAATTACCTTCGGATTAGAATAAATTGGGAGGGTCAATTCTGTAGCCTCAAATTTTGATAGGGTAATCAAATCTAGTAGTCTGAATAATTAAATGGCATCCCATAAAATATTTTACTATTCGACTGGGGCTTAGAGGGGTTTCTCCTTTTTATATTTTCGCATACATTGATACATAATGTATTTATACATGTATCAAAAATAAATTAGCCCATTCGCAGAAAAAAAGCGTGCGTGCTGATCGTGATTTAAATAGTTTTTATTTATGTTAGGTGAATCTGTCAATTACATTTGATGCGTGAAGGAACATTTTGTAATTTACTGGTTGTATTATTGCTGAAACATGCCCTATAAATTTAGTGGCTACCGGTTTCTCAAGGAAAGTCAACTATGTCTCTCTCTCTCTCTCTCTCTCTCTCTCTCTCTCTCTCTCTCTCTCTCTCTCTCTCTCTCTCTCATATTACCCCCTTAGTAAAGTATCGGAAAAGGATTTCCAGGGCATTTTCCCTTGGAAATAAGGGGTGAATTATTTTCGAGCCATTGCCTCCGTGGTTATGGCTCCCCGAAATAAACACTCGAGCTAAATTACCGTAAGATATGTGAAATTATGAAATTTTCCTCACCCCTCTCAAGAAGGTAACTAGATCCACGACGGCCATTTCCAAAATAAGAAAAAAATTGAATCGGAGGGGCGGGGTAGGGGGTGGGGGCGTAGAGCCCCTTCCAATCTCTTCTCCCCTTCATTCTCTCTCATAACTTTGCGATGGGACCAATATTGAAAACGTTGAGATTTTACGGTCGGCTTCAAAGGCATTAAATTCTTTAGAAGAAAGAGTTCTCTGTGATATCTCTTGGCTTAGTAATATTGTAGAACTCTCCTTCCAACTCCTATTGTAGTACTTTGGTTGAGATTTGTCTGTTTTTTAATAAAACTGATTTCAGAAGCGTATATTTTTCGCGAACCTGTTAGCGCATGCATTTATTAGTCCATCAAAATCCAGGCCACATCATTCTTGTCTACAGTCAAACATTTCCGAATCAAATTCTATTCTTAAATATGTTGTTGCGTTAAAAAATCAAATTAATTTACATTAATTGTCTAGTGAATTTATCTATGTTCGGACGTTTTTTTGTTGTCCTATCTTATTATAATTAAAATATAAAATTAAATATTAGGTCTTTTCAGTGGAAATCATTTCATTGATGAAATTGCATTGAATGAAACAATTTCTTTATTCAAATATTTCTTTGAACCAGTGCAATTTTGATGTAGCAGTCCAACATATATTAATTAATATATTGTTCATAGAGTAAGTGACATACCAAGTCACAGTATTTTTATCATCAGCTGGTCTGTACTTCTTTATAGAAAGCCATTGTATGCTTGTAGGCATTCCTTCAGTTTGGGCTTATGATTAATTATACCATAATTTACTCGATCCAATGTGGTTAAAGAAAGTAGGAAGTTAAAAAGCAATATATCGCGTAATGTTTACGTGAATTCTCGTGGGCTTCCATATTACTTTTTAAACGATTGTAAAGAAACTACTCTGTTTTTTTTTTCGTTTTGTTTTTTGGCAAAAACACATTATATTATTTGTAAAAACAACATGCCAATGAAAAACTGTACTTTGAACAAATATAAAAAAAATTAAATTGCTAATTTATCGAGAAAAAAAACGCCTTATAAAAATCTGATTGAAACGAGATTGAATACCCGATTTCTGTTCTCGGAGCAATGAATTTAGCATGTTGGAAATTATTATAAAATCTTTTCGCTTTACCATATGGAGCAAAAGTTATAAACTTAACTAGCTCGTCTAGTTTAATACTAGACTATAATTTAAATATAATATAATTTAAAGCCTAGTTTAATACTAGGCTAGGCCTAGAAACATCTTAAAATTGAGTTAAACGAGATAGTTAGAACGAGATAGATCTTTTACAGAATTACATTATTTATTCATACTATAGCTGTTTTAATTTTTTTATAGTTTTGAGTTCGATTAAACAACTATTATGACTCCCATTGAAAAACAGACTAATAGACAAAACACCTTGAGTAAAAGCTGAGCTTCTGTTAAGTTCTGCAGTGGACTGATATGAATGTATGTCTTTTTATTTATAGTTTTAGATTTAAAATGTTTATACGGTTGTTGTTTAAAACAAATGTTAAATTTCTATTATTTACACCCAAAACATTATTTGTTGTAATAATCTTTGATTTTTTTGTGCGTTACCGTATTTAATGTATCTTCATCCTTAAATAATAACAATAATATTTATATAATAGTTTTGAAGCAGTAATTTGGGGAAGTAGAAAAGACAGAATAAAATGGCTTTTTTATGTTATTCAAAAAAACACATTATAGCATAGCTTGGTTATTATATATACCTTTAATATTTTAGATTTATTAAGCTACTTACTAGGCCAGCGTCGTTAGTTTTGAGGCAAAAGGCCATTTTTCACAGCCCTTATCTACGCCATCTATTTATAATTTATAGGGTCTCTACATCGGTACAAGATAAGTTCACTATTTTCTACTGATTTCAAACCCGAACTCTTTAAACCATGAAGCACAATATCGTGTGAAGCCCCAAGTCCGTTTTGATGCACTAGAAGAGTGAGAGAAAAATATTTATTGCACTTTCATTATATTTAGTGCTAAGACCAGATTGAATTAATCATTATTTTGACTATTATTACCTTTCACAATAGTTATATAACTAAATACTTTAAATTTAGAGGTATAACAAAACAAAAAGTAAAACCTCTATTATATGATAATATACGGTAAACGGTATTGTTTTTATTGAATTCCTGTTTTCTAATTGCACCATCTATAGGTGGAGTTATCTCGTAAAAAATATTTACATAAGGCAGTGAATTACATTTACAAGAATATACATTTTGTCATTTTGAGAACATATCGTTTATTAAGCTAAATGTTTTGAAAAAAAATAAAAATGATAATTGTGCTTAATAGATAGTGTATCGTATTTATAGTTGCCATTTGTGATCCTACTTGACATATCTGTAATTTTGGTGGAGTAGTCCATCTAACAATAGTTTTGGAAAAATTAGTGGTATTATTATATATTTGTAAATATCCAAAGAATTATGAGTCGGAAGATAGAAATTATTAAGTAATGTACATCTTCTCTGTTATGGTCACGTTTTTTTTTTATTCGAGGGTTATCTACTAAAACGACATTTACGTTTTTAAAGGGTCTGGAGTATCGTTGAAGATAAACAAGGTGGAGGAGTTTTTATTCGGCTTGAGATGTAAAAATCTTTTTTTTAAAATGCTCGAGCTGTATACCTCAACCAGTAATGTTCTAATTAGCCACAACTGAACAAGTATCTCTAGCGTTCTCGGCAAAGTCCTTTTAATTCCCGTCCCTCTCAAAACTTCCTATGAAAGGAGCTATTCAACTTTCAAAACCTAACGTCTTTTCTGCGGGAAAGCAACGGGGCTCTGGCAAACGGTCCTGTTATTGTTCCTATCTGTTATTATTGAATACGGTTTCAGAATCATGGTGAATATGTGTTTTTTGTTCACTTGACTTTTTTTTCGGTTAAATACATTTTTAATTCTAAATTATTTCCTCCCTCGATTTTGTCTCCAAGCTGTATTTTTCTTGTACTATCTTTGGATCTATTTTTTTTTTTTTTTTTTTTTTTTTACCTATTTAATAGGTCCTTGACATTATGACTAAATTCAAAACTTGTTATCAAGTGATTTGTTTCCCTTTTAATATGTTTTGTTGGAAATAATATTTCTTCATTCTAGCCAATGTAAAAATAATTACTTTCAAAAATATCCCGGAAAGATTCTGGCATCTACGTAATCTAAGGGCATTTCAAGAAATCATTTTAATCATAATTCGGGTATTATTGTAATGAATGTACTGTTTTAACATTTATGTGAAGGTTATCGATTCAGCGCTGTTATAGTTATACCGAGATGGGTACTGGATAGAGTACTGTTCATTCCGCTTGTTTTTTTAGTTTTTGAAACGATACACTTCAGAACATTCTATTTAGATTGCGCGCTCACTTTCTCCATTCCATTACAAGTTTTTTCTGAGACGGATGAACCTTCACAGTGAAGTGGGCACCGTGCAGCTTGCATTAAAAAAAATAAAAATATTGAAGTGGGTAAAACTGCTTTAAATTTAATGATGCAGAAGCGAGAAATCAAGTGGTTGGGTAGTGCCCTTTCTTCTGTTGCTATCGCTCCCCATCCTGGAAGGTACATAAAGGGTTGGAGGAGGCGGCCAGAAGGAAGAGACACTGAGTGGCCCCTTTCCTGGACTAACAAGCCCTCTGTGAATGGTGTATAAGATTACCCGGCCCGGTAAATGAGCGAGATAGTGGTCCGTGCCCTGCAAGCGGAGCCAGATTTATCCTGCATTCGGGCCACGTAGGTCCTCATCCCGTATTCCGGAGGCGGTTCCACTCCGCCCCCGGCCTTCGCCGCCTCTGTTCCACGCCGTTCTCTATGTAAACTAATTACCAGTGCGAGTAGTGCCGCCTCCCACCCTGTCTGTCCGTCTGTTCTCCTTTATCTTCGCTTCGCTCCTCCTGCCTCTTTTACCTGAGGGCCCTTAATTTACGGAACTCAGATTATCGGTTTTGTTAATTTTTTTTTTTTTTTTTTAATCTCTCTAATTAGAAGATTAAGGATGAGGGAAAAATGAAGGAAGATTTGGGTTGAGCGGATCCGGTTTTGTGAACTGCATTCTTAGATCAAATGTGACTATTATTACATACATTTATTATGGGAAGCAAGATTATTTTTCAACCTTCAATTTTGATGTATAAACTCTTGACGAAGTAATATGGCAGGAGTGCCACGGGGAGTCATCCAAAGGCAACTCTTAAATATTTATTCGTGTGAGCCTATAGCATAATTCATACCACTTTTTCCGAAAATACTCTAAGGAGTCAAGAATAAACTGCCAAATCACAATATCGCGAAGTTATATTCTGCTTAAGAACCAGTTTCATGGAATCTATGACTAAATACTAAAAAGATAGAACATAAAATATCAACTGTTAAAAAAGGAGATATGTGACCTTATACTAATCGAAATTAGTAGAAACCCAATTCTTACAGTGATACCAAGTCTTGATAATGACAGTATGGGCTTTAAGTACATGGACTTTGTTTCTACACACCTACAAGTGACTTTTCCTAGCAACCCTTTCCCAAGAATTTTTGTTATGATGACTTGGACATTGCACATTAATTACAAAATACAATGGCCTATAAACGACTAAAACAATCATTCTCGATTTGAAACAGGCAAACACAAATGAAACGAAACTGCCCTGTTCTTTTGTACAAATCACTTTTTAGCATTTTGCACTTGGGTAAGTTATATTAAACTCGTATATTATTATTTTTTAGTCGGAGCTTTGTGAACCATAATCATCAGCAAGCAAAGAAATTTTATATTGACATATAATATACGTGGATTTTATTATTGATAATTCTTGTAAAATTTGTTATACCTAGTTGTCCCTTTAATTTCTTAAGCATTTTTCATTAAGTTCAAGTAACTTTAATTTCAACGTTTATTCAAAAGTGAACTGTTGGTTTCGTTATGTAGATCTGGATTCGATACCGGCTACCCCAAAGATCTTTCTTCATACAGCCTCATCAGAATAAATGAGTAGTTACTTGAATAGCGGGTATCGAAAATAGAAATCAAGTTTGAGAATTAGAAATCGTAAGCCCCTACCCACAACGGCCTCTTCTAACCTCTTTGAGAGCTGTTGACCAAGGATTTAATATTACTTTTTATTTACGTTATTAAATAGCAAGTGGGAGGGTCATCTACCTCTGTCATTTACCTGTTAGTGTTCTTATCAAAAAATATAACGATCTCTTAGGCCAGGAGTTGAACCCACAACACTGGCATGAGAACCAGTCTTTTTACTTTCCTACCACAGCTGGTATGATAATAACAATCAAACAACGCCTTTTTATTTACGATAGCAGTTCTTTTCCTTATACACTTTATATTCACTGCAGAAGCCTAGGTGCATTGTCAATATTGTTAGGGTTTATTCTTCTTCGACTATTTTTTACACTTCTAATACTTTTAGCACTAAAGAGTTCAGTACCGTCAATACCTCTTTCTTCATGAGGTTTTCCCAACCTCGTTGCAAAGCCTTGATCTAATTACTTTTACATTTCCACCTGCATTCAAATATAGGCCTTATGGACTCAAACCATACGCAATACATTTAATCAGCCAATATTACTACCCATACACAGTACCCCAGCTGATTCTATTTGAACAGTGCTCAGAACGGAGTTGCTTTTGCCCCGAGTACAGGCACTCAACGCAAAGGGTTATTAAGGGCTGATAAGCGAGTTAGAAATAGAAAAAAAGGGCCAGGTCGGGGATAGACTGTTGAGAGAGAAGTGGAGGGTGGTTTGCGGGATGTTGTCACGTGCAAAGCTGTGCCACCCTCAGTGGTCTAATTGAATCCACTAGAGACAGTCAATCCGGGGCGTCCACTCCATCTGCTACCACCCACCGACGCCATGTCCCGGAGGTCTCATAGCAAATATCATTTGAGGCTCTCTTCTTATTGCTAAGCGTATATACGCTTAGCTTATTAATCATACAGATTTAATTACCAAGCCTAAAGGGAGAGGATCTACTTTTGAACAGGAACGGAGAAATCGTATTTAGTCTTTCTGTAAGGATGAGGACAGCGGACAATAATGATTCAATCGATCTTATATTTTAAATTGTATTCCACTCCATCTCTAAATATGCTGATTAACTTTAGGCTGATATATAGTGACTGGAATCATGATAAAAATAATTTACTTAAAAAAAGTCGCTTTGTTAACTCAGTGTAACTAAGATATCAGTAGTTACAGGTCAGAAGCTACCTCGGTTCTCCAACTCCGATAGTGTGCTCTGAGAGTGTTTGGCTGAGGAGTAATGATGGTCTCTCTACCCCCATGAAGTCAATATTCACTGCAGAACTACTGGAAATCATCCGCACAGTTGGACGTATTGACGTATATAAAATATATTGTGTTATTCGTTCCGATACAAATCACAAGCTCTAAAATGAATGCGAAATATATTCTTAAAAAATCCATTAGTCGCTTAGATTCTCTTGAACATTAATAACATTGACAAATATGGATTTAGGATTTTCTTCCCATAGCCAACAGGTCAGCCTGGACATCGAGGATAACATCCTGACGGACAATAGAGGAGAAAACAGCCTCAAACTCAACTGGACCAGTTTTTTTTTTTTGTTTTTTTTTTTTGTTTTTTTTGTTTTTTTTCTTTCAAAACCTCTTTATTGATAATATAGATACAATGACAAAAATAAATAAATAAATTTGGAATTACAGTTGTCTCCTCGTGCTGCATTCGCAGATGCATATTAAGGAGTGCATAAAATATAATACTTTCAGATTGTTGTTAATAAGTCCAATACACATACACTCACTAGGTTATGAGGCTCACCTTCAGCTGGCGACCGTGGAAAACACTAACACTAAAACCTAAAGCTGGACCAGTCTATTCTTCTTTGGTTTTGAAACGCCTTTGTTGTAATTTTTTCCGGGATCTTCGTCCAGTTGTTTCATTGACGCAATTTTGACGATTATTCATTCGTCCAATCTCTAACCATTGGAACAGGAAAACCTGACTGAGGAAAACTTTTCATGGAAATTTGCTTTGATTTGGAATTTCCCTTGGATGTTTGATATCTGTTTCTCTTTATGTTGCCCTCAATCCTCAAGAGAAACCTGAGCTCAGAGGCTTGGGCTCTAGCATACATTCCGGATTCGTTCTCTCGGCTTAAGGGTATTTTGTTATTTTTGTTGCTGTAAAAGTTAACTGCAGTTCGTTTAACGGTTATTTTATAACAACCGAAATTATATTATAATTTCCTTACATATAAATGTTTGTTTTATACCGTTTTACATAGGGGGTATATATAGTGACCGAACACGCCCATCTGGCTGGGACACTAATGAGACGGACTCCCCGCCGTCGCTGCTAATCCGGCACAGACCCCGGACAGCCAATGAAATCCATATATCGGCCTCCTACTAAATAAAATCCTTTGTCGGCGCCGGGTCAATATGTTGACAGCCGGCTACTAATCGGCTTACGGACCCCCTTCTGCTATCCGCTATCCGCTATCCGCTATCCGCTATCATGCCGTAATCTGCTACCGCCCTCGCCGAATTAAGGCTTAGTTCGCCTCATCGCTCTCTCCTCGCCCTCTTCATCTACTGTCTCTCTCTTCATCTACCTTGTCTTTGTATTTTTATAGAATGGTTCGATGGGTCTTCTCCATTGATAAAGCAAAAAATGTGCTGCAAACCATACTTTTTTACAAATATTTTTCAAACGCAATAACAATTGATTCATTAAATAAAATACCTGTGTAATCCCTTATCAATTTTTTTGTTACCCTTTACACACTGATTAATCATTAAAAGCTACTTGTAATCGGAGAGGTTGTAGCTGTTTTCGAATAAAGGCTAAACATGTTCTTGACACTAATAGAACAATACTTATGTATGGACTAACGCCACAAGTATCGTCGCTAAATTGATAAAATATCCAATGTGAAAACTATATTTTTTTCCTATTCGATACTTGTATAGATATTGTTATTATGCATGTATAATTTGTACAGTGCTTAAAAAAGTGCGTTTATTCGACATTTTTTATGGCCATTACTTGTTTTTCTGAGGAGCTAGAAATTCAACAATTCACCAGAGTACATTTCATGCCTAAATCAAGGACTAAGTAAGTAGCAAAAAATAATTTTAATTGCAACAGCGAAATAAAATATAACAATGATATTTCGGATGCTTCTTTTAACCTCCTCATCTTTCTTTTCAAGATCAAGCTTTAATTATCAACTAAGATTTTCGATCTTTCTCTATCTCTGACAAGGCTACTTCATTAGTGCTTTATAAATTTCGGAAAAGTAGTCTCATGGTTGATCCATCGGTTTCCTCGAGGACATGCCCACCACTTAAGTTGGATTTGTTCTAGGACGTCCTGCATGCCTGTTCTTCTTGGGTTGTCTCAATTTCTACATGATCAACATTTGTTTTCCCAGCCATTTCACCCCTGCTCCCGAAATACGGGTGCAATGCTCCTTCAGAGGCATCCATATATCTGAACTATAAATATGAATTGGCATGTTATCTTTCTCAAATTCCCGGACCTTTGAGGTAGTTCCTTCTTGGAACTTGGAACTTGGGACTTGGTGATCCTTTCCAAGCAATTCCTTCTTCATTAATCTAGATGTATTAGCTTATGTTGTTGGCCTTTCGGATATCTACTATTTAATAGTCCCTGATACAATTTTTTGTTCGTATGAATTATCATGCCAAGTTACGAATATTCCAACTATTTCCACTTTCCACTACAGCTGGTGTCAAATAAATATGGACTTGAAGTGCTTCTCTTGCAACTTGAAGAATCTTTATAATCTATTCTTTCTTATATATTCCACGTTAGCTTGCTGTAACTTCTTGGGGAGCTGTAATAACAAATCCGCTATAAAAACAATGTCATCCATCACCCAAAAATGATCCCACAAGGATCCATTACCATTTATTCCCTATGTAATAAATACACCCCACTTACATTTACATACAGTACCCTAGTATGTCGTATCTAATACCGTTCTCCATTAAACAAACATATTGTCTATTAAACTTATAGTAATTTAAATAAGACCTGTTTCATATTATTCAATTTGAAAATGACTTGAGGTTGTGTATGATGCCCCATCATGTAGATAACTGAATAATGACTCACATATGTGCTCAAAGCACTTCTAGTTCCTCTTGTCACGGCAAGCCCATACGTTAGAAGATCAACGAAACGATTAAAAGACAAATAGCAGTAGTAGCGTTGAGTAGGTTTATTTGGAAGTAATGATGTCAAATATACACATAGCAGAAACTTAGGGCCATTTATTTTGAACTGTTTTGAATTTTTGCATCATAAAATATGACAATATCATCATCAAAATTAAGAATTTAAATTAAATTTTCGAATTAAAAGAGTTGGGTAGTGGCCAGTTTGTTTACAGTATTTGTAAGTAGCCCCCCCTCTGTATATCCACATAATATTCTAAAAAATTGTGTCCTTTCAATTCCTAATTCCTTTTTGGCGTTGTGTATGATTCTAAACTCATTCTTTATTGGATAAGTAATTGTTATTTACTTCGATTGCAAAGTTCTCTTTCAGTCTTCTTCCATCTCTGGGCCAAACCTTGAAATTGGCCTTTATAGACTTACTATGGGCTTGAAAACTATTGTTTAAAATTATTTCTTCATTTTTGTCATAGAAGTAATGGGTGTCGGTAGGTTCGACGGTGTACATGAACTGCTTATTGTGTGTTTTTTTTCAGACCTCTATATGAATTTTTAAGAAATTTTATAGTTCAAAAGATAGCTATGCCTTGTTAAACTCAACTATAAAAACGTGTGGGACCAATTTCAAAATCATATTCTATTGATAATTATTGCTCTTTGCTGGACAAGAGTATCTCATTTTTCACCATTGTGTTAACGAGAAGGTTTGTCAGTTTATGGTGCGAAAAAAATTTTGACAACGTGATAAAGGTGTGAGTTTATAAGTCTTCAGAAAAAGTGGTATTACATTGTTTTATAATTTGATTTAAAAAAATTGCCAAACCTTTTATATTTCCTCACGGTATTCCATAACCCACGTTTCTTATATGTAGTTTTTCCAGTCAGTCATGCACGCCCCCTTCATTTGGACGTGAAATAATACCTAAATATTTGTACTCGTTTAGTTTTCACTTTTCAATTTTGATCGGTTTTAGTCTATTATTTTTAATATTCCAATGAAATAACACTTCCAAAGAAACACCTGTATTTTAAAATTTTCATTATTTGAAAAAAATAATTTAAAAAAAAGCTTTAAAGTCTCTCCGAAAATCATTTCTTTATTTTTACATCACCAGCAAACGTTTCGCCTAGTCAGTCTTCTTCAGGACTATGACTACTTGGGGTCTAAACTCCCTCCCCCGACATAGTATTCCTTGTTTTCTTGTTGAATGGTGAATAGAAATATGTTGTTTTTTTTATTCTATGTTTTTAACGATGATTTTGAAAAATAATAACATTATTTGTCCTGAAGATCCCTAAATAGTTGAACCATCAACTAGTGATGTGAAGATAAAGGAAAGATTATTTTTCTAGTTGGAGTTTCTATTGCAATAAATGGCTAAATAATTTAATATTTATCAATATCAATGACGGTATTATTACTGCTATACATCTCCCTTGCCTGGGAGGCCATGCGCCGTAACCCAGATAGGCTGGTGAGCCGTCCTGCCCGAACACTGTTGCTTGGCTCTGGGAGATAAGAGAAAATCCGGTTAACATCTCCCGCTGTTAGAGAGTTAAGCCCTAACAGCTTTAAACTGCACAAAGGAAATTTAATTTGGGGAGATGTGGAGGGCTGCAACACCCCCGCTGTCGGAATGCTAACAAGACTCTCCCGGTCCTGAGGGAATTAACTAAAGCCGCTTGCATCTAATGCAGTTTGACTGGTCTATGGCTCTCTTTAAATTGTTTGTTTTAGTTCCTTTTGAATCGGATTTCCATGCCACGTTCTAGGGGAGACCGGTCTCCAGAGCTGGAGTAAAACATGCTAGAATGCGGACTGCAGGGAAATAGGGAAAGGGGTTTTCATTTCTTCCGTGAAATAGTTAAGAAAATATTATGCAAAAAAAAAATCTTTTAATCTTTCCCAATATATTATTATGTTAGTATTATTGACATTATTGACATACCATCCTCAGTCGACGTTTGCCAAAATACAAGTTTCTCTGTTTTAGCAATACTTCTCAGTATGAAAGTAGTTATACTGTACTGCAAATTAGTAGGCTAGCTTTTTCTCTAACTACTCAGAAGGTTTTCTTTTCTTCATTATTTAATTCAGACCTTTCAAATGTAATGACATATGGTGAATGATATATAAAACACGAATAACATGATAGCTTGGTGGAGTGTGTATTGTGTATGGACAATGCATTTTGTATCAGTGGGTTGAGGATGTTATTCAAATTTTTTAAAAAATATTTATACTAACTAAATTCTAATTCGTACTTTATTCATTATAAAAACCATTAAAAAGAAAAAAGGATTTTTTAAATAATAATGTTACAATCCTTTATGAAATTATTCAAATATGTTGCATGTATTTTTTTTTTATGGTAGTGAGTTATGAATGCATGTGTGTATGAATTTACAGCATAACTCTGGAATTCCCGGAGGAAGTTACACTAAAATTAGCATACAAATGACTTACAATCTGGTATAAATTACTTTGGGTGGTAAAAAACCCCCGAGGGGTGGGAAGAAGGTGAGAAGGGGGAAAAAGAAATGACCAATATCAGTGACATATATATTTTTGTAGGGGTTACTAAGCAGATTGGATACAGTCTAGATGACATTTATGCCCATGTTTAATTGATTATACATAAGACATACACAAAATATGTAAAATGAAAACGGTTTGAATTATATATAGTTGAAAATTTATGATCTAGTACATTTAATATTTATTACAAAATTCCTAGGACATGTATTTATAGTTACCATTGCCGTCTATACTAATTCAATATTTTCTGTTCACAGGTGAGTACTCCTCCAATTGCATTGCAGTTAGTGTAAGTAATTCACAAGTTTTTAAAACAAACTCTTTTTTTTATTTTGTTAATTTTTTTTATGTAAATAGTAAATAGTAGTAGTAAATGTGTAGTTATTTATCGTTGATTTTATTGCGATTGCAATACTCATGACAACTTTGACTTGAGTAAGAATACAATAATTTATTAAAAATAAAATTTCTGTATCTAACATTGCAACTATATGCAATAATATAGATATAGATGAAATAGTTTATTCTCTTTTTCTCCACACAGTTTTCCTGCATGCAGTGTATGTCCACATAATTTATATATGTAAAATACATTTCCAAGTAATATACTTCATATACCGGTATCAAAAGTGTATTAATTCTAAACAAAAACTAATAACTAATAAAAAACACAAAAAAGACTCATAGTAATTATTTGTGCTAATGGTGGATATCTTATTGCTAATTAAAACTCTTTTTAAAAGCAATAAACGGTGATATACAAGGCCTTCCTCATGTTGTTTTTATCATTATTCGTTCCAAATATAGTATATATCTATAAAAAAAAATGCTTATTAATTTCATATCGTAAGCTCATTATAATAATTATAGGGACATGATTAGTGATTAGTTGTCACTTTAATGTAATGTATTTAATGTAAAAGTGAGACCAAACAAAAATTGTTCCAGTTAACTAATCAGATATTTCTATAGTTAAATGTTTTTCCTAGATGATACATGTATGCTTCGTAACATATATAGAAAATGCATGCACTTGCTAGCATGCACGAAAGCTGGCACGTTTGCCTTCTTGTGCTGCTAGTTAAGCCATAATTCTTTTACACTCTTATCTCGGTCTAAGTAATCACGGCACGGCTGAATTGATGGCTGGTTAAATCTGGATTTAAAGTGGGG
Source organism: Acanthosoma haemorrhoidale (assembly GCA_930367205.1). Taxonomy (NCBI): domain Eukaryota; kingdom Metazoa; phylum Arthropoda; class Insecta; order Hemiptera; family Acanthosomatidae; genus Acanthosoma; species Acanthosoma haemorrhoidale. The sequence continues at coordinate 148,375,705 of OV884011.1, read as the reverse complement.
GTGGGGAGGTACGCGGTCCTCCTCCCCTGTACACACGCACGCACAGACAGGCATTAATCGTAATGAAATCTCGGGCAATATGGTTTCTGGAATTGATGTGCACGAGGGGAGCACCCACTTTAAATTTAGTTTTAAGGGTTGGTGGGGATGGAAAGGTGGGTGGGGGTGGCCGCGTGGCGAACCGCCCCCCGCATTACCCACCCCCGCATTTGAATATGTCAACCCATATGTCAGGGGGCCGTGTACTGCCGGCCAATCGTCGCCCATTGACGGATAGTCTTCGGTCGCACGCAGTCTTGTGTCGGGTGTGTGTGCTGAACAATCGATATTCCTTCTTTATCTAAGTGCAAAAGCTAATTTCTGTCATAAGAAATAGTTTGATCTCCACTGGCAGAAAAGTTAATTTATGGATAATGATTGAGGAAGTTTCTTTGGAGAAAGCAGTCTTCAGTTTGGGAACAACAACACGAACACAAGTTCAAAATGTCGTTCAAGAACTCATCCAGCTATCAAGTTCCTTTGTTCGGTACATCTGTCAAAAACTTGTTAAATTCAAATACTGTGTTTTAAGCCATTATCTCATAAAGGAAGAATGTTTCTTGTCTGCAAGCTGCTTGTTTGGGCTTCCAGAACAAATTCTTTACAACAAGTTCCTTTTCGAAAAATCAAATTCCATCTTTATTAAAATATGGAAAATAAACAGAGGAAAAAAGTCGTTTGGCCTAATAATCGTTTTTACCTTAATTTATCGACTATTCTGCGTTAAAAAATTAATCGAAATGAAGATAAAATCTACGTGTACAGGTCTGATACGTGCGATTTATGATACACGCAATTGTTGGCTGAACTCATAGATCGCACGAGTGGAGAAAATTTCCGGGTTTATTCTAGGAGAGTACATAGAGTGTGCAGAATGTGAAGCATGCGATTTCTAGAAACTTGGACTTTGGAACTGGATCGTGGCTTCGTAGAATAGGCACTCCGGGTGCTTGTCGATGAAGGAGGCCAACGCTCAAATTTGAGCTGTAGTGCCACGATAAGGTAAAAACAAGTTTGATCCGATTTCAGACCATTACAGAACTTAAAAGTGTTGCCATAACCTTCTGACCACATCATTGTTGCCACAAGACCTCCTAGATATACAAATATATCATTTTAGTCTTGTGGCATGTATACATTGACAAAAAAAACGTGAGTGTACATTGACATAAAAACAATGTATTTTTATTGTTCGAAGGAGTGATGAGTGTCTGTCAACGTTACATCCCTAAAAGTGGATCATTCCGGGCGCGATTTTCACCATATACTAGACAGGCTATTGCCTATACTGCAGGGCACAGGGCTACAAAAACATTCTTGAAATCTAGTTACATGGTACGCACAACTTCTGATTTATAAAGTCAATATTCATGTGAAGCGGAAACATTTCGAAAAATGCAACGAAAACAGTGGGTTTCTTGTCGGAATGGAAGACTTACATAACTTCTTTTGTATAATTTAGAAATGTCAGTGCCGGATTTCAAGTATAAGCTAGGTGTTGTGTCAACTTCTTCACCACGAATAAATAAGTTCCCCTCTTCTCGGCCCAGAAAATACCCACCTAAATTTTCATATTTTAATAATAAAAACGTTAAACGTCAGTTAAGAAACTAGTGGGGAAACGATTTAAGCCCACTAGGGGCGTGGGTGAGGCCCAGCCTCTGACCTGCCTAGATAAAGCCCAGATTTGGGGTTTATTCCCAGACTCTCGGAACCCAGCACCTTAAGAACACTGCTTTCTCTCTCTCTCTCTCTCTCTCTCTCTCTCTCTCTCTCTCTCTCTCTCTCTCTCTCGCTGTGTTTTAGTCCGACGTTGTCAGACCCCACACCTTCCTAGTGGGATTCTCTGCACTGGTCTTGCTAAAACTAGCATAAAAATCCGCTTCCATGCGGATGACGTTCTACTGGTGGCCTACAAACTTTACCTAGTAGCGTCTCCCCCAGCGGTCCAATCTGCCTCTCGCCGGTTCATCTCGCCGTTCACACTCGCCTTTGGGATTCAAACGGTTTTCGCTTACCCTTAGTTACCGAGAGTGAATTCGTGGTCATTCCAAGGCCACACTAACTACCTATAATACCTACACTATACCTCTTCTCCTGAACACAATGCACGGTCGGGGCTCAACTTCTAAGATCGTATGGAGTCAGATCAATACAAATAAAGCTGCCCGCCGACTAGGCCGCCACTAAAGGTCAAATACCACAGGTTTACCCATTTTATCTCTTTCTTGGCGTTCGCCGGACAGCGGCCGGGTTTTAGAGACCCTATCCCGTGGCAGGCGTCCTCTCCCCTTGGGGACGTCCCGACACTAGGCAAACTATCGCTTAGATAAAAAATTATCTTTAGATATAATAATGACATCAAATTTAAAAATATTTGCGCCTCTTTCCAAAATGATTGTCATTAAGTCTTAAATTTTACCCTACTCAATTTTGAGTTTATTGTGAGGGTTTTATTTTAGCTTTCCGGAAATATCTTGAAATTATTTAAATTTCATCAGTCAGAACGGTCAATTTATACATTTGAGGCTTTGAGTCACTAAAGTGATGAACTGTGCAAAACTGAAAGCAATATAAAATGATTGATTAGGTGAATAAGTATATCCCCTCTCTTCAGAATGACACCGTGAGGTCTGCAACTTGGGCCTTCTCTCAAATCCTGAAACAGATATGCATTTATATCGTACCAATATACTTTATTCAACTATCATCAATCAACTATTTTATTCAATTTTTACACCAATACGACTCATTTTTAGGCAAAAAAATCCTTCTTGAGAGACAAAAGCCAAATTTTGAACTAATAGAAATCAAATAATGTCTTTGGAATGTTTTTGGATCAAGTGCTAATTGGCATTTATTATTATTTCTTCATCGTTTATAGCTGACTCATTATCTCAACTAGAACAAAGTATTCTCATGCATATTATCGTTTGTATCTCTAATGACCAAAATAGTCCATAGAACAGGTTTTATATAGTACATATTTTCAAAACACGACAACATGGAGTGATTTCCTTATGCGTGGTGACCTAAGGGGAGCGCAGGTGGGTTTTAAATGATTACATTTTCTCAAAAGGGTGAATTTTCTCGGAACTGGATTTAAGGGGATAGATGGTCAGAGGAGTCTCTTTGGAAACATCTACAAATAATAACAACAATAATAATAATAAAATTAAAATGAATGCTTTAGAATGTTTCCTTATAAAATTTTTCAAATCTTATCATCTAATCTCTCTACAGGAAACTTAATAGATAACAACAATCAACTTTTTATACTTCCTTTATTGTGCAATATTTACAATCTGCCTTTATAAGGCAATAAGTAATTAAGATATATGCTCTCATTCATACAATATTTACAGTTCATCATTCACTCGCTCATTCATACAATATTTACAGACAGCCCAGAGACCCCCCAAATCCACCGCAAAGAGAAAGCGGAGTCTTGGGAAGTCCCCCACGCTCCTCCGTCAGCCGCGTCACCGGATACTAGCCAGTGGCAACAATCAAGTGTCATTGCTTTCTCGGGGTCGGAGGTTGAGAAATCAGCAAACAAACGTCTATTTATTGACACTATTTAAGTGCAGCTGTTATCATTTACTGTTCCTGTTTATTACCGACTGCTACGATTATTATTCGAGATGGGCTGGAATGTATCAACCTGATACAGTACCGCTCGGTAGCAGTGACACTAAAATGGCAAACGTGAAATGACAGGTACTATTAGTCACAACCTGCTACTACTGTCAAAACTCCCTTACTAGGGAATCGCATTTTCACGTAGTATCAATTATTTACGTTGTTCCTTGTTTGTAGTTGTCGATGACATTATTTGGATCGTTTATTGGGAGAAAGCTTCTCAAGGTAGCCACTAAAGAGATTTTCCAACTCTCAAATGTGAGTGGTTACCAGTAAGATAATCTGCCCTTCCTAACACGGAAGTACGTAAAGTTGCATAACTACCAAAATATTGGAATCTACAAGCACAAGAACATCTCCAAGGCTGCCCAATATAGTCGCGGACACCACATAAGGTGGGCCTGAGAAATTGGGGCGTTGGCAAATCTCGCTCCATACCCTAACCTAACTCGCCATTCACTGACAAAAAGTTCGGAATCCTTCACCTGTAGTTTAAAAGCTCGACGTATTAAAAGAAACATTGCTTATACCATTTTTCTCAATTCCTAAACTATTCTTAAATAATACGTAATATTGTGTGTGAACAAGCCTAATGGAAGAATTTGACAACAAGGGACCTCCAGTGTTGCCATATTTTGGGAGTTACAAGGCTAAGCCGTCGGTTGGTTGTTGGGGAATGCGGCAACATGGTGGAAATATTGCCACTTGCCTAATTTGGTGGCTGCCACTCCAGGAATTCACTTTATTAATAAATTAATTATAGCTAAAGCTTTTGAAAGGGTTTGCCACGCAGGTTTACTCTACAAGCTCAAAAGATATTTACCACAGACCCTTTTCCTAATCCTACAGTCCTACCTTTCAAACCGCTTCTTCCAAGTCCGCTGTGGTTAAGAATATTCTAACTACTATCCTATAAACGCAGGGGTTCCACAGGGCAGTGTCCTGGGCCCCATCCTCTATAACCTATACACCGCTGATGTTCCCTCTACTCCCAATACCTTCTTGGCCACCACAGCAAAAAAGTCGAACATCAAGCGTATCCAATCCTTTCAATCCAAAGTCCTGAGAACAATAGTAAATGGCCCTTATTATGTCAGCAACAAAACCCTTCATAACGACCTTAATATACCCTACATTCTAGAACTCATCCCTTCCAAGTTTATGAAATTCCACAGTAGCCTTTCCAACCACCCTAATCCTGTAGCACAGTCATTGCACTGCGCCACTCATCCCTATAATCCTCCTCGGAGAATGAAACGGCAGTGGCCTCGTGACCTGCTATAATCGCGTGACAGTGGGAGTCCTGGCAATGGCCAGTTTCTCCAATCATGTCCTGAGCGTCTGTGGCTCTCGCGCTCTTGGCCAGTCTCCACTGGCTAGTATCCGGTGACGCGGCTGACGGAGGAGCGTGGGGGACTTCCCAAAACTCCGCTTTTTCTTCGCATGTGGACTTGGGAGGCCTCTGGGCTGTCTGTAAATATTGTATGAATGAGCGAGTGAATGATGAATTGTAAATATGATATGAATGATAGTATATCTTAATTACTTATTGCCTAGCAAGGCAGATTGTAATTTTAGCACAATAAAGGATTTCCAAAAAAAAAAAAAAAATGAATACTATTCATTCAGTCTGCAGTACCCCGCAGAAATCAATGGTGTATCCATAAGGACGAGCCCTTATCCCCTATTATCTTATAGACCTGCAAATTTTATTTAAAGTATTATTTTTGTTAAATACATCATAAATAAAGCGATAAATGAATAAACGTTTATTATTAAAAGGAACTTATATCAGATAAGACTGTTTGTTACACTGGTAGGGTGAGGTAGCAGTTGTAACAGGAAGTAGCGGATCAACCCGGGCATCAAATAAACAAGTATCTAATCTTTTTTTCTTTTTATACTAATGATTTAAAACAATACATAAAGAGTTTTAAGCGAGCTCTAGTGGCTGTGAGAGGCAAGAGTAGATGGAGGAGGGGGGTGACAGATTGGCGAGGAGGTAATAGATCACCTAGAGGGGACACTTTAATATAAACATTCCCGCTATTAATAATGGCTAATGAATACCGGTTATAATCCTGGCCGCCAGGCAGCGCCACCCTCCCGCGATATTAGTTGTCATCCCCAGTCCATATCTAGGGGAGGTGGTGTGGTCGGCCCACCCCTCCGGACCATACGCTGGTGTCGCCTCTCCTATTAAATAGAATAATACATTTGTCACTATCGCACCTAGTCCAAAATAGTGTTTTTTATTTCCTGTGTACGCATCGGTAACGGTTTGTTAATGTAGGTGTAACTTATGTTATATGTGTTTGTAAATAACTCAATGCTATATAAAATAGAAGAAAATAATAATGCCCTATGATGTAATGGTTAAGGTGCTCATTCAGGTTTTTCTGAATACATCAAAGGCTCAGCTCAAAGTTATTTCATCAATACAATTTACTTTTAAAATATATTTATAAAAAATGTGTACAGGAACTCGAAGGATGTAAAGAGTCGTTGAGTAGCGCGTTTTCAATAGATATTAATTGAGCATTAACAACAATAATTATCATGTATTTTTTTTTCTCATAAATCAAAGAAAATAATTGCACTAAATAAAGTGTTCTAAAGTACACATTTAGTTGATATACATGTATTCAATAGATTCTAAGTTTTGCACATGCGCTATTATCAGTAAACACCTCTCTAACTCGTTCTTCCTTTAAACACCGTATACTACCGTTTATAGGCCGTAAATCAGCTATAAAATTGTCTCAGCAGGCAACGTACGTGAGCTGGGCACGAGGAAGCCTTGGGTAGGAGTGTAATAAGTGATATCAAACCGAGAAGTCGGCCATATTGGATGTCCCTGGCACTTGCCTCTGCTTATGATGGATGATGGATCAGAGATAACATCAAGCAATAAACTTAGTGAGACGTTCTCACGACGTTCTCTAGGGCCAACTCCGACACCATCGCCTGTAAAGCGAAAACCAAGACGTTAAAATAGGAACGTACAATTAATCTTCTCTGCTGCTAGTTCCATGGAAGTGATACCACCATAGGCCAGCACATCCAAAAATGAAACCATCATAGGAGTCCCCTTTCTTCACGCCTAACAACTTTGAGGCGTTGAAAAATATTCAAGCAGATGTTAACACACCACAAGCCACCAGCTATATTCGGGCGATATATAAGCAACTTTAAATTACTATGCTCACAAATGAGTAAAATATATTAGTAGGTACGGGAAGATATAAGTGCCTAAAAAGGTCACGGGACACTAAAATCCCTCCAGACATTCCCGATAATTATCGGTCCATTATCAAGTATTTGGAAGAAACCAATGCCAATTTCCACACTTATCAACTAAAACAAGAACGATCGCTCCGAGTAGTGATCAGAATTTGAGGCCTTTTGTCACTTTTGCCAATGGCGTTCAAAACAGAGAGCAGTCACATGCTCCACCCACTCGCTGTCCGCCAGATCATCTTTCCCATCATTCTGTTCATCCCGTCAACCCACAAACTCAATCCCGTCCTCAACCACACATCTCGCATATTTCTCCACCTTCAAGTTCTTCGGATCTCACCAGCCTCGTCCCTTACAGTGTTCAGAACCCTAATTACCCCTCTCATTTCCCTTCTTACAAATCTTGTTTCCTACCTTATCCCCATTAAACAAAGTCCATAAGTGGATCCTCCCGACACCTTATCCGTTCTCCTTTGGAATGCGAATGGTGGTCGCGCCCAAACTAACGAACTGACAGCACTACTCCATCGAACATCGACGAAGCTCTCTGAAAAAAGACTTACGACTAAACGACCACTTACAGTTCGAGAGTACCAGACTTATCGAACTGATCACTCCATATGGAAGCGCTCATGCAGGTACCGCTGTCATTGTTCATAACTCCATTTATCATCGCATAGTTCCTTTGGTAGCACATGATTTCCTTCAATCCACTGCAGTGTCAATCACCACCCTCACTTTTCCCCTTACACTAGCATCAGTGTACTGCCCTCCCAATAAATCCATTCCGATTCCCAATTCATCTCCTTTCTAGACTCCATCGGACATCGTTTCCTTGTGGGTGGGGACTTCATGAATACACGAGTACGTGCTTTGCTGTCTGCACTCACACGGAAACATTGCTCCACGATCTCTCCTGACACAGCCACCTATTGGCCATCTGATCCCAACCAAAATCCAGATCTCCTCGACTTCTTCTTCTACAATAGTTTAGGAACACTAAACTATTCACTAACGCGCCTCGAGGACCTCTCCTCCGATCATAGCCCTTTATTATTAACCATTTCCCTAAGACCAATTCACAAACTCCCTCCTCCTTCATATATTAGGGGCCCAGTCGATTGGGACCACTTCCGCTAGCTTCTTACAGGTTCCCTAGGCCTCAAAATGTCCCTGAAAACACCCAACGACTTAGAAGATACAGTGCATTATTTCACTACTCTGGTCCAGAGTTCGGCTTGGGAGGCATTGTCGCCCCACCGTCATTCAAAAACTCACAATCAAAATCGTTTAACAATCAAAAACAATTAACAATTAAATTGGACTATTGACTTTATTAACAATTATACTTGGTTTTTATCTTTCAATTATCAGCGCTTTACATTAAAAAATATTTTTTTAAAGATACAGTAAAATATATTTATTGAGAATTCGTTAAATACATTTATGTACAGTATATTATTTATTTTCTTCTTAATATTATTTTGAAAAGATAAGTAGTTAAATATTACATAAAAGTTTAAAGAAAAAATAAACCTCTGCTATTACAACATTTAAATCCTACATACCTCAAAACTCTGAGGGAATTAACCAAACCTATTTTTTTGTTTTAAATTACTGAAACAATTTTATCCAAGGAAATACCTACATCCAATTTCAAATTTGAATAGTCGCTTTTTAATTAAATTTCCCCTTGGCCGGATGATCCTGCGACGGTCATCATAAAAACGATCTCATGAACCGTGGCTTCGATTTTTTATTGTATTCATGATTTTCTTATCACGTCGAAGTGAACATCCTTTGATTTCTGTCATATAATAAGTTTACGGTAAAAATCAACTATTTGCAACCTAACAGCGTTATTAAGTTGGAGAATTTACGGGCGAAAAACGTCTATTAAATACGGTGACTTTGGAAGGACTAACCCCCCCCCCCCCGGCGGGGGTGTTAGCTTAATCACTTGACTGCCTCTTAAGCCAAAGACCATTCCTTTTGTTTTTAAGCGGAACGCACCGGGGTGGAAATAGGGGGAGCATCACCCCCAGACAAAGATCACTCATATCTCAGGTTCTCTTACGGCAGATTCAATTCGATGCACGCAGCGCTCGACTATTATCGGCAAAACAGCCCGGCTTTAAGTGAATTCACACTTAACTTTACTGTATGGGTATCAAGCTTTCAAATTGTACAAAATAAATGTTTCAGAATCATATATTAATTACCCTTACTACCCCATAATTAAAAAGAATCACGGACTAGGTATTCCTTTCATTGAACGACTTTCAAACTAAACATTTTTTCACTATTGCCCGAACTCTATAAATCAACTAATTAAAGATATAGGAAATTGTATGCAAACATTACGCCGAACATATTTTATTGGAATAATGCAATTTTGAATACATTATTCTCTGTTATATCATTCACTTATTACGTAAGTTAACTATTACTCTGTTAATTAGTTGGGTTTTGGTTAGTTTTTAGAGCATTTAAAATTTTGTCCTTAAGGCGCGTATCAATATTATAGTGAACAGTGCATTAGTGGTAAACCACCACACTATTGTATTATTAGTATATTGTTTTAAAAAAAGTTATAGAGATCTGTAATTATTATCATTACTATACCTTAAACTAACCTAAAGTTAATGTCACGTTATATTTGAAAATGTTTTGTAAAGAATTTGAAAGACGTCATTTTTTGTCATCCAGAGTGGACTCTTCTCTGGTCTGACACAACCGACTGTCCCCAAAAAATCCTATACTCATTTTTAGGTGTTTATTATTATTTTTTTTTTATTATGCTACCTAATCTTTTTTTTTGGTGCTATTTTATTTTATTGTATTTGTAATGGGAATTTACTATTTTGTTCTCTATTTTAGCAGCTCATTCAAATACTTGACCATATACCCTCCCCCCTCAAGAAATAGCTTTCAAATCTTCTTTAAATGAACATATTAAAAAAAAAATTAACTAAACTAAAATGGAAACTATTAAAATGGTTTCGGAATTGAGGTAAAATAATTAAAGATTTGTACGCATACTCCTTTATCTCATGCACCATGGACTACATTCCGGAACAATTGATCAGGAAGAATAAAAAAAAACCTAATACATAATAATCATAATAATAAAAATAACATGTTTGGGAATTATTAACTCTTATTGGTGTTTTATTAATCAATAATAAATAAGTGGCCCCGTAGTGATTTTCATTATTAAATAGGTCTTTAAACAGACTAATTTTAAATGATTAAATACAGAACAGAGGCAAACTCATCTTACCGACCAATTAGCCTACTTTCTATCCTCTCAAAAATATTTCCTAAAACTCAAAACTCCTATTAAAACGTCTACTTACTACTTACTTACTTACTTAAATCCAAAAACCTTTTTCCTTGTGAGTAGGGTTCCGTCTACGACATTCCACTGCCCAACAAGGCCATCGCGTTGTTGACCACATATACTTAGCTCTTGAAACCAAATAGTAGCTCAAACTTTTGCCAGGATTTGGCCCGCAGATTTGCTTTACAACTTCAAAACAAATTTACCACAGACCCTTTTTCTAATCCTGCAGTTCTACCTTTCAAACCACTGTGGCTTAGAATATTCTAACTACTATCCCATAAAAGCAAGAGTTTCACAGGGCAGTGTCTTGGTCCCCATCCTATATAAACTATACACCCCTGATGTCCCCTCTACTCCCAATAACTTCTTGGCAACATTTGCAGATGACACTGCAGTCCTGAGATCCCATCCACGCCCCGATATAGCATCCCATAACACCTTGATGAGATCGAGTATTGGTTCAACCAATAACGGAGCAATGTTAATGAAGCAAAATTTTCCCTTACCTTATATACCCCATACCCTTTATTGTAAATACTGTGTGAATGAAAATTGTTAATGTGGTATGAATGAGAGCATATATTAAAATTTTTTATTGCCCGATATGGCAGCTTGTAATTTTAGCAGAATGGAGTTCATATTAATAGAAAAACTCTCTGAAGCTAAACATGAATTCTAACAAAAGATCTATAACAAATTGGCATTATTCAAGCAAATTGATTATAGTATTTTATGTGTTGGTTGATTTAAATGTTATTTCTCACATATGGTAATTAAAAAATGAAGCTAAGATCATTTCAAACAAATGGGAATCGGCTTCGTATCTTAAAGAGGTTTAACTCTCGTTTATTTACTAAATCAATTAAAAATTATGTATATATAAGGAGTCCGCATATAAAAAAACGTTACTGATCGTTCAGTATTACTCCCCTACTATTGTATGACTATTGATGTTCTTTATTAGTCTTTATTTATTAAGCAAAATATAAGTATATACATTTCATCGACCACTTGACAGCCCCAGTTCCTCAGCCGCGAAGTACAGGGAGGGGCCAATGGTGAGACCGCTCAAGTAAACACATTAAACTTTATCCAGCCCTTGTAGGCCACTTAAGCCCCTGTCTTTGTCGATCCACGGTAGTGTCAAGTCATGTTCATTATATCCTACTCATCCACCATCCATCTTCTGCATTATGTATAGGCATTATCTGCCCGTTTTCCTTCTTTACATCCATCATCTCCAGTATATTTTTACCCGTTTAAATGATAATAGATACAGAAGCCCGATGAATCGATAGTCTGCAAATGTAGATTGTTATTATCAAAAGACCGACCATCTTGCTTACAATGAAATAAAAACTGTTCAACTTGCCATGCCCTTTCCACACAAAGTTGGATTATGGCTTAGAAACGAGTGAATAATATATTTATGTTACAATGATACGTTTTCTGCAATCATACGTGCAGATCAGTTTCAGTACCTTTTCATTAGCAACATATATTTGATAAGCAGTAGGTTGTCAAAAGATTATAGTGCATAAAACTTTGAGGGCACGTTGTGTGGCCCGTTTATTACTTGGGTACCAAATACAATTACCTCCTAGTGGTAATAGTAAGCTCGCTTACTAAAATGGATGAGTACAAAAAATAAATAAAATTAAGTAGTTTAAGTATGCAATTAAACCATTAAAAACTAATCTCGGGCAAGAAAAATTGAAAAACAGTCAATGCAAACCGCTCCATAATAGCAGGAATAAATATTGCGTTGAATAAAACTGCTTTTTAATTATGACGTATGTCGGGGCGCCACTAGGGGAGTGCCTGATCACTCTAGCCCTGGTGACAAGTGCGCATTGTTGTAGTTAATAACATGGACCATGTTCCATGTCGGCGTTAATATCTGACTCCATTTTATGGATAGGGATGTGTCCCGACACTACACTGTGTTCAGGAGAAGAGGTTCAGAGGTTTATAAAGAATAAGACCAGTTTTCGGAGTTCGGGCGGGAGATCGGCAGCGTAAGGTACAAGTCGTCAGAAGGTCGGCTAGAGGCTGTGAGACAGGATGACGGCGCGGAGGTGTGGCAGAGAGAGTAGGCTGTCGAGGAGTCTGTGTGTCTGCCCTTCCAGGGCCAAGCGGCCCTGGCGTATAGCGACCGAGTAGAGCGGCTGAGGAGACTGGGAAAGAGTGTCTCTACAGGGCGAAACTTCCTGATTTAAATATAATTTCCTCTTCCTAGTGGAAGGCGGAGCCGGCTGAAAGAGGGAATGTTTTATGATGCCCAGGTGGCCAATCCCCCTTGATTTTATGACTGTTGGCCTAAAAGAGTGTGTTTTATGGCTGCTAGGGACTCACCTACTTAGGTTTTATGACCGCTTAGAGGCGACCCTAGGTCTGCCGGGTTTGGTTTTATTGATAGTCAGGTGGCTTACCCTCTCAGGTTTTATTGCTGGACCTTCGACCCTCTGTTACTTGTTTTATGACTGCCGATATCTCCATAAAAGCATGTTTTACATCTAATTACAATACATTAGTTGCACCAGAGTATAGGGTAATTTACATATATGGTTGGCGCTCACTACAACGTAGAAATAGCCTTCGATAATATTCGGTATCCTAATAAATCTATTTCAATTAATTTGCGCATGTTAGAAAAAAAATCTTGGACTCTCTCAATATATATCTTTGATGTATTACATCCCCGGTCCACGTTCTGCCGTTTTTTTTTATCGTTTTCCAATCTTACAATTCATTAAATTATATGTATTACGTTACTCTGCTTTTAAATATGTAACAGTTATGTCTTGTTCTACATTGAATTCCTGGTGATACCTGAATAAGCGAAAAGTTGACTTAGGATGGTATATCAATAAAAAACAATATGAGAGCTTCAAGACTGCAAGCTTTTTTTTTCTAACGTATATAAATGTGTTACTAAACATGCATTAAACTTGCAAGCGCCTCTGTTTGAGTATTACTAGGGATAACGGAAGGGGCGGTGAATTGTTTTTGAATAATAGACCTTAACAAACTGTAATTCAAAGACATTTATTAGAACAAGTTATGAGGCACACTAAAAATATTATAATATCAATTAACTCGTAAGTCTTGTTTCAGTAATAAGAGCTACGTCGATGTTTTTGTCGTGGAGTAGTGCTGTCAGTTCGTTAGTGCGGGTGCGAACACCATTCGCATTCCAAAGGAGAATGCATAAGGAGTCGGAAGGATCCACTTATGGATTTTGTTTAACGGGGATAAGGTAGGAGACAAGATTTGTAAGAAGGGAAATAAGAGGAGTAATTAGGGTTCTGAACTCGATTGCTCCTCGAACGAACATTTACCATTCGACAGTACCAGACTTATTGAACTGATCACCCAGATGGAACAGCTCATGCAGGTACCGCTGTCATTGTCCATAACACCATATCCCACCACATAATTCCTCTGGTGGTACATGATTTCCTTCAATCCACTGCAGTGTCAATCACCACCTTCACTTTTCCCCTTACACTAGCATCAGTGTACTGCTCCCCAATAAATCCATTTCCGACTCCCAATTCAACTCCTTTCTAGACTCCATCGGACATCGTTTCCTTGTGGGTGGGGACTTAAATGCGAAGCACCAACACTGGGGGGTCAAGATCCATAAATACACGAGGACGTGCTTTGCTGTCTGCACTCACACGGAAACATTGCTCCACTATCACTCCTAACATAGCCACCTATTGACCATCTGATCCCAACCGAAATCCTGATCTCCTTGACTTCTTTATTTAAAATAGTTTAGGAACACTAAACTATTCACTCGCGCGCCTCGATGACCTCTCCTCTGATCATAGTCCTTTATTATTAACCATTTCCCTAAGACCAATTCACAAACTCCCTCCTCCTTCATTTATTAGGGGCCCAGTTGACTGGGACCACTTCCGCCAGCTTCTTACAGAGTCCGTAAACCTCAAATTGTCCCTGAAAACATCCCTAGACCTAGACGATGCAGTGCATTCTTTCACTACTCTGGTCCAGAGGTCGGCTTGGGAGGCATCGTCACCCCATCGTCACCCAAAAATCCACAATCATAATCGTTTACCTCAGCGTCTCAAAGATCTAATCCAATCCAAACGCCGCTCCAGAACAGTGTGGCAAAGATCCCGGCATCCTGCCGATCGCCGCTCGTACAATCAGTACTGCCGATTGGTAAAGCGGCGATTGGCATCCTTCCGTTCCGATTCTCTCAATTCCTACCTCTCCTCTCTGTCTACCAGGGATAACTCGTTGTGGAATGTAACCAAAAAAATCCTGAACTATCGACCTGTTTCACATCCACTCCGTCGTAATGATGGGTCCTGGGTGGCTTCGGATGGGGATCGGTCGGAGGAATTTGCTCTGCATCTTACCCATACTTTCACACCTCACCTTTCTCATCAAAGCCATACTCACAGCACAACTGTGGAAGATTTCCTCACTTCACCTATTCCTCTTTCTCTTCCACCAAAAGCCGTTAATCCCTCTGAGGTCAAATACCTTCTGAAAAACTTACCTTACCGAAAATCCCCTGGATATGATTTCCTTACTCCTAAAATTTTCAAACAACTTCCTCCTAAAGCCATAATCTTCCTAACCTATATATATAATTGCATTATCCGAAGGACAAACTTTCCTCTCCTCTGGAAACATTCCATTATTGTCCTATTCGCCTACTCCCTATCCTTTCAAAAATATTTGAGAAACTCCTACTAAAACGTCTACTTCCAATTGTTGAATCCAAAAACCTTTTTCCCACACACCAGTTTGGTTTCCACCAACGACATTCAACTGCTTAACAAGGACTTCGCGTTGTTGATCACATCTCCTCAGCCCTTGAAACCAAACAGTATTGCACTGCTGCCTTTCTTGATATAGCTCAAGCTTTTGACAGGGTTTGCCAAGCTCAAAAGATATTTACCACAAGCCCTTTTCCTAATTCTACAGTCCTACCTTTCAAACCGCTTCTTCCAAGTCCGCTGTGGTTTAGAATACTCTAACTACTATCCCATAAATGCAGGAGTTCCACAGGGCAGTGTCCTGGGCCCCATCATCTATAACCTATACACCGCTGATGTCCCCTCTACTCCCAATACCTTCTTGGCCACATTTGCAGATGACACTGCAGTCATGTCATCCCACCCAGACCCCGACCTAGCATTCCATAACCTTCAAAAACACCTTGACGAGATCGAGTATTGGTGCAATCAATGGCGGATCAAAGTTAATGAAGCAAAATGCTTCCACATTACCTTCACCCTTTGTCACAAGACTTGTCCAGTAGTTTATTTTAATTCTATTCCTCTAAATATTAAAACGGTCGTAAAACAAAAACTAATTAGAAGTTTCTAAATTCTTCACATTAATCAGCATCATTTCTTCTCCTTGCTCTTCTTTCCGAAGCTGGTTCTCATCTGACCCATTCTTTCATTGTAAGGTTTTTTTTTTATACCCATTTTTATGCTAAAAAAAAGAGAAATATAAACATCAATGTATGTCTAAGTTTGTGTGGGGAGAAAAAGTGTCATTTCCATAACTAAAATTGTCATTGCCATCACAAAAATCAATTACAGCAATAACAAACTTTGGGCTCCGGAGTTGACATTCGTGCTTTAATGTTGAGGTAGTGGTGACAAAAACAGTGTTGAAGAAAACCTAATGATCTTATCTTGAAGTCCCTGGGACGAATCTTAGTTTAGGTTATGGTAATGGCTTAAAAACAAAGAACTACTTTTTTTCAGTGAATTTTTGATCAAATCGAAATTGAATTAGCATTTCTGTGCCCCAGATGATTGTGGTACTAGAATAATTATATATATGTTTTAAACGCAAATATTTTTTACAGAGTAATATACATCATATGTTCATATTTTGGATTTAAATATTGTTTACCTTACACTGGGTCAAGTTACGGTAATGACTTTTCAGCACTCAGAATTTTTACATATTTGTTTAGTGTATTGTTGAAAATATGTTCAGTAACAGTTACATTGAATTAAAAGGATTTAAATAATTTTTAAAATAGTTTTTATGGCCCATTCAACGCACATGTGACAAAATCTCAACTACAAATTGACACTTCATCTAGGTATCACCCACTGACTGTTTTCATCACTAAGGAATATGTTAAAAGTACTCTTAGACGTCTTAGATGTCCCTGTAAGCAATAATTATGACAGAGACAGACGGACCTTTCCTGACTAGTGGAGACGGATAACAAATAACAAAGACTGGCAGGCCTGCAATGGGTGTCATTGACACTGAGAATACCTTACCCTTCTGCCTTTGTCTGCACTTCCCCAGTCATAACTTGTTTCTGACAAGCAATCACGATTATCCTCACCGCAGATACCTGTTGGAATTTTTAATTAACCCACCTTTCCCCTTAGTAATGTTTAAATGTTAAGCTGAGTAAGGGGTTTGTTTAAATAAATATGAGAAAGAAAATACTATTAGGTAAGATGAGACCAATTAATCTATTGTATTGTACTCTCAAATTGTACATACTAGTTAATCTACGGATGTTTTGCATAATTCCTTTTCAGCGATTAAAATTTAAAATATATTTGTCATGAACTACACTGCGTGTTTTGTTTGTAAAAGAAATATGCAGAAGAAATGTAGAAAGTGAAGATGAAATATGAAGGGATATTTTGTGTAATTGTATCATGTATTGCAAATAATTATTGCATGATAGTGAAATTGAGAAAAAAAGTATTGAGATCTGTTTGAACGACGTTAAATGCGCGATTTATGCTATTGGCCTCTGAAACATAATTTTTTAAAAATTATTTTCGCCTGTTTGCCTCAAACGTGACCGCCATGGTCAAAATGTCATTAATATGAAACCGAGAAATGGGATTGATGCTAGAACCATTATTATTAGCATTGGAATTTCAACACCTTTGAATATGATTAAACCATGGACAGGGTTACTAAGCTTAAGACTGTTCAAAAATAAAATATATGCTGTGAACGTTAATTAATAAAATTCAAAGGTACGTAATCAGATTAATGCACACTGCAAAATTGAGCGTCTTAAAGTCCTTTTTAATCCTATTTCCAAATAAATTAATACATTTAATAATTAAATATATATTATCATTGCCAGGTTGTATGGTTATATACGATTTTTAAATATTACAGTTTGTTTCATGACTGTTATTTGTTTGAGGTTTCGCACTCAAAATTAATCTACGTTATCTAAGTTTCAGTTCTGTTGCTTAGGTCCGGTGAAGATATATAAGTTATGATGAAGTTACATACATAACATGAAACAGCACTACACAGCAATAAGAGTGTCCGAGTAAGATTATCTCTGCTGGTCAGTGTCGATATTATTTCGTCATTTTTGCTTTATTCATTTTATGATGTAATTTAAAAACAATTGTTATTGCCCAGCCCGAAGAGAGAAACTCTACTTTTAAAAATGTACGGAGTTAAAAGTTCGTTCGTACTTATGCATTTTCTAGGATGATATAAAATAATTCAATCTATCTGAAAATTTAAAGGTGTATTCCATAACGCCTTGAAATATGTTGATTTTAAGTTTGGTCAAATATAACAACTATAAGTTTAAAAAAATTGGTCAGTTTTAGTGGCTAAATATATGACAGATTTTTGGTGGCAGGCATGTGTTATTGAATTAATATGAATAAAATTCAAAATTAGATACTGCTTTGTATACATGTTCAAAGCTACGATGTACATTTTAGATTATATTCGCTATTTTGACTGTACAGAGGATCGTTCATTCCCCCTGACAGATCCATTGAGACAATTAGTTGGACGGCAGTAGGTTGATAGATACAGAGGAATAAACAAGAGGAGCATGGCAGGGCTGTGGTAAAGTTAGCGTTAAAGAGCATGATTGATACCGAGGTGGGACTGCCCTTTGTCTAAGCCCTATCGCAGTCACAGGCCATTAGTGCTCGCTGAAGACGGATCTAGCCTCGCCGCCGAAACAATAACACCTTCCTAATAACACTCTATTACCTCCACAGTTTCTTCTCTCTCTCTCTCTCTCTCTCTCTCTCTCTCTCTCTCTCTCTCTCTCTCTCTCTCTCTCTCTCTCTCTCTCTCTCTCTCTCTCTCTCTCTCTCTCTCTCTCTCTCTCTCTCTCTCTCTCTCTCTCTCTCTCTCTCTCTCTCACTCTCTCTCTCTCTCTCTCTCTCTCTCTCTCTCTCTCTCTCAATGTCTCGGTAACCACGGGGGAAAAAAACCAGAACTTTATATTTTGAATTGCTCAAGTCTAAAAACCGGTCGGACTTTTTTTAAAATTTGTTTCCCTTCCTTTGGTCACTAAGAATAAATTGTCTACAAAAAAAACAACAACTCTGAAATATCAAAACATATTACCTAAAAATCCTATTAACACCGGCTCGAACAATATTAAACGCATGAATTTTATCATTGGTTCCAAAGCTTTCTGTTTTGTAATATATTCCAACTTTAGAGCTATTCATCACTATGCTTTTTCCGTCACTTTAGTTTAACCAAAATCTAATCAGCCACACCAAATGAATTTAAGTTTGTAATCAATCGAGATTGATTGAATGGTTTGGATCGCGCTATATTTCTGTATTGCCACTTAACTTCCTTCGTGCTTGCTAGTTGAAGAGTTGATTTTGAATTATAAAATACAACGGATAGGCGTTAATTAGGTTACTTCGAGTCTGATGTTCTACCTGTGATATTCATTGGGTAGAATGAATATTCTGGGAAGCAAAGAGATGAGCATTAAAGAATATTAGAAACTACTGGTATCTGTAAACCACACTCTGGTAGCACACTGACTAGTCCAATGAGAGTGTTTCACGTGTTGCTTGAGCGAGGATCTGAGGAGAGCCTTTGTTTCCTCAATCTATATATATTTACGGGAAATATTCCCTCACCAAGTTATTTTTCCAACATTATACAGACGGTTTAAACTGAAAACTCACTCACTTTAAATCAACATCATTCTAATAAATAAATTTAATTTTACTATAAAAATATTATTACAACAGGCTTGCGACCTGAACACCAGTCAAGTGTGTCAATCTTACGCAGTGAAATTTCCTATCGAATGCGTGGACAGGTGACCTCCAAAGTCTCGTTTAAAAACAGTCTCGAATTACACATCCGCCAGAGAGGCAGGTACCGGCCCGCCGTTTGGAAAGTGTGTCCAAACATTTCGAATTTGAGTTTTCACAACGTGGTAGCGCCAGCCTGTTGGGCAACGTGAAGTCTCCAGAGAGTCGCCCGCAGTTACTTAACGCCGGCTCTTTCGCTATAGCGGACCTTTTCAAAAGTAGATTGGCCTGCTCTGCGGCGAAGAGCGTGTCCTATAGGCGGTCGGGGACTCTTAATTGTCTCCTGTCGAAACTGTCTGGGGATAGCCAGCTACTTCCTCCTGTATCGGGGGGGGGGGCTTCACAGTATTTCGGTAGCGACTTATGCAACACCCCTGTCATCGAACGTCGGGAGGAATAAAAGAAAATTACTCGTTAAGCGGGGGGGGGGGGGGGGCTAGGCTGTGTGCTTCTGGTTGTGGGTTATGTTAGGCCCATCAACAACAATGTCTGCCCACAAATCATTACGCTTTATTAAAAGTACTAGTGCTTTCAACTGTTCAATCTGTTCCCCATCAGGGGCTGTGTGAGTAGCAGACAAGACATCACCATGGTTGGGAGCTTCATTAGCACTTAGGGAATGGTAGTGTGGACTGTTTATAGCGCTTGTGCGTATAATATAGTGTACTCTTTTGTGGGCAGTGTCATTCCCGATCAAGAAAACACTACTTTATTCCCAAAGATATTACCGTTGGAAGGAGAAATAGTTTTAGAGCTTTATCAACAAAACTCTATGGATAGAGAAGTTAACCAAAATCTCATTTTTCTTTTAATCAAAGACTCCTATGTTTTCAGCCCTGTACAGCAGTCTGTCTGTATGTTCTGATTATTGTGATTCATCTGCTCAACCTATAGCGAGCAATTTTACTTGTTTCAGTTAATGCCATGACAACATTAAAAATAGTTTTTTCAGGATGATTTTTAAATAAAGGTTGCAGTAGTGTAGCCAACCTTTACAAATATAATTTTGAGCATTATTTTAAATTAAATAAGATTTTCCTATTAATAATATGGATTTTGCGTTTTGTCTTTTTAAACTATAATTACATTAATCACTAAAAACATTACAATTCGGAATATTTTTTCAGAGCTGTTTAAAAGACGATTGTATATTTTCTTTGAGACTTTACCTGTATTGTATGAATGAAATATTTACAGTAACTCTAGCAAATAATGTTTAATAGTTGTGGAATACACTCCGTTTAAATCGTAATTATTATTGGTTAAAGATACTCAGACATTGATTGAGACAATCAAATCTATAATTTTAAAAATTTACACTGTCTAAATACCACAAACTATTGATTATTGATAAAAGCATGTTTATAGACATAATTAACTGACGTATTGTACAACAATCAGTAACGTCATTATTCTTTTAAGTAGGTAACACAACCTAAGACTACTCCAGTACAGCAGTATTCACGTTTACGGGGTAATAATCTTATTTAGACGAATTTTCTTCATAACATCATATACAATGGAACATCCTTCATTCCTCTCTGCTTCACGTATTGTTACTGATTGAAAAATAATGATAATTGATCAGAGTTTTGCGGCTGGTGATTATATTGGAGTACTCGTTATTTAAGAGCAGAGGCCCGTTCGAAAAAAAACAAAAAAAACTGTGAGAGGTGTTGTCTGTAATTACAACAAGAACACCAAGCCCTGAGAGCACCCTATCATCGAGTGTACAAGTGCTTGCTGAGCCAACACGTGTGCGGTGACAGCGTTAATTAAGTCAGCCTCGTCATGGAGGACTTGATCTAACCAATAAAGGGCCGCAGGGTACTTCACACGGCGGGGGGTAAAGCGCACCAAGTAATGACTAAGTCACGTTATAGAGCTTTAATACAATGTGCATAAAAGTACAAACTTTGCACATATGTAATAGGATGATATCGCCATTCATGTAGCAATCATTCAGTAAGTGACCACGAAAAAATCACCAATCCATGTGAAACTCGCTTCCTTTTCCATTTTAATTTCCAAATACATTTCATATTTATATTTAAAAAAAATATATATCACGAAAATTCGGATCTATCGGTTTTTAGGGATGCTGAAAACGAATATGAGTTATTTTCTTCTTATAAATTTTGTCCTACTTACTTTTTTGGAAGGGCCTTGAAGGGGGAATTTTTGAACGAGATACAATCATTTAATTCAACGCCTCCCCCAAAATGTTTCATCAATTTCGCGAGATTCATATGATACTGACATAAGAAAAATTTATAATCACGCTCCGATTACCTCATACCAATGGAACACAGTTTAATTTCTTTTTTTTTCGTCATAAAAATATCTTAAAGGAATGTTAAATCAATAAAATTATAAAACTAACAAACAGGCAAACAAATAAAATAACACGATGGAGATTTTCAAGTGTAGGAAATTAAAATTTTCACCCTTGGACTGACTTCAAAGATCTACCGGAAAAATAATTTCATTTCGAATGCCATTTTTTACGGATGAAAAAGAGACAAGTAAAACAATATTATTTGAACAACGATGATGTAAAAGGATTACATTTTATTTTTGGCTAAGTCATGACTTCCTTTGACTATATTTGGTATCTTACTTTTTTAAACTATTATCAACTATACACCTATTGTTGTGACGTTCTGGTGAACCCCTTAATAAAGAAATTAAGACAGTACAGACCCATTATTCTGTATAAATAATTAAAATTTGATTCTTAAAACTGACGATTCAATTTATATATTAGAGGAGAGACCACAAAGTATTCTTTTTAATTTATTTATTTGTATTAGAGTAAAGTGCGTCTACCAAGTTTAGTTATCGTCACTTTTATCTGTTCTCCTTCTGATAAATGTTATTTTATTAAAGAGTTCAAACAATATTTGGCAGGTTGTCTAGTTCTGATTCAATGTATAATGTCCAGCCTTAATTAATTTAATGCATTCCTTCCTAGGACCACAGATCCTGGGTCCGAATCCTCACATTTCATTGTTTGCTTTTTTATAATATTACAGTTCTTTCTTTTTTGTAATAAAATTACAATCTGCCTTCCTACGTTTGGCGACGGTGACTTTCTTTTTTATTTTATATATATTTATTTATTTTATTTAGGGATCGTTTATCAATCCCATACACAGCTGTATCTACATACATAAAACAATTTAAATTAAACAATAGGCTATCTATAAAGGATGTGTCTTTTCTAAGGGTACATATATCTATATGTACTAATTACTATATTTACCTGACTTACCCCCGAACACCACGATGTTACGCTCCAGTTGATTAATTAAATATTTATTTCTAGGGATGCCATCCATCTAGCTATTAACTACTAACAGATTTGATTCCTCAAATCTTGAGCGTATTGAATTAGCTTAAAGTTGTACAAAATTATACCTTACTAAAATATTCAATTTACTTACTGTTGGTCCCAACTGAATCTTAACCCAAAGTAATACACCGTAATAAATTAATGTGGTGATCAAATGGAAGGAATTCAAAGGTACAGTAGAAATGTATAGACGAAATATTTTTATTATTTAAAAAGAACAAAAAGATTAATATGTCTTAACGAGGAATGACTGATTTTACTAATAACTCATAATGATGAACATATTACATATATTTTGTTAGATACAAATAAAGGTATAACCTTACTAGTGTACATCGATGACTTCAATCTGATGCAGTCTCAAAGTCAAAAGCTGCCAAGCTAGGGACCTTCACATATGTCCTCACATCAGCGCTACTCAGCAAGGGAGTCTCCCATTCTCGTCTTGGACCGTATTTCTGACTCTCAACAGAAGGTTTTTTTCTTTATGGCTCTTTGTGATCGTGCATCATTTTCCACACCATCTTGCGAGAGGGTTACTTGGCCACCCATATCCCAACGGATGGGATCGGCCTGCATCAAAAGAGGGCATATCAACATCCGGCCTTCGACCCGCTGGCCTCAATTCCTTAACGTTATTTAATAATTGTACACCACCTTCCTAATGTCGGGGGTTGAATAAATAACAACCGTATTGGGCAATAAGTAATTGTGATAAATGTTATCATTCATACTGTATTTACAATTTTCATTCATACAGTATTTACAAACAGCCCAAATCCGCATGGTATCCACCACGAGCCAGTGGAGGCTGACCAAGAGCACGAGAGCCAAAGACGCTCAGGATAATTTTTGGATAATAATTAACTAAAAACAGTTGTACATCTTTCTTGTTTTCTTAGTGGTAATTAGGCCACACGTCTGCAGTAAATTCTATATTCTACGTAAAATAAGAAATCGAATAATGCATAATAGCTTTATTTTATACGCCGATAGTGAAAAAGCAGAGCTGTTAAGCTAAAATATTATTGTGTCGGCTCCTACCGAATGTTGTATCACCTTGTTAGGTATAGCTGTAAATCTTTTACTTTTTAGTGAGATTTCGCCTATTTTTGGCACTGTTAATGCATATGCGTTCTTTTATGTGATTTAGCCGTGGTATTAAGATGCATGAATGCTCTCAGGTAAACTGAAAAAAAGAAAAAGGATAGGTAATTTCCGGTAGAGAGTGGCGATAGGAGGGAGCTGCTATATAGGCCGCTGAGATAATGCCCCGGGCGTCGAGATTTGAATGTGAAAAGCCCCTCCCACACGGGGGCATCTGAAATTCATATCGGCCCCGAACCAGCGGCGGGAAAGAGGATCCACGAGTATTCCCATAGCTACCAGCGACCTCGTTTGTCCTTCCTCCCAGTCTTTGTATTTCAGCGGCTGCTTGTTAAATATTCCCCGTTATTGCAATATTGATAAGTTTGTGAGTCAAAATCAAAAGTAGTTAATAATTATCTCAAGCCGCTACTTTCATATAGCCACGATAATCATATTTCACCTGTCTGTCTATATTTATGATAGCTGTCAAATTAAATCAGTCGATCTGAAATTTGTAAGGAATATTCCAAAAGATCTCGAAATGTGCCGTTTATAAAAATACAATTACTTTTTTTTGTCATATTGATTTATTCACAAATGTATATACAAAAATTAAATGATAAAACCAATGAATGAGATAATGAGTGAATAATATTAACGAACAGGCATGAATAGTATAAGGGAAAGAACATCATGATGACTTATTTATTTCAAATAATCCAATACCAGCCAGCCATTCAACTTGACACAGTTGGTATCTTATTAAAGGGGCTTTAAATGTAATTTGCCATTGAGGGGTTTCAGATGCAACGTTTTTAAAGTTGCTAATTGTTGAAATGTCATCGAAAAATACCTAGATTGTTTGGTTTAGTAAGAGGTTGTAGCGTTAAACTGCTGGGATATTCAACATGAAGAGTAAACTGAAAGTCTTATTTCTGTCCACTATTTTTATTTAAAAAAAAAACACCGAGTGACATTACTTAAAAGATAGGCAAAGCTGATGCGCAAGATAGAACCAATTATATTGATATTAAAGTAAAGTGAGTAGGTAAGGTACCGCCCTGATTGTCACTATCATTAGCACTCGAGAATTTAATAAAATTTTGATTTGTGGGAGATATTGTTTATGAATGTAAACCAACCACGACCATCACGCATAGTAATGCTGACTATTCTTGCAGCTTAACGGTCCAACTTCTTACTTTTAAAAATAATCTCAATTTCCCGATGATTTTTTCAATATTAAATAACATAAAACAGTCATTAAACAGCACCACACATCCCTGTACCTACTTGAAGACTGAAGCGGTCCTGGCCTAGTGACCTGCTATAAATATATGACAGTGGGACAGATCTTTAGGGACTGTGAAAACAGGTCTTTAGAATGTAAGCTGATAACTAGAGAAAGAATAAAAGTATAGTATAAAACATTTCTCACTATACGATAACACGGCTTTGAATTATTTAAGAAAAAAGGAAATAGTTAGCTAGAGAACGTTTGGGTGCCGATTTGAGATAGTCGGTGAAACACTTCAAGAGCACTTTAAAATAAACTCAATAATCAAATTACGTTCCGTTGTTTATGGTATTAACGTTTAACATTACAAAGTACAGACCGAAACTAATTTTAATTGATATTCTGTTGACTGTGAGGAGAGGCCGGCTGAGAAGGAGATTTTGTGAAAGCATTAGCCATACGAAAGAAACCAAGCCATATATATACTATCCAAGGATCAGCTGCTTCATGTAAACGTTGATTTTAATTGATTATTAGCTAGAGGAAAAATAATGTGATTTGTCCGGTAATTTAAACCAAGTACATCTTAAGTATCGGCCTGGGGCTCTTGTACACTTACCTATCCTAACGGCCTTCACTCAATTTTTCATAGGTAAACTAAATTTTAAAGATGAAGTTAAATTATTGGGGGGGGGGGGGGGGAAGAAGGACAATTAGTGACAAAACTTTATTTTTTATTTTATTTTAAGTTCAGGGTGTTAAAATCGACCTCAAATATGAGAAAAATATTCAGAACTCCCAGTGACTAAATATTTACAAACGATCACGGGATCACTTCCGCTTCAGTCTACGAGGAGGGTTGTAGGGATGAGGAATACGCGATGCCATCTTGCTTGAGAATGGGGATGGTCAGATAATTTCTAATAGAACTTTATGATTTTTCAGGAAATGTGAACATAGTAGGAATTTTAAGTTCATTATGTTATTTTTGACATAAATAGATGATTATTAACTGATGTTCTTAGGACATTAGATTGGAAGGATTGGATGCGCTTAGTGCTCAAGGGTTTTCTGATAATCTTAGTTACCACCAATACAGCAACTTTCCCCATAGTTCAAGCCTGAATGATTTTAATATTGCTTCATGTATGTGTAAAATACTCATGTGTGGAGTACACAAAATGTCTTCTAATATGATGGGGCCGGGGTTGTTCAGTAGTCTATGCAGCTGTCCGAAACTGTAGGACCTTTGTTTATTTCCAGAGCAATGGTCAATGACCATTTCATTACAAAATATTATTAATATTTGGTTATAAAAAATATAAAAAATGTATATATATATATATAACACATATAAATACACTAGATAGATTCGTTGATTTGAATCTACATTTTAATAGTCTAATTAATTTCATAACAAGGGGTTATACGGAGAAACAAAAACCCGAAACAGTAGAGTCTTTGTCTTCTAAGTGAAAAATCTTAAAGTTAGATATATGGCCAAGAATTTCATTTTGTTTCCGCATTTTTCTCCTTAGCCAAAGCTTACACAACGTGTTCCGCTTAAGGAATTCAGGAACGACTGAAACATAGATCAGACATCTTGGCGAAATATTTTTCCAACTGTTAACTGGTGCAGGATTATGTCGCATCAATCGGTGTCGCTGTCAGTTGGCTTTCTGTTCTGGCAACGTCATTAAAACCACACTGCCCTTTTGACAGGGTGCCTCTGTGCAATCATAATATAATTTTTACAATGCGGAAAGCTATTATACTACAATGCATACATTATGGAGACTATAATGGAATAGGAATGGAGGAAGCGAGGTGAATATGTCCCCGGCGGTCCTTACTGAATAGTCCCTAGTACCTTTTGTGTCCAGGTTTTTATCTGCCTGGACACCTCTCCCTCCCTCAGAGGCTGATTTTAATTCAAATCAGGGTCTTCAACAGGTCTTCGGCACGCGACACAGCACAAAAGCAGCCCTTTAGCGGTCTCAAAAGGGACCTTAAATATCAACAAGACCGATTGTGTGCCAAATTGTAACGCACACAATCACCCGTGCTCGGAGGTAGCCCTAATCCGAAAAGGGTCGGATTCACACTTCTCCGAGTAACTGATTCTGTTTATTACTTGTTTGTCGGGCCGGCATCAACATTAAACAATGGCTTCGGAAGAACAAATTTTATGGTCAGTCTCCTATTACTGCATTAAGGCAAATTTCAAATATAACTCCATACCAATTTGGAATAGTTTAGCTTGAAATTTTCTAATTATAAAAATATCTTAATGGAAAGCTGAATCACGAAACAAGTAGACAATAAATATATGATACGGTGGACTTTTTCAAGTATGAGATATTAGAGTATCACCTTGCGACTGACCTCTAAGTTTCCCCTAAAAAGAATGACATTGCTAAAATACCTGGAACGAATCAAATAAAACAATAGTATTTGAAAAGCCATGTTTAGGAATTCAAATTTATTTTAATAATGGCTGAGTTATCACTTAGAAAAGGCCTTCGACTATGTATGGTACATTAGTATAAATAAATATCTCTTACCTCAACGTGGATGATATCTCATGTTTTGGCGGCCTTAATCCGTCAGAAATAATGCTAAAAATGTTATTAATATTTAACACTTATTTTTATAAATAATTGAAATGTGCATTCTTGTTATCATAGTAACAATTAGTGATTCAACTTTATAGATTAGAGGAGAGATCACAATGCATTTTTTTTTCAATTTATTTATTTACAGTTTACGCCCACCAAGTCTACGTCCCTCAGGATATATATAAATACTATTCTGATAATTTTCTTTCATGATTTGAGTAGGTAGTTTAATTTCTTAGCTTATATTTAACCATCATAGTCTATTTATGTGACATATATTGTGTTCTTTAAGGCAAGGGAAGATGATTAAAAGCGGGAAGTAAACGTCCAGGAAGCAGCGCAGAACCGGTTCTGATATAACGTATGTATTGGTTATCCAAAAAGAGGGGGGCTCTGCTATCATTCAGCTAAGAATATTCATTCGATCTACAAATTCAGAGGTACATTCCTCAAAACCTCGGAAATGCTGATTATTTTTTATGTTATTTTTGGTTAAAATACAATGATATAAATTCTAATTAAATCAATTTGAAAAATTTCAGACCTTTTCGCTAACTTTTGTGCTTAATCAATTCCCTGTTCCGTATAATTGGCAAATATTGTAACAGATCAAAGGTTAAAGATTAGAGAGTACTGATTTCAAATAAGTTATTAGTGATTTTTAGTTATTTTCATTTGTAGTTTTCAGTGCCCAAACCTAGTTTGACAAATTTTAGGAAGCAATTTTGATGAAGAATTGTTTTTTGAAGCTTATAAGAATCTGTATTTGAGTCCCCCGCGCATCTAGGAATGATTTATTTACTTTCTGCGTCCAATATTTCTTTATATATCAACTAGTATAAATTTAATATCTTCGGACAGGTGGAGTTGTTGAAATCGTAGAATTTCCTGAAAGCAAAAATGCTGACCATTCCCAGCAGTCACACGGAAACGATCCGGGTCCTATATCCGATGAGATTAATTATGTCGAAATGATTTCGGTTGTGCTCCTGAGGAGGTACGAGGAGGGGGAAGGGGCAGGAGCACAGGGGATGTACGTTAGGGTAGCTCGCACCTGGGCCGAGGGACCCCCATTGTCATGCTAAACCCCCCGGCCGCGCAGTTTTTTCACATCGCGGGGGGTTGACGGTTACGCAGCTGCGCACAGATTCGACAGCCTGTACTCTCGGTCGTCTTCGGCCGACACGACAAATAACTATTATTATTGTTCTAAGCCTCCCGACCGTGCCTTGTCTCTCTAAACAAAGTGCGAGACCTAAACGGTGGTGAAGTTTACCGATTTTTTTTTTTAGTTTTGTACATTGGTCCTATTTATGTGGTACTTTTTTGTACTTACATATTACTTGTAAATGTCTGGTTGAAATATACTAGTTAGAAATGTAGGTCAAAGCAAAGTAGCCTGACTACTTTCCTTTTTCAATTACCAAAAATTAATTTTTATTAACTATAATTTCACTCAATCATTTATGCCAGACTTTTTTTTTTTTTCTAAATTATAAACGAAATTTTGTTTATTGGAAAATATAAAAGCGGAGAAAGTCACGGAATGATATCAAGACTATTGCGAGTTCGGGTCGGAGACTCCTTGATGTCCGTCTAGAACGTCCAAACAAAAAATACGTCATTTCATTTTACATCGATTTTTAAATAAATCCTATTTTTTAAACACATATTAAAGAAATAAACAACGAGGAAAGATACTCGTGGGATTCGGTTTCTTAAAAACCTGTTAAGTAAATTAAAAAAAATATTCTCTTTTTTTCATTAAATATCCTATAATTATTTAAGTCGTCTTGGCCACTAAACATCGCTGTTTCAGCCGCTTTGATTGTTTCCTTGACAATGGGTGGAAAATAAGAATTATGGATTTTAAATAGATTATGCTATTTGTTAAGAGTAGCTGTAAAGTTAGCCAAACGGGCATGACTGTTTTCACTTTTAATACGTTTTTCCATACTTCCTGATATTTATTTTCCCCCCAAAACGAATTAGCGTTTTTCCTGGTGTTGTGAAATATACCTCTAAGAATTTAGACTGATTTAAAAATTGTCACGATGGCTGTTGTAGAACATACACACATACAACTGACAGACGAGTGCTTACCGCGGGTACAGAATGACAGTGGGAGTCTCTCCCATCGAAGTCGGCAATTACTAAATAATTCAATTACGCAGGCAGAATAGATGATTACTCCTGTTGAAACACTGTAGCATCAAATTTCCTTGAGCGTTTGACGTTTCTATTTGTGATGTTTCCATCATCAGATCACAGCTAAGCCACTTTGGCAAAGCTCTCAGTTCAAACACCCTCCTTACACCGGTCAATTGTTGTCAGCTCTTATTGTTGGCCACCTTTGTGAAGGAGTCAGTGGATGTTCTTTGTCCCTTCTATTCTCTGGTTGATTGACATAGAAATGTGAATTTAATATCACCGATTTCAATACACAAAGAGATCAGTTCCTTAGACAATATTTATAGCAAACATTATTCACTAACATTACCTTAAAACACGTAAGAACTTAGTTTTTACTACCTTTTTTTATTATACGCATATTAACTAATTAAAGGATATATCACATAGTTTGAAAACATAAATGAGGATAAATTAGATTATATGATTGTGAAATTAAGTGTTAAACCGTTAATTTTTTTTAAACCTTACTTTCTTTTTTATTTTAGTTTTCAAAACTGAATCAGCATGTTCCAAAGGAAATATTTAATATAATGTAAATTTCAGATCGATTAAATCAATTTGACTCCCCAATGCTGTACTAAAACATTAAAAAATATAAAATCAAAATGTTCATCGAACTGTTTTCCGCTCAGATGTCTTTACCTTCTACTACCTTTTATTTCCCCTCCAAAAATGTGACATATTATTTTTCTTGGTGTGATTGTTTGTTAACGCGAGTTAAATACCGCTAGTAATGACCTTTATTTGAAGAAAATTACAATTTTACATCAAATGGAGTAGATAATTTGGTACCATATTCATTCCTTGATACCGTATTTACAAATTTACATTCACTCTCTGATTATTATTGCATAAAAGTTGTTGACAACGTTAGTAACTATTTACTTTAAATTTAATTTTTTTCTATTTTACAGGTATAAGTGCATTATGTACAGTGGTGTAAAAATGTCTTTGAACAAACCAAATTTTGATAAATATAATCGATTATTCAAATTAAAGTGTTTTTATCTCCTTAGTAGTAAATTTATTTATACTTGCAGAAATTTTAAGCTTAATGAAATTTTAAATTATCATTGTTTTCAATCAATAACGAGCAAAGAATTCAATCCTTTGTGTTGAAATTTTTATCCTCTGAATGATGCTACCTTATTGTTTACTTTTCACTACTTTTTAATCCACTTCAATCTATATTCTTGGTCGTTATGGGTCAAGAGCCGTTGAATAAACTCAAATAGCTGAGCGGATTTGTGAAAATTCTTCGTTTTTTTTCGTTAAGTTACATTAACATTCCATATTTTGTAATTCCTTTTTTATTTTCTATTTAATGTTATCTTTATTTTAAAAAAAAATGGAAAATATATTGTTGACCGACTTAAAATTCTAATTTTGCACCAACAAGGACTTGTAATATGGAAATTCATAAAGAAGTTAAAGGTTCGTTTTCTGGAATACATTATTTTATCAAAAAATCCAAGAAAAATCAAGCAAACTGGGGACTTGAACCGTTCAGGAAGGCACTTCTGCCAAACAAATTTAAAATTATTATCAACCGCTGAGAATCTGAGAAGCTGAGAATTGGCTCAGGAAATAGTTGATGCAACAGGGCCCTAAGTTTCACCTTATCTTGCCAAGTCAATCAAGTTTCACTTTGATCAGAAGGAAATTTCCATTAATTGCCTTTAAAGGCTGTAATGCCAGAATAAATCCATTTCTTCAACCGTTTAACAAATCCAAGTGACTTAATTTTGCCAATAGACATGAAAATTGGACGGAAGAAGAGTGTGGAAGAAACTGATAATATGATAGCTTACCATGTTGTTCAAAGATTTTTTCACCGCACTGTAAGTCAGTCAGTTATTTGACTATGTGCTGTACAAAATATAGCATAGAAAAATAAAATATTGAGGCACCAGGAGCAATTTCAGTTTATATAGTTTTGTATTTTAATTCAATATATGTCAAAATGAAAAAACTCTTTAACACTTCTCCTTGTGGACTATGTAATAAACAACGTGTGTTCTAGAATATGATAAGGCAATTACTTATTAATCGTTTTACAGTATCATCGATGAACACTGCAAATATATTCCCTCTGCTCTCAATAGCTTCCTGGCAACTTATGTAGCAGATGCAGCAGAATTGTCATCCCACTCGTAACCTTTAAATAGAGCTTAATGTGATTGAGCACACACGTCGCAACCACATACGAGGCTTAAAATACTAGATCTAAACAGCTTAATACAACTCGAGACTATTTCAATGGACACAGCGAAACGATTAGACTTCAAGCGTATCCAATTCTTTTAATCAGCACGGTACTCTTCATAACGATCTTAATATTTCTTACATCCTTTATACGGTTCCTGATAAGTTCACCGAATTTCGCCTAAACTTATCCACTTATCGTAATACTCTAGCATGGTCATTATACAGGTTTGCACATCCCTATAATTATTCTTAAAGATTAAAAGCGGCACTGGGCTAGTGACCCGCAGTAAATTCATGACGGTGTTGCAAACTTCCGCTTTCTCTAGTGATGACAACCTTGCGGGATTGAGTGGCCCCCGAACTGTGTGTATCTGAATAAATTGTATGAATAAGAATAAGAGAGAATGCTGAACTGTAGATATGAAGATCATTCGATCATCGATCATTTATTACCCAATAGCGTAGATTGTTATTTTATTTTAATGAAAAGATTTTCGAACTCGAACAACATAACATAATAGATATGAACTCCTTGCCCTAAATTTGTTACTAATTGAGATCGGCTTCCTTCGTTTGAGAAGCGGATAAAAACAAAAAGAACATTTAAGACTGATTAACTTTCCCACGGAATTTCTTTTCAAAGCGCTCGTCACGGTCTAAATTGATGCTGTCGGTCAGGGGTAGAAGAAATTTTCGCCGCTGAAATTAATTCCTATTTGGTTGGTAAGGTGCAGCGGGGGGCTGCCGGCACCTTAATGAAACTCTACAAATTGGAAAACACTTTTGTTTTTTTCCACAGGGCGGCTCGCTGCGTCCATTAGGTGTTACAGGGAATACATTAAGGCGCGTGAGGTGGCAAGATTGATGGAGATTTTTGGCTAATGATCTTTTATTTTAGCTAATGTGTTGGGGGAATGAGTTAGGGGGAGGGGGTGGTGGTGGAAGGTTCTGGTGGAGGTGGAGGGGAGGGGCGGAAGGGTGGAATAGTGGAGGGGGCCCAGGTGGAGGACACCTGGCCGGCAACAGCTGCGTTGTTCGCTGTCACTTCGGATTACGCAAGAGCGATGCCCTCAGGTACGCTGCGGATGAGGATATGCCAGTGATTCGGGGATTATAGTTCGGGTCCCTGATCATCCTGGAGGAGGAGGAGCAGTACTATTCTCTGGCCGGGAATACATTTTTGCATAGATGGAGGACATTTATCATAAACCAAATAATAATTTGTGGTTCAATGATAGTTCCTTATTCTTTTTCAAAGAATTTTTCCGTTGGAAAATCGATATAGTTTAAAACTAAGGAGATACATATTCGAAATACAAATAAAAAAAATGGGGAATCAGGATTCAAACATAATATTAAAATATATGTAATTCATTTACCTATAGAGTCTACCAGAAACTCTTAGTTAATAATCAAATAATTGTTCTACTTCTTTAAATACAAATGTTTAAAATAAGTTCTTAATGTGCTTCATCTGTTTGAGGCTTCTTATACGAAAAATATCAACACAATCTGGTTGTTGGGCTGGTCGTCATTTTTTCGTTCTTAATGAGCGCTTACGACCTCTATATGCCGTATTCAGTTCATGTTCAAGTAATTTACGTAATGTGTGTTATATAGAAGAATGACAAAACATAAAAATATAAAAAATATACAAATTCATAACAGAAAGATAAAATAAATTAAGTCAAAACTACTTTAATAAATAAACCCATATAAGAAATTAGTCAAAAATGATAAAATAAATACATAATTCAATTGAATAAATAGTTTTGTCTAATGCAATTAACTATTATTACATGTTATTACCTACTAATCTCTAGTAACAGAATGGACTGTGAGAATTGATAAAACAAATCCTGATCATAAATCCTAATTAAAACTCATATTGAAGTTATGATAGTATGATAAATCATTTTGAAAAATGATTTCAGAAAAAACAAAATTGCCATTCAAAAGTTTGGATTTGAATTTTTTTTTTTTTTTTTTTTTTTCAAAACCCCTATTTATTTTATACATTTTTACAAACAGATGAACAAAATTCAATGAAGAAGATTTTACAATTTTCTCCTCGTGCTGTATACGCAGATGCATTTGAAGGAGGTAAGATATACAAATACAAATTTCTTTTTGAAGTTAAAAAGTCAATAAACAATATACAGGACTAGGTGATCGGGCTCACCTTCGGTTTACAATGTGTGAAATGGATTTGAATTGACGACCTTTCGTATATAAAACGCAATTGTTCAGGTCCGGTTTGGGAGGCACTTGTCAAAGATGGATGTGGTTACTTGCACATAGATCTTCCGGACGAATTACGTATCTGATTTTGAAAAATAAAAACTGTTTTGTGAAAATTGTCAGACTATTGTAAACTAAACTTCATTTAGATAGTTAAACCTTAAAAAATAAACTTATAAAAAATGTTATTTAGCTCCATGGTATGTCTTCAACTGAGTCTGAAGGGAGATGTTTTTACTAAGTAGTATTATATCTAAGTAATGAATATCCCTGCCAAAGTTTTTATTTACCTTTTTAAAGCAATTGTGCGAAAGTTTTTATATAATTTCAGTTATAATTAGTAATTTGAGGGCCCAAGGTAGAAGTGAAACTTAAGGGATAGAAGAGTTACCCACTTTACACGGTCTTCCATTAAATATGATTTTTAAAACAATGTTGGGAAATATTCTTCTGAATAAAAAAACTTAGTTAATTGCTCCTGAGTTCTTTATTGCTGTAAAATAAAATATACTGTATACCCTGCTCTGTTCACCGCCGTTTACTTTTCAACGGTTCACCATTTCGCGTTGTATTCTGTGGCAGTACAGGCTGTGCCTCCTATTGCTCCGACTAGTTTTAGAATACATTAGCTGCTATGATTATTCGTTAAAACGTAAAAATGGTGACAATGAATAATTTGAACCCAAGACTCTATGATTTCCTTCAGTGTGCCCCCACTAACTATATTTTATTTAAATATTAACTTATTATACCACAGTATAATCGTTGTAACCTTTTTTAATATTATTATTATCTTATTTTAATGTTTTTATAACTATATACGATTACCAAATTTAAATTACTGTTCTGTTGGTAAATCGGTAGCTTATTTTAATTAGCTTAATTTTATTGATATAATTTCCTCTTCCCTTTTTTTTCTTTTATTTAATTGTGTATTATACTTGTTTTTCTTACTTTGTATGAACAGAAATGTTGGTATGATATTATTTAATTTGAGGTACACTTTTTAATTTTTTATTATTATTTTTTTTATAAAATAATGAATTTATCTATTCTAACTAGGCTTTTCCGTGTCTTCCCTTGGCCTTATGACATTTATGTTGCCCCGTGCATTCTCTTAAGATATCGCGAGCCTGGTAGCAGTACTTTACTGATGTAGGTCCTGTGATGAGGCTACCAACAGCATGTAGTTACAAATTGAGTCCCAATACCTGATGACTAAAAGAGTTATGATTATGATGACTGGTCTCTGCTTGAATATCCACGTAGGTTGCTATTGAATTAATTTCGTCTTGTACGTACGGTATTTGTAGTTTTAGAATTTTCGACTGTATTGTCTTTACGTCGGATTCGGGTGTTTATCCCCACATTTAACTCTCTAACAGCTGTCTTTAGTCGTCCAAATGTCATTAATTTTTTTTTTACCCCTATATGTTATTCAGGTCATGGGTGCAAGTATGAGCGTAGGTGTCGCACAGGTTACATGAAGAACATAGTTTTTTTTCAAAATAGCATATATTTGAA
This sequence comes from Acanthosoma haemorrhoidale, assembly GCA_930367205.1. Taxonomy (NCBI): domain Eukaryota; kingdom Metazoa; phylum Arthropoda; class Insecta; order Hemiptera; family Acanthosomatidae; genus Acanthosoma; species Acanthosoma haemorrhoidale. Next base: position 148,339,878 of record OV884011.1, on the reverse strand, counting down.
ATAAAATGAATTATTAATAATTGAAGGGTTTGCAGCAAGGGGTCAGATCCGTTTTCTACTTTTTTGAGGCACTTCTTATGTAAAAACTTAGTTTTGTTTGTTGCAAGAACGATTATGTAAGGTTAGTTCCTTCTATTTTTTGAAGGAGGCAGTTACATGTTATCCAAAAGTTGTGTATTGTTCATGTGCAGGTTCACATAATTTTCTGCGTATTGTTTCTGTTTTCATAGAACCCATTAAAAAAAATATGCAAAGTTATGTGTTAAGGATGCATTGCACTAGTTATTTTTGTAGGACTTCGCTGTTACTATTCAATAAGTTATTTGCTTATTTTCTTCTAACGCCTTTAGTTATAGAAGGAACTATAAATTTCCCCTAGCTTACTTGTGGCGAGGATACTGAATGTGTTGCAAGCATTAGAAAATTAATATGTCATTAATGCACCAGAGGCGACGCGCATTTAAAACGCTCAAATATGGAGACAAAAGTTGAGCTTAAACATTTTTGTATACTTGTGGACATTGCCCGGTTTAAACCAAAATAGCTAAAAATGTTCACCTTGCAATCCACAGCTAGATTACAGATTACAGGTCAGGTAGGCACAGGAAAAGGAAATTGGAGGCCGTTGCTGGTGATTGCCGGTGTCAGTTTGTTTTTTGGGGCTTAATTTGGTGTAAAACCCTCAGGTCATCAATGCCATTGTTTGTACATTTAGCCGTACATACTAGAACCCACCGATGCATGAGAGAGTACAAGGACAACAGCCTCCGCTGGGGGCACCTCAGCCCCAAATTTCAGGCGGTGATAATTAAACAGGAAACCAGATATGATTGGAGTATGTACATAAAAACCATGTTAACCACCTACCATAAATAAATCAGTGGAATCCAGTGATTGCCATTTCCATTCATTCATGTTTACATTTCTGTGCCATTCCATTCATTCATGTTTACATTTTACAAATAAAACCGGCTAAGACCACTGATCCCCAGATCTGGAGATATTTTGATCATTGGAATATTCAAGTGTGACCCGTATTGAGACCCATTTCTAATTCAGCACAATGACGAGTCAGGGGCCTATTCAGTCATGAGCCTCTACTAAATATGTGATTAATATTTATTATCCTAGATAAATGAAGTGATTCTTTGATTTTTTATTTACTTTGTATAAAATGTACGCTCATTATATTATTAATCTAATTAAATATATTATATAATCAAATATATTATATAATTAAATATATCATGTAATAAATGAAATACGATTAACTAATGAGAAAAAAAATACCGCAAAAGAACATAATTTTCAAAACTAATAAAAGTTATGCTGTTATCTTTCAAGTATCGTAAATAACTAAAGAATTATTGCCTTCTATTTCTTGGGAAAACAGTAAAACTTGTTATCATTGTGTTAATCTTCCGTTGCCCTACTTCCTTATATTCTTTGTCAAAGTCTATGAGCTCTTCTTAGATTTTCTTGTAAGTAAACAATAAGACTAGCGCACCCACCCTAGGACGAGTGGAAGGTTTATATCTGGACATGAGCATATCGACCTTTAACCATCGGATCCAAATTCCGAAACTCATTGGTTCCACTAAATATCTAAACGGGTAATATAACAAAAGTAAATTCTGGGACCGGCAGTGGTTATGGTTTCTACGAATGTAATTTAAGGGAGAGATAGAGAGAGAGAGAGAGAGAGAGAGAGAGAGAGAGAGAGAGAGAGAGAGAGGGCAGGTCACCCTCCGTGTCCATTGAATAGGGCCGAGGAGGGTGCGGGACAAAGGGCCCCCCTCCCTGAAATTTTTTACTCCTCCCAGCGCTACCGGGCAGCCCGCACCGCTAATATTTCACACTAGTCTCTCTTCAGGGTCGAGATAACTCGGGCATAATGCTCTCGCATAAATCCGTATAAAACTACCCCATGGGTATTTTACAGGGTAGTCGTAAAGGGGTCGTCTTCGGGCCAGCCAGGATAAATAGGGAATATCTACTTTACGGAAAAAAAAAAAAAGGACACCTATCGCTATCATTTTTATATGCATGTGAGAGTTTTGAATTTTAAAAAACATCCGAAATGGTCCGACTTTTTTTTCTCTTTTTATGAGAGCATTAAGTACTACCATTTGACGGGGAGAATGGGAGTAACGCACAAATAAAACTATTTTAAAATTTCATTAATATAAAACCTGGAATAAACCACAGTTATCAGCAAAGGAAAGCCGATTTCACGGTATGTCAAGGAATTTGAACGAATAACGCCATATCTGCATTCTCTTTTAAAACTCGTTAATACTCTTAATCAGTCCTCCTGCCCTTAAAATAAGAATACATTCCCTGCCTACCATACAGGAGGGACTGTGGTGCCGCCTACGGGGCCCCCCTGATAGATCCATAAATCCAGATATATACACATATTATAATTTTAACAGTAGAAACCCCCATATCACGTTAACGAATCTCTATCCAAGCGCTGTCAATACCAGTTCCAAATTATGATTGTATGTGTAGAGGCATAAATGTCAGGTGTTGTTGGATGCTCTTGAAAAAAGAAAATGATAGTTTAGGCAAGAAATAACCATAAAAATAGGAACCAACAGGGCATAAAATGTCTATAATCAACGATGTCATTAAACGTTGTACTTTACTATAACATCTGATTTCAGTTGTGCAATTGTCTATAAACTATAGTCTTATGCTTTAAGACTTTTTAACGTAACCTTATCATAAATGTAATGTTGCAAAGTAAATTCTTATTTAATATTTGTAAATAATTTATGGACGCCTCTCTCAATCCTACTCTGTAATCGTATTAATGCTAAAAGTGCCTGATAATTCACAGACCGTGATCCGTTCATACGATAGGTCAAGAAGACGGCAATCATATCAAAAGGCATGGCACAACACACCAAGATTAGTCAAGCCCCATATATCTACACGCTCATACAAAAAAATACATGAATGGATCGGCTAATTCAATTCATATTAAACATCCCGGAGGGGTAGATCGCCCCCACTAGATGGTTGCGGTGCAAAGATGAGAGAAGTCAATGGCTGACAAAGGACAGTATTGTATCTCGAGCAGGCAACAACAGAGACCTTTGGCTGGCCGACAAAGAGAGGGACAAGTTGAATACAAAGTGGGCTATAGATGTAGTCTCTCAATGGAAGCCTGTTGTGTTTGCACCAGTTTGTTTTCATAATCCACCACTGATTGGGATGATGGGGTCTCCGGGGATTTATTGGAAGGTGAAGTGGTTGTGACCATTCAGGTCCTCTATGGTTTGGCTTCCGTTCATGATTTCTGAGTTGGTCCTTCGTAGGCTAGAATTACATACACTAGTAGTTTTTGTCTCTGAACACTTGCCAAAAAGAAAAAAAAAAGGTGGTTCATTTTCTTGTATCTATATTGCCACATTCATTTTATATCGGACTGCTTACCACCTCAGAGATTTGTTTGGTCCCAGAACCATTAGTATGTGGGAGTAAAAACCAATGTCAAAAGAAAAGTAGCTTTTTCAAAAAACTGGTCATGCGCACTGGTCATGAGTTTTTGGAAAATAAAAAAGAGCTCAGTAAATTTCTTGTTGATTACTTTTTTTTTGTGTAAAATTTGTGTGAGTTGGTTCATACGCTATATTAACTAAATTTAATTATTGATTTGTTCGTTCATTATTGAATTAGTTAAAAGCAATTACATCTGGTGGAATCGTTTTCTTCTTCTAACTCATTTTTCACATATGAAAAATTTAGGTTATATAGCTTAGGCCGAAAATGTTTTTTTTACCATAAAACAATAGTGCAAACAAATGATAATAACATAATTGATTACTTATCAGGTGAAAAAGTACATAACATGTTATGTAACCATAAAAGTATTGTTTATATTGTATTTTTGAATGATGTTCATAGATTTTTATTTGTAAATCGTAAAAATGTTATTTTGTTTGTCGTCGAGTTCCTCATCGCCAGTCGTAGTGGTTGGCCATGATGGAATATATGAATATATCGATGGGATGTATAAAATGATTTATATTTATCTGGAATATAAGGTATTATATTATTCACATGTTGTTAGTTCTTGAGGTTTTTTCGGGATTTTCCTCGGTTGAATATTAGGAACTCCACTTTTAGGCTGGTGCAAAGAAAGCTGTATGTTACTAATCCATCTGCAAATTCAAATGTTATCACATAAACTATTGGTTGTGATTGATTAATGTTTCTGTATTTTGATATGAAGAAGTTGTTTTGTCTTATGACTGGTTCGCCACCAGGTTTTAAAACTGAGTAAATATTCCGAAGATTTGCGTATCATTGAATCCACTTTTTGTGGATGTTCGAAGAAAATCAATGTAGTGGTCGGAAGTGTAAATTCGGCAGTTCTTTTTTAAGCTACGTTTACCAATTCAAAAGTTTTGTTGCATTGCTGAAATGAGTGACTTATCTACTGATCAATTTTTCGAAATCGACCGATAGCCACTAAAGCCATAAACACACTAACTAGCGCGGTGTTCCGATTTTGCCCATCACAAGCATCGCAAAATACATGCGACTCTTTTATCCTAGGACCCATGTTTTGTATTTTTAACCATATCAAGCTGCGACTTTCGTTTTGCCCTCGTTTTACTCCCCCCTCCAAATACACGAAAAATTCAGCAATATTGGTTTTTATGTCATATACACAGAACACATAATAAAGCCAATGTTCGCGGAGGTAAAACCTTTCTTGCAATTTGCATATATACCAAAGTTACCTGATGAATATCGAGCAATAATACAAAAATAGATTTTTTGGTACTTGTTTCATTCTTCAAAATTACGAAAAAAACTTGATGGAACTATCATAAATTACCACTAGGGCAGACCCAATTAACCTATATTTAAATTACTGTTTTACAAACTTGATCGGCTTAAATGAAGTAATTTGAAATATGGAGGGAGCTAAACGGATCGTCGTGGCTTAAGTGTGTTGAATTGTCATCTAGATTATTATTTAATATTGCACTTATATTTATAATCGAAGCGTTAATGTCACAATCAATGTACATTTTTTTTTCATTTTTATTAGTTACTAACTTTGAATTGTTTGTTTTCAGTTGATCTCTTTCTTCTCCATTATTAACACGAGTGTATCTATCATAGAAAATAAATTGTACAGCCAATCTTATTTTTGGTTAGTTGAACAAACAAAAGTCTTATGCAAGAATTTGTAATTTGATTAAAGCTGTGGTTTTTATATACGGTCACATAATGTAAATGTGATCATACTGGATATAACAAAGCAGAAGACCATGAAGAGTGAGGGTGATGAGGGGGGGATGAGAAATCGGAGGTCCAAAAAAGGCAAAGACCCAGGAGAGAGAGGGTCGGACAGATACGATAATATCTCTAATTATTATATGACCACCCATCCCCTGTCACCATTCATTACAGAACGGATACCCTACTTTAATTTCAACCACCCCACCACGATTTATGGACTGTTTTCTACCATTTTATTTTTTATATCCTCATATAGTAGTGCCTGTTATTGCTCATGAGGGTGAGTGTGTACTTAGGGAGGAAGAATCGTCTTTATGCTCTGGTCTATTGTTCGTATTTTCCTTCTTGGTTATCAATGCAACAGTAAAACTAAAACAGGATTAGATATCACATGAAATAAACTATTAAGTTCTTTTATTCTCCGTTCTCCCAATAGTTTCAGTTTATTTATAAAGTATAAAGGAAAATGTACCTCAATATCTTAGATACTCTGTCATCTAACTTATCCGACAAATTTTGAGGGTAAAAATAAATCCCCATTTGGCCGGATCCAGCAACTTATGTTTCTGTGTTTAAATCGTTTTTCATTATTTATCCTTCTCTTAAACGATACACTCACAAATGAGGAAAACTTGTACTGTTAAATTAAAAGTTTTATTTAAAATTAAAATGTTTTTATTTCATTATGGCTTCCACCATCTGAGTAATAAAACCTGATTTATTGTTAAAATATTTGCTGTACCCGAAAAACTGCAACTCATATTAAGGGTACTCTGAACTTGTATATATCGGTAAATAAAAATCTTTCATTTTGATGACCTTTAAGACTATTTTAATTTTTAAATATTTGTAGACAATCTGTAAAAAAATATCTTTTTCTATTGAGTACGTATTTATTTTGCCTACAATAAATTAGTACTAGAAAATTTTATAAATACATTACTATAATATATATTATATTCCTTTATTGTGCTATAATTACAATCTGCCTTTTATAAGGCAATAAGTAATTAAGATAAATGCTCTCATTCATACCATATTTACAGTTCATCATTCACTCGCTCATTCATACAATATTTACAGACAGCCCAGAGACCCCCCAAATCCACCGCGAAGAGAAAGCGGAGTCTTGGGAAGGCCCCCACGCTCCTCCGTCAGCCGCGTCACCGGATACTAGCCAGTGGAGGCACCAAGAACGCGAGAGCCACAGATGCTCAGGACATGATTGGAGAAACTGGCCATTGCCAGGACTCCCGCTGTCACGCGATTATAGCAGGTCACGAGGCCACTGCCGTTTCAGTCTCCGAGGAGGATTATAGGGATGAGTGGCGCAGTGCAATGACTGTGCTACAGGATTAGGGTGGTTGGAAAGGGAACTGTGGAATTTCATACACTTGGAAGTGATGAGTTCTAGAATGTAGGGTATATTAAGGTCGTTATGAAGGGTTTTGTTGCTGACATAATAAGGGGCATTTACTATTGTTCTCAGGATTTTTGATTGAAAGGATTGGATACGCTTGATGTTCGACTTTTTTGCTGTCCCCCATAGCTCTATCCCGTATGTCCAGATTGGTTTAAGTATAACTTTGTAGATTAGTAGTTTATTTTCTATTGAGAGAAATGAGATGGGATCTCCTCTGAAGTAGTCTGTACAGTTGTCCAAAGCGGCTTTTTAGTTCTTGTCTTTTTAGTCTCGTATGTGGGTTCCAGGTCAGTCGTTTGTCAAGATAGAAGCCTAAGTACCGTACTAACATTACTATAATAAAGTTACATAGAATAACATGCAACAGATTACCGAATCATGTGAATACTAATGCAATACGAGTTGTAAGGAAAAACGTAAATAAAGTTTTATATTTTTCATATATTCATTATTTATCCTTTATTAATTTAATTATTACGTTTAATTTTTCTTGCGTTTGTTTATAGCACTTTTATCTTCTTCGGCTGTGGCTGAAGTTCCCCAAACCATAGAGAATAATAAGAGCATTATATTTTATTTATTACTGCATATGTAAGGACACCTCACACAGTGGAGTGACTGTGTGGGAAAACTGGATGTTAGTCCAAAATTACATTTATTTATTTATTTTTTGAAACCCTTTTATTTAAAATGTTTTACGACATTCTCAAGATACAATGAAACAATATTTACAGTTTTCTCCTCTTGCTGCATACCCAGATGAATTTGAAGGAGGTAATATTTACAAGAACAAAATTTCTTTTAAAATATCAATACAATATGAACAGGACTAGGTAATGGGGCTCACCTTCGGATTACATACACCAGGAAACTTACAAACTAAATCTATAAACTAGAACCAAAAGACTGAAGCGTTCCAGCCGCGACAGCGTCCTGCCATCGATGGGGGACGAAGCGGGGGGGTTATCGTATTAAACACCGGGTTGGTCAAGTACTGTAGTCGGTTGAAAAAATTGATATGTCTACGTTGAATGAATTCATCCACCGTAGGCAGATCAAAGACCTCGTGAAGCTCACTGTTGCTCCGCTGCTCGAATGAAGTATGTCTGGCTACTTTCATCAGTATACCGTTTTGGAATTGTTGGAGTCGCCGAGCTGTCGTATACGTCAGATGACGAAAAAGCGGTGCACCATACAGCAGAGAAGGCTTGAGTACACGCTTATTTATCATGAGCATTAGGCGCAGTGATAGATTGAGGGAAGTCAATAAATGCGCAAGCCGGTAGGACTTTGTGCGAGTTTGCTTCAACTTCCTCGCAAAATGGTTACTAAAACGGAGGTGTCTGTCCATTTTAATTCCCAGATATACTAGGTTGTTGGATGGTTTTGCTGCGTTCCTACTGTGTAAGAGAAAATGTTCCTTTTGGAAAGAGAAAATTACGCAGTCAGTCTTACCCGCGTTTACAGAGATATTGAGTCTCCCCAATCTCTCACTGATCTGGTTACCGGCTACTTCAGCCTGTATAAGAGCTACCTTGGCGCTCATGTTGCTACTGTACATCGCTATGTCATCAGCGAAAGCAGTAATTGTTGTGTTTTTATATCGGGCTCCTACAATTACAGACGTGTACACGCTCAAAAGTACTGGGGATAATACGGCTCCTTGGGGTATTCCACAGGTCAGTGGCACAGCTTCGGAGAAGCTATCACCCACCCGCACCCACATCGATCTGTTGTTCAGGAAGCTAGCCAGAATTGAGTAGAGTTGCTCCGGGCATTCCTGGTCGCATAGAATTTAATGCAGCGTCCCGTAGGACACCGAGTCGAATGCTCGAGTGAAGTCAATGGAAATCATAGCCGTGGCTGTGATAATATTCAAGTTATGGCTAGCTTCTTACTGTAGCTTTAGAAGGGGATGTTCTGTGCTCCTACTGGTTTGAAATCCAGTCTGTTCTAGTGGAATGATGTAATTTTCCACGCAGTAATCTTTGAGATAATTCAATAGAATTTTCTCTAAAATTTTCCCCATTTGTGGTAGTAAGCTGATCGGGCGGTAGTGGGGTGGGTGATCTTCGCTCTTCACTGGCTTGAGTAATGGAAACAAGATGGCCTTTTTCCATTTGTCAGGAAAATACCGCAATCTTATACAAGAGTTGTATAAGTTAGCGAGTTGTACTATCCCTCTCCTCGGCATTTGTTTGAGCAGCACTGTTTGTATCCCGTCGTGCCTTGGTGCTCGGTTTCCCTGACACTGGCGAAGAATCGCCTTAAGGTGCTTCGGTGATACAAACATGTGGTTCTGTTCAGTATCTAACGGAGGAGGCATATTGTAGTAGCCCATCCTAGCCGTAACTAGACATTAAATATGTAGCCGCAGAATAGAAGAATTAAATTGGAGAATATTGCAAGATATGTTACGTTTTATTAAGTAACATTGGCTCTCGAGACATATAAGGTCCCCTTATCTGTTTAAAATAAATTAATTAAAACGATAATTTTAAAATAACAAACACTTTCAAATAAAATCTAACTCCAAGATTTGGCTTTATGAAAAATTTCTATAATCTTGAAATATTAAATAAACCGAACAAAAACTTAACCGCGGTTTTATAAAACGTACCGTACCTATTACTTATAAATCCACTTTTTTAGGGATATTGGAGGAAATTTTTGGTTCGAATTTAATAAGTGGACATAGTTTAATAATAAATGGATTTGGTTTGAACTAAACTTTTATAACAGGTTGACACATATATTAAAAAATTGTTACTTCACGACAGTGTGCCAGGCTAAAAATCAATGGAAAGTATTGTAAGGCAAGCTGGTCGTATAATGAGTTTTGAATTGTTCTCAAGACTGTTTATAGGTGAAATAGTCACCATAAGGAAACAGGTATAATTGGCCCGATATTATTGACTGAATGACATGCGGGAAATAAGTGTGTAAGACCTCAAAAAGATATAAGTGTACGTACATACGTGGGATTTGCTAGTGGAGAAATGGTCATTTTTAATTTGAAGTGCATGTAGTCCTTGCAAAGAGTTTTAAGTATTATCAAACACGTTATTTCCAGAAAATATTTATATTTTAGACTGGCCTACATATGTAAATTTATTCATTTAAGCAACGTATAATATTTACAACGGCAGAATAAATTGCCACAAGTACAGACTACTTTAAAGGACATCCCATGTCTCAATAGAAAATAAATTACTAATTTAAAAAGTTATACTTAAGCAAATCTGGACATACGGAATAGAGCTATGGGGGACAGCGAACAAGTCGAACATCAACCGTATCCAATCCTTTCAATAAAAAGTCCTGAGAACAATAATTAATGCCCCTTATTACGTCAGCAACAAAACCCTCATAACGATATTAATATACCTTACATTTCCGAACTCATACCTTCCAATTTCATGAAATTCCATAGTAACCTATCCAACCACCCTAGAATACTCATTCCACTCCACCACTCATCCCTATAATCCTCCTCGGAGACTAAAACGGCAGTAGCCTCGTGACGTGCTATAAATGCGTAACAGTGGGAGTCCTGGCAATGACCAGTTCCTCCAATCATGTTCTTTTTTCGTCAGGCTCCACTCGCTCGTATCAGGTGACGCGGCTGTTGGGGGAACGTTGGGGACTTCCCAAGACTCCGCTTCCTCCTTTCGCATGTGAGGGAGGTGACGACCATGTGGATTTGGGAGGTCTCCGGGCTGTTTCTAAATACTGTATGAATGAGCGAGTGCATGTGAATTGTAAATATGGTATGAATGAAAACATTTATCACAATTACTTATTGCCCAATGAGGCAGATTGTAATTTTATCATAATAAAGTTGTTTTATTAATGCACTTTTTTTTTATTTGGCTGGAAATACAATGTGTTAACGTCCTTTAGGCTCGGAAAATAGAATATTTGCAAACCCCATTGGCCGGTAATTGGAATAATGATATTCCTTAGATTTGCCACAATGCGACATTAGCCATAAAGTATTCATTATAAGATGCTTTGTGGTTTAATTAATTTAATGTTAAAGTACTAAAAACTAACTGAAATCCATAGTTTCAGTACATGTTACGAATATACCCACAAAAACCTGTTAAACCTCATTGCTTTACGAAATATGACAATAAAAAGAAATATTTAAAGTAAAAAAAAATTAAATGTTTTTGAGTTTCACAAGTGGCACGTGCGTTTTCATATAAGGAGCCTTAAAATGAAAGGGTGTCCACTTGTAAACCGGTTTTTATTATTCCGTAGTACACTCGGGGTTAAGGTACCCCTTACACTCTGAGCCACATCTCTCCACTTTTGTAGTAGCGCGTTCGTTAAGGCCCTCCTGATACAGAATTACAACATTAGAAAAAAATAAAATAAAAAAGCCAAGAGCAGATGGTTTGCTGATGAGGCGGACGAGAGAGGCTGTGAAACAACACTACTTGAAGCTGGATGGTGAATGGAGCGAGGATTTGATCACTAATGAGGCATATGAAAGAGCCTTCCTTTCAGATACCACTCTCTCCGCTGACCTCCAGTATCCTCCTCCACCAGGCCTACTGCTTCCTCTCTTATTATTTTTAATGAAGCACCCTCCTCCGCTAGTCTTCCACTTCTTGTCCGCGAGGATCCCATAATGCCATTCCAATGGCCACTGTTTTAATTGGGAGCGATCCCAGTGCTACAATCATTAATGTGCTGCTCAGCATTACTTTTATTTTAGCCAATTCGAAACCGGATCTTGTAGGACGAAGCTTGGCTGAATATATAGTACACGATAGCTAGGACTTGCCCGAAGCTGTTGGTCAAAACAAGAAAGAAATCGTCTTGACCATTCCGGAAGAATTATAAATTTATACGATATTCAGAAACTAGTTATCCTGTGAAAGATAATAAAAATAAAAAAAAAAATTAAGTATAAAGATCTACCTCTGTCAGATACATTATCCACTTGGCTTCGAACGAGGGGCGGGTTGAGCTAAATCAATTCTTTGGTGAGTCAAAGCGATAAACAGTCGATTAAATCTAATTATCAAAATTAACAAATTATAGTGTAAATGTTGAATTGTGTCTTTCTAGGTAAAAATACAATGATGCTGAGCCCAATGGTTGGACCTTTCGAATAAGGCGATCGTCTTTTGTGTGACTACATGTTCTACTATAAAAACGATTCAATCGAAATTTTTCTAAAAAGGTATTCTCCACAACACCTGGATAATTAATTAATTGTAAGTTAAGTTCAATTAAAAGAGGAAAAAATCCAAGTTTATAACGTAAGAGAAATTAAGTTCTGGTTTTTCTTAATGGCCTAGAACAGGATAGACGATAGTGCTAAAAGAATTTCAATGATTATCCAAAATATAAAATTTTGAAAGGGTTTAATTACATCACTTTTTGCGCCCTTCATTTCGGGCTTATATTTTATAAATACAATATACGTTGCAATTTATCTATAAAAAGATCTTTAAATAAACAACAAAAGGGAAGACATCTTAAGATTAAATAGTAGATATTAATTAAGTGGTACCATAGAAAATATGGAAAGAGCAGTAATCTTTACAGACAATGGCATTCCTCCAAAAATAGCCCCCTTGCATGGAGATTAAAAGTAGAATAAGATGTCAGAGAACAAGCTTTAAGTATCGAATAAGATGAAGATATTGAACATTGCAATTTTTACACGCCATAGTAACGTTCAAAGATGCTCATATATATCCCGTGTAAAGGGGCTGCAATAAGAATATGGGATTGGGTATGTATGTTATAGGGTGGAGCACGTTTGAGTTATGACTTTGTGACAGTGCTCGGATAGACATATGCATGACATCTCAAAGGTCGGCAGTTGATGCCATTATCCCGCGTCAGTGAGCGCCGCTTACGTTTGTCGCGGAAATCTCTGCTCCTTGTAGGCGACATTAGAGGATGACGGCTCGTAACTCCTAGCGTCTCAAGTCGATGTCAAAGTGATAAATTATTGGAATTTTCTACCCCAACGGCTCCGAGGAATTCTCACGTTTGAGATGGGCAACAAAGTGGGGGGTATCAACAAGATTAGGGTTGTATCCTTGCAAAGCAATAGGTCAATAGAAAACATCGCATTGAAACATTCTTGAAACTGGCCTTTTCTCATAACCTTTAAAGTGTTTTAGTTCTGAAACTAAAAGTGCTATATACAACCTATCATATTTACAGCCAAGAATGTGTAAAAAAATATCACATCTCAGAAGGTTCCAGTTCAGAAAAATGGATGTCACGTATCAAGGCAGGTTATATCATGAACTTAAACCAAATTTCCTGGTTTTATTCATAGATATAAATTGGTGACTCTTTATATGTCCATGAGTACCTCAAACTGCTTCCAATTTACGTCATATTAAGGTCAATTTTGGCTAATATCCAGAAATACGCCTATTTCGTTTCATTGTTGGCGAACGTAAGTATGGTGCAAAATCAACAACACAGGTGACACTGGAGTGACCACAGTGGTAAAAAATAAAACGAAACAGCCAACATTGAATTGGAATTAAGTAATTATTTAAACAACCCCTCCCTTGATCCCCTGCCCTTATTTAATTATTAGCCAACAAATTAGATACTGGCCGAGGGTACAAAGTGCAAAGAAAGTGCTCCGCCAACGTACAAGGAGGGACACGATCCTCTTCCAAGTTGTTACATAATTTACCCAGGCCTCTGTAAAAAGTTTTCCCCGGCTGGCGGGGGTGGCACGGCACAAAAGACTCTTCTGTTTTTAATGGAAACACGCTGTTGCTCCTTGAGTTTTTCGTCCTTCGGGGGAGGGGGTGGGAAGGAACTTAGCCCTAATTGCCAGGACATAAATCCCTCCTTAGTCCTTATTGCGAGTGATATACGGTCCCCGGTATCATTATCAGTGGGGGACCTCCGGCTCGAGGAACAATGGCCGCGCGACAAATTATTCCGAGTAATTAAGTATTCTCTGCCATCTCCTGCGCCGCCTCCCGCAAAATTATTATATTTCGGCCTCGGCAATTAGCGGGGGTTTAAAAGTTTCGATCGATAGGCGGCAGTCGTCAGTCCCGTTCTGCTGGAAAACCATTACTGGATCTCCACAAGAAATAATTAATATTACCAACAATTTATTTGGGATATGGGCTTAGCTTGTTCGATATAAGATGTTAGATTTTCATCAAATCTATTAGCGAACATAGTGTTTTCGACTACAAACTACGAATATCAGCAATGAGGTGTACTGCTTAACACTTATTGTAGAACGATTTTGTGTTAAGTAGTGCATATCTTATTCTATTCTGCCATTTCCGTTAGATGTCTGTTACCCACTAAGATCTTATGCAGACATCCACAGTAAATTGGCCTACCATTCATAAATTTGATGAAAATCTATCATTTACCTTTCATCAACCTTTATAGAACTCCAAAACAATTCATCCACTCAAATCTAACATCACGACTGACTATTAAACCATAGTTTAATAATAATACTAGCCTAATGAATGGCCGATAACCGATGAAATGGATACTGACCTACTGACCAAAACATACCAACCTCTAACAGAAGGCAAGCGAATATCGTTAAAATTTAAGAGAAGAACATAAACATAAAATTCAATGTGCTAGAGAGCCTATAAGAAATTGAGGGGTTAAGATGTGAAACTAGCAACACAAAACCAAGACTTATTCATGTTCAACACCATAATACCGTACTATATTTGTTACTACGACAATTGATCTACGATAGGAATAAATGACGAGCAAAGGAAATGACCTTCATGACTATTATCCCAGACATAGTACCATCGCATGAATAGAACCACCCCTTAATGTAATGTACCGTAGAAGTAGAGTTGTTTCCATTGACTTTTTTAATTGGAATGAATGGTGTTAAGTTGTCATGGACGAGGCTGGGAGCAGCTGATCGAGGCTTTCAAGGAGGATTCAAGATGCAGACAGCAACGGCACAATGCAAAATAGCCCGACAGTATCTCTGGTGGTGATTTTTTCTCGGCTTTCACTTCTGATGTGGATCCTGCTCAGAATGAAGACGACTCCCCATTAGCGCCTGATCTGCAGCTAGACTTGTTCAGCTTTGCGGAAGAAGAGCCAAGTATATTCAAATTCGAAGACCATATGTTTGGGAATTTCTTTCAATATTATCATTGGATATTTTTTTTGAGGCAAAAATTGTTTTAAGATGCATTCTGTGTTCACGGGAACAAAGCACCACCGACTCAAATAACAGCACTGGCTAACACTGTAACAGATGACCTCTTGCCACAGTGGAAGCTGGATAGCGTCTCTTATTGTCCATAAACTCTGGACTCAAATTTAACACAACCTAACGAAACATAAGCTAGGCCAATTTCATAAGAAGATAATCTTTTTTAAATGTTTCACACTACAGTTACAACATATGTCTCGGTAGAAGGTTAGGATTGTGGTAAGCTTTTATATGTTTGCGGTATCATGTTGTCCATTATTATATGATTGATAATGCTCTTATCTTTAATAAAAATGTTATTGTCATGGTTTACTACCATTTGTATTTGTTATTTGTCAAGCATAAGTATTCAAACTAATAAAGTCTAAAACGTAAAATTATAGTTTTAATTCCTAATTATAGATATTTACTATCTACTTTTTTATCTTACCTTTGGTGAACAAAGGTGGACGAAATTATCAACCCCAGACATATTTATTTTAGTTTTAACTTCTAATCTATTACGAAATCTTATTAAGGGCTGAATGCATCATAATGGATGGGTCATTGTCCCAGGTAGAAAGCCTAGGAGAAAGCAAAGGTACCTTTACGACAGTAGAGCCTTGGCCCCGAAACTACTTACCGCAATACACAGGAAATAAACTAAACAAAAGATAACGCGGACGTACGAAATGTTATCTTCACTGATTAGGACTACTAGGAAACACAAAACTGCAAGGAGAATATTCAATAAATTCAATCGCCCTTCAAATAAATGCCGCCTAGATTTTCTCTTCTTGAATATTGATGTCATTTTAATTCTTTATCTCTTTTTTATCTTTTGTTACCTGCTAAACAAACAACCATGGCTACCTCTAACACAAAAACTGGAGACATACACTTACCTACTATGACTCATTCAGGCATATGAAGTACAGAACTACGGGACATCAAACCTAGCAACTATAGAAATATTTCAATCAGGACTACTTCGACTTGTTAGCGGTGCATCTCAGAATGTCACTACACGACCCTACACACAAACTTACGATACCTGTTTCAAAGACATCTCTGTACAGACAAGCCTACAAATTCATATTCAGAAACCCGAATCCTTACATACTTGTTCAACAGCACAAGACTTACCTGACACTCTACGACGTCTCTCACGGAACTGAATCCTCCATAAGGGGATGTTTTTACCGAATGTCATTCAAGCCTATTTGATTAAATATAATCAATTCAATTCACTCACCATCTCATTCACTGTATAATCATTTATATTCTGTATAAAGTGACTAAAGCAATGTTAAAAAAAAAAAAAAAACTTGTGTGATCGTGAACATTTTTTTAGTGGGGTACCTAAGAAATTATACGCCTGTCCTCTTCGGATGGAACATGTTCCCCCACTACATAGTTTGATTTTGTTATTTGGATAGATGAAATAATTATAATTGCCTCCTTGAATCGGGCACCCTTCTACGATTCCCAAATGTTTCCTAATAAGGATGCTATAATAATTTATTATTTATGTTATACCTGACTATTTTAAGCTCTCATGCATACACAAGCAAGTATAATACAAGAGGAAGAGGAGACAGAAGACAAGCCGTGTGACGCAATATTCTAATAAGGCCATTCGGAAGAGAGGAGAGGGCAGATCTTATCACTCGAACCCTCTGCTATTGTTTTGTTAACACTTCATCCTTTACATCTTCCCCTATCTCTCCCTTCTCCCTTCACCGTACGAGATAAAAACTAACATCCCTAACTCAGCCATTAATGATGGATTGTTCTAGCACGGGGGCTCCTCCCGGTCCAGGTAAACACGTCATTAGTCCTTGCTGGACATCTTTCTGCCTGTCAGCGTGGCTTACTACCCATTGTAATATATACGACGGATATTAAATATAAATATTGAAAAAACGGTAGCAGTTCTATTCACTAACTAAACGTAGGCCCTCATTAATCCCACAAATTAATTAGGGAATAAATAGTGAACTTAAATGGTCCCAGATTGTTAAGAGTGTGCTTAGGCGTCTTAACTTTTACAACGTACATAAATTCTATTAGAGCTAACTAAACTGGCTAATAAAATATAAAGGTAGGTTATAATAGTTTATAAAATGCACGTGAGACCTCTATTAACCCATTAATCGCCATTTTATAGGCCAGACACTTCCTCAAACTACAGATAATATAGAATACATTTATAGGTATGATAACAAACTCACCTAGGTATACCCTCACCACACTGACATTGACTTTATTTATAATGTATTAAATGAAAGCACTCAAAGGTTTCTCGAAAATTACATGAGTAGCAAAAATAATTTAGTAAGAAGTGTTTAGTATGGCCTATGTATAACCAGCAGCCTGGACCATCTGACTGCAAATGGCCTCGCGTTGAATTATAATTCTTATAAACTTAAATAATACTTACAAATACTTAAATAAAACATTTTATAACACTAAGTTCATTTTTTGAACTTAATATAACTTGAAAAAAAATCAACAACCAAAGACGAAGTCACCTTTTAGGCACTTGCTCAGATTTCTTGCTATCAGTGCGAGAACTGAGGAATATAAATGTAAACATATTAAATTTGCAGAGAATATTTTTATCTTAGGCAATAATGTTCGAGATATAAGCAAAAGACTGGAAAAAGTTTAATTTTGGCTACGGTGGCAACATCTGATTCCGCAACCCAAAAAACAAAGAAGAAGGATTTTTGTCGTTCCATCATTGTTATCAAGAAACTGGTACCTCAAACAACTAAGTGGTATGTTAACTGCAAACAACTTTGCACTTTGTTGATTTTAGATGAAATTAATGAATACAAACGGTATAATAATCGTAGGATTGACAATTTATAGCCCCGTTCAACAATACACAACATTATTGAGGAACTTTCTTCGGAAGTCGAGACCCAATGGTCCGTTTTAATCCAGCACTGTTTAAGTTTTGGATTTTTTAAACATTACAGCTTTCTGTCAGAATCCTGTTATACGTTCTGCAAGTTAATCACAATTTTTAGTGAATTTTTACACAGCAACTTCATTTTGGCTTTCTAGACCGAAATCGCTGTCCTGTATTTAAGTACTCATTTTTTCCATGAGACTGAGGGAACACTGACCATACCCATCCCCATCTGAAAATGTCCGTAGGTGAGCCAGGAATTGAACCATAGAATAATTCTTTTGTAACTAGGACATAAATATAAAGTAATTAAATACAGTTCTGGCTTAAATGTTTGTTCGTTGATTTCAATTAAGTCAACCCAACGAGTCATTGGTGGTGTGAGCCCTGAGACCTGTTGGAATAATTAAGATTATGGGCATTGGTGAAATGATATATTAATAAAACGAAGAAAATCATCGATTATCAGTAAAATATACTTTTTGCTTTTGAAATACAAGCACAGTATCAAAATGTTGTATTCCTATTTTTGTTTTTTGTCTAACATTGAAAGCTACTTTATACAACTTTTCGAAACTACTCGCAGCTAAGCGAACTTCATGTTACTTATCGCTTGCATAAAAATAAACCTGTTTGTATGGGAGTGTTTGTTTTCTTCATCTATGAATTATGCAATTATTAATATTTTAGTAATTACTTATGCTACGATTGCTAATCATTGGATTGCCTCCAGTACCTCGCCTGCTAAGCTCTTGAAATTCGATAACTCTCTCCATCCTGGATGGACTTAGAGGTCTATTGGCAAAGTTTTCAAGTAAAGGACCGGCCTGAGAGGTAACTACCTCCAAGGGCTTTAGCTTACCTTCTCCTAATCCCGCAGGACTAATTTAAAAGGACCTTCTAGGGCCGAGGACCAGTGTAGAAAGAGGCCGCCTTAATCCTCCACCTTCTTGGGTGGTTTCGGCTTCTTTTCTTCTTGAGGGGAGGGGGTGGATTTGTGAAGGGGGTTCTGGGCTTCTTCGTGTTTTCGGATTTTTACTTTTTTGCCGACTATGGTCTTAGCAGCCCACTGGCATTTTGCGCATCACAAAAGAACGGCTGAGGGAGAAAGTAATTTCAGGTGTACCGACTACTTCTAGAAGGAAAAGTGTGAACGTTTAGGATGTTTAAAAGTAGGTTTTATGCGATTTAGTAGCATCTAATAAAATAAAAGGTATTTTAATTGTATAGGCTTATTCAATGACCTAAATTGTCAGTAATAAATCTAATTTACACCTAAGTGCGAAATATTCTATCCACTTCAAACGTTTGATGTGGCCTTCATATTTTCCTTCTAAAGTCTAAAGTCAAATTTCCTTAGATAGTCTTAACCACTACGGTCACTTTTTCTTAGTTAATTACTTCTTCTTCTAATAGATTCACGGTTTTTCATTTTCTTCTAAGATCATTTTATTCCTTTTTTTGTTCAATATGTTAATTTAGTTGTAGGTTTTGTTTCGATTTGCCAGCATATAACTTAGTGGATATGTTAGTTTTATGTATTACGATCATTATAATAATAATAATTACGTTTTGCAATTCATTAAATTTAAGTATAGATGGGCTCTGTCGTCATAGTGATGAGCCCATGGAACATAAAATAAAATATGAAATAAATAAATTCTCTTTCTTAGAAAAAAAATAAATGAATGAGTTATGATCTTCAAAGTTTCTAGTTCCTGCTAGTAAAATTTACTGTTTTTCTGGATCTTCTATTTTCATATGAAATTTTGGAAATGTCGGCCTCAAGTCCTACTTTACAACACTCAGTGCTACATGGAAAGCAATCACATAGAATAAGTTCCATAGTTAGGGAATACTGGTGTATTGTATATGTTTTAGTTATGCACAGTGGAATTGTACTAATTATTAGATATTAAGGATTAAGATAGATGCATTTCTTTAGAATCCCATTCCCTCCCAACCGTAAATTTTATTGTTTATTATTGATTGATCGTCTGCTAGCTGTAAAAAATGTGATATTCGGTAGTCTCTGATGAATGGCATTTTCCCCATTTCATCGACCAGTTAGTTGCCTCCAATGTCTCAATGAATACGAACCCAGACAAACAATACTATGACACTTTATAATGATGGTTAATGTGGTTTATTGTCCTTTTTCTTTTAATTCCCTGCCGATTATTTTTTTTTCATTCAAATAACCATTTGAAGTGTTAATACATTAAGTATAAATTAAAACACTCGTGTCTGTATGCGGTTCCCTAAAAACGTCAAAGCCTGTGAAGATATAGCTTTCAGATTTGGTACAAATACTGTTTAGTAGCTTAGTAGAGTCACGCGATGGTCTCAACCTATTTTCACCTCTTTTCTTTGGTTTTTTTTTTTTTCTTTTTTTAATCGCGAACCTGTATTATTTAGTGTTTTTATCTAATCAATTAAAGGACTGAATTTAACAGATTTGCAATATTACTATTAAAAAAACTGTTGGCAGACAGAAGTTGAGTTAATTAATTATTTATTATTTATTAATTATTAATTAATTATTAATTCATACTTATGACTATCCGAGGACTAACGGGCATGTTAATCTGTATCCAATGTATCTAGAATATACAAGAGTTGTCACTTTTTAATGGTAAATATATCTCTAGTTATTGTGGACAGTGGGATTACATACAAAAGCTGCAAATTACTTTTATTCTTTAAAAAGGATATTCTTTCTAAGCTACCAAGTAGATTTTTAATCATCGCCAATACATATAATTAAATAAAACTCATTTTAGTTTCCCAGATGCACCCGTACGCTATCTAATCTATGATATTATAATCTTGGAATATAAAAACTAAGTTCATAATTGACATTTCAAAATACTATTCGATACAAATTGGGTTACACTTTGTGGCACTGTTCTGGGTCGACAGGGTCTTTTGGGCTGATGGAATCCCTCAACATTGTCGGGAATTTTGCTTTCGGGGGAATCACGTAAGTCATATGTGACTTTTCTGGGGTCCCTACGGTTTGTCATACTCTATGAAGGTCCGTGCGACACACGTCCAGTTAAGGGGGAGAGCCTCACTTATAATAGTTAAAAATACTCACCTGTCTTCACGGGAACAAAGCGCCATTGACTAAAATAACAAAACTTTTCCAGATTTGAGCTCTTGCCACAATGGAAGCTGGATAGCGTCTCTTATTGTTCATGAGCTATGCATTCAGTTTTAACACAACCTAACGCAACGAGAGCTAGGTCAATTTTAAGAGAAGATAACCTTTTTTAAATGTTCCACACTATAGTTGCAACATATCGATACAGTGAATAAATATAGCGTGGCTACATATACTTGGTCAACTTTTATCAACCTTTTGTCTCCTGTATATGATCAGGTAGACCACCCAAAAAAATGTCGGTTTTTTGGGGGATTATTTTCGGTTTGAGCCTTGTTTTTCTGCAACTGTTGCGTTGACACTTTTAGTGCAGTCTACTGAATTTCTACTGGCCCCTTGTTGTGGTACAACAGAGGACTTCGGCTTGGTTAGCGAGGAAGAGGCGTTCGGACCAGGTATAGGAGGCAACAGGGTGCCCAGGAGCGTGGGAACACGCAATTTAACCTCTCAGATTATTAGTATTGTGTTCTGTATTTTTCGTGTACTCTTCAACTTTCCTCTCCTTTTCCACAATCCTTAGGGGATTCTTACATATTTTTTTGCTGTAGTGTTCACATTTACAAAGTTTTCAACACCCCCTATTGCTTCGGTGGAATATTTACTTAACAGGAAAACTTTAACTTTTTTTCGGTTTACTTTGTTGAGTTATGCTAATCCTTTAGGTACTTGTTTTTTATATTAATTTTTTAAATCACTGGTAGTCTATTTAATTTTTATTTATTTTATTTTATTATAGCGACCTACTATTTACGAGCCTGAATGCTCATGTCAGCAGTTACCGTAACCAATAAACCAAATTCAAACAGTTTACTACCCCTAGATCAAGGAATCAGTGTCTCGCCCTAATTTTCTTCATCAAACCTCATTTTTATTGACTACATTTTTTAAAAATGAATTATGAGGAGAGATTCTGTTTTTTTTTTTTAATATATAGACAAAGAAAAGAAATAATATTGAGAGAATTATATTATTACTAATTATTATAAATATTATTGTGAAAAACAAGGTGTTTTTGGCACAAAATAATTTTGAAAATAGGCTTTTAATAAAATACAAGTTAAATAGCTTCTGAATTTGTGTCAATTAAAAAAGGTAATTTTAATTTTGTAAAATCTTAAAAATTCAGCTTGCACATAATCTGCACAGCCCTCAGTGAGGTTGGAACATACCTTCAAAATTTAGTTGGAACTGATTTACGGCCTACCGGATTTTGAGGTTGCAAAAAAACTTTTCTTTAAAATCCTACAGTTTACTAGTGTCATAATTTTAAAGTCAGATGGGTTAGGCACATTTTATTATGGCTAATAAACTAAACTAATATAAGCATTCCTTCTTTTCTTTGAGTTATTAAAGCTAATTGACCAAGTACGACTCGCAAAAACTACTTAATTTTAAAATTAATAATTCAATCCTGAACACTTTTTACTTTGCTATAAAACAAAAAAAATATCAGTCATACATTCTCTATGGAATAGAAGCCTTATAAAATCAAGATTTATTGAAATTATAACATTCTAATCTGCACTTCTGTTATTATTAGGATTTTTTTAATGTCAGAATAGGTTATCAAATTTAATATCTTAACCTCCTGATCAATAATATATACATATTCTTCGTAGATAATTTTTATATTCTACCTGATGCTAAACAAAACTACCCCTTAATATATAATATATAACAGGCTATTTATTAATAATAGTATTCTATGAGGGACCTGAGTTAGAATAACTGTTAAATTATAGAAGGTGGGGTGTACTCATGATACGACAGTCCATCACTACCTGATTTAAGCTAGAGTAAATACAGGCTTGATTTCCCAAATAAAAATTTTGAACAGTTGAAAAAACATTGGCTTTTGCAATTTTTTTCCCATCTCCATATGCCCCCAGGATAGATTTAAAGGCTGGACGAAACATACTGGGAAAAAAAAAAGGATGTGGAATCCTGTGGTAATCCCTACTGAGTACCTAGGACGAGGGTTGTCAGGTACTAGGTAGGCGCGTTTAGATCCCCAGGTGTCTTATACCTACAGCCTACCTGGCAACGAGGGAACTCTGCTAATGATATTGTTTACTCCTTCAAGTGGTTACTCGTGAGATATTAGTGTAAAGCAAACCAATGCGGGAACCCAGGTGACGCCGTCCATCTGCGAATGGTAGGTAGAATACCGAATAGAACGGATACATTGAAAGTGAATTGTGCTCACTAATCATGACCGCTATGAAGGCCAAAAGACTCAAAACGCCAACGACAGACGAACAGAGTGAACTTCACGGTTATATTTCAAACATAGGCACAACCACAAGCCAGAAATTTGAACTTCACAACTCAAACTGATACATGTTCGGACCGACCAAAAGTTAATTACACCGAATCCTACTAGACAATCCAAATTTATGTATTTGTGGCAGAATTAAGTTCCAACTACTTGGATTCCAATGAAAACTTTGTGGACCAAGAAAAAAATTATTTACTGACATTAAACAGACAAACGGAAAATAAGGTTAGCCCAAACGTGAACCATTAAGCAATAAGTGACTATAACGGAACTGATTTCAACACATTCCTTGCCTCAATTGACAACCACCTAGAACATTTGGAAATAAACTTCATCCCTTATCACAAACAAAACGAGTAATGTCCTGATTTCATTAATATTCTTTTTTTTTGCATTATAATTTAAAATTTGTTTAAAATAATTATTAACGGTGTAAACATGATGATTTAGTTGAAAGGAGTATGCACATGGAAATAAACTACCACCCTAAAGGGCAGCTGTAGTGTGGAAACAATTGAAAAAAAGTACTTATTATTAACACTTAGTGTTATCATTAATTTTACTATTATCAACGATTATCAAATAACTTTACCACGTGCTGTTTGATTTTAAATTGCGAATTTTATCTGTTTTTTGAAAATTATTTGTTTGTGATCAATTCTAGTTTATCACTGTGTAACAATGTCATTTCTGGTTGAGGTTACTTTATTGGTTTCTGTACTGGGTTTTAACATCGTGTTTGTCTTAGTTCTGTGAACAATAGATACATAAATCCCGGATTTAGGCACTCAAATATCCGGACTATGCCCCTTTTAGATTTTCAAATTTATTATAAAATTGAACTTTTGAATCCTAGATTAAATCTGTCTCTATCATGTCTACCTGTGTGTCTTAAGTTTTCTTCAACTTATCACAAAGATGTTGCTAAGTTTTTGAACCTTCATGATAATGTTTCTGTAGATTTTTATCATTATAAATGATTGAACAACACCAACAGTTAAACATCTATACATTCATTTGCTCATACTCTGTCGTTTGATGATCCTAAGAATCCTGTACACTTTTTCTTCATCATGACCTCATAATTATCTGTTCACAACACACTCAACCATCTTTGATGATGGATTCATTTCGTCGCTGAATACACTCAAGGAATATTTAAGTAATATGCAATGTTATAAGTATTTTGTTTCATTCTGTTTAGAATGTTTTCTTCGTTTATGTATGCAACATAGAAAATTTAAAAATCCAATTAAAAGAACCTTAGAAAATTAGAAAAAACCTAAAGAAGACATAGACGAAATAGCGGTGGCACGCTTGAAGATTGCCAAAAGTTACATTAGACAGGATTGAAGACTGTGGCAGGGAATGAATTGCAGGCCTGGGAGGACTGACAGGCTTTATATAAGGACTGCTGGCTTCGTGACTTCCTTGTTAATTCTTCAGGCTCCACGTGCGTTCTTCTTGCAGTCTCATCAGCCACGAATCGCTGAAAGGAAGATAGGGCGGGATGGGGGGTTATTTATCGCATATCTTAACTGCTTTGGACAGTTAGGGTCGGACATGACGTCGAGTCATGAAGTCCTTTGGCGGAGGATCAAATTCGGCACTTAAGAAGACAAAAAAAATCAAATTTTAAAGTTTTTAATAGTGATTAGCCAATGAAAAATTATACTGGCAAAAAACTACTAAGGACTAGCTTTGCCCGTGGCAAAACTATTCTTTAAGTTAGTTTCACTCCCCAGCCCCTAAGGGGATGACTTCAAAGATTCATAGCCTAAATTCTAACTGAGAGCCTAATCAATTTATTATACACCCCCAGTCTTCTAGACAGCTCTACATATTTATATTCGTTCGATTCGACATAACTCGGGCTTGGATACCATCGGGGCTGTCTAAAATCAGCTTAGCGCCACTGTAAACTGCAGATTTGACACTTGTCGTAATACTTATGAACATTAAATTATCAACCCGTCTCTTCCACCATGCTGATGGAGTTCATGAATACAGACTTCGTTCACGGAGTCAATATTTATCTCAGCGCTCCAATATAGTCGTGGAAAAAATGAGAAGAGTGATGGAAGATTTGTTTTTAAGAATAAGAAATTCAGTTACTCTATTGTTATTACACGTTCCGGTACCCTTTCCATATTAAAGTGTATTGGCTAAAATATAATGGTATTTATGTATGTATATATTCAACATGGTTTTATATTAATGGTAGGAAAAGTAAAAATAAAAACCTACTCAATAATAATAAAAGAGAAAAAAACCTTACAAAAAGCTTATTTACGAAATGAAATAAAATAAAATGTCACGATTAAAATTAGAGTAATATTTATATTTAGTTTAGCAGCGCGTACTTTGTGCTTTGGCCTAAGTACCTTTTGAAGCTGTTGTTTTATTGAAATAATTTTCCGTTCTTGATTTATGGGAATTATGTCGTTGAGCATAATTTTGTTTAACGGGGTTAATTGTTGATGATACGCATTCCTAGGTTTTGGATTATTTTTTTATTGGATTCTTTGGAAGTTTGCAATAGTTAGGTTTGCGAGTGGAGCTCTATACCGGTGAAGCATAGGTTATGAGTAGGGAGGGGATTTTTATGTGGCAAAAAAGTAAAAATATTTACATAAATATCTAAAAAAAAATTTAATTAAAAAATTGGACATTCGACTTTAAAAAAATGATTGAAAATAAACATATTTATTACTTTTTAATTTGTTAAAAGACGGTTTTAATTATTAAAAAATAAAAACTTACATTTAATTGAAATGGTTATTGCAACTCAACCCATTTAAGAGTGCCTTATTTGTCATTCTCATCAGAAATATTGCAAATGCGATTCACCTTAAAATTTCCAAAAATAAATCGCCGTCGATTAGATCGATTAGTATTATTACACTGTTGATATTAATCTGCCAACAAGGTGAAATTGGATTCTGACTAATTACAAAATTCAATGAAAAGCGTGAATACGTCGAATGTATCAATTTACGATAAAAAAAAGAAGCTTTTAAAACATTAGCAGCTTTCACCATGTATGGAACCGCTGAATTTAAATCAGATAAAAACGGCAACACTTTTTCACTTTTTGCAAAAATCGGGAACTTAGCTAAAACTTCACAATTAAACAGGAACGTTTTTAATGGATGGTCTCATACCGATGATAATATTAGCTGTACATCGACCTTCAACCTCCGCCGTTTCGTCTAAGGACGCCCAAGTCGATCCATTGGCAGTAGTAGACTTTATTTTATACCAAGTTTCATTGTGAATTCCCTGAAGATAATTTTTCTGAGTGCTGTTTCATCTGGCATCTTTGTTCTTTATATTTTTTCACAGATCCTTTAAAGGCCGGAATATCCACTTTTACCAAAGGCTGACCTAAGTCGATATATAAAATTGACTTACTTGAATTCGCTACATCAGATGTCATAAAATTTTGTTTTTTTGCAGATTTCTTATTACGGTTATGATGGTTTGAGCCTAAATTTAAAGTGATTTTGTGTATTGGTAGGAAGTGGAAGTAGCCAGAATCACGCCTTTGTTTTTACCCAGGTAGGCATTGCAATTTGTTTGTTTCATTGAAGGCATTTTTGGGGATTGTTTTGTGAAGGTGTTATGGATTTTCCAAATAGCATTGTCACCATGTCTGCAAAGAGTTAAGTGTAGTGGTCGTTGGCACGAAAAAAATTAAGAACTAAACAGGCACTTTGGACAATGGTACAGGCTACTTCGAAGGACATCCCATCTCTCAAGTTTTTCCAGCAATGGATCTGACAAAATTGTTAAATGTGTAGTAATGAGTATTTGATTATGTGCTTTTGGTAAGTTGATATTTTTTAAGTATTTTTTATTTGTATGAGGGCTTTTAAGTGAAAAGGTGATCTATGATGACGGTAATCTGGGTGGAAATTTGTGGAATAGAATGACTGTTTGATGAAATGGTTTAATTTAATTAGGTTACTGTAGATTTCGGATAGAGTATTAATTATGGTACTTTTGCATATTAAAGAGTTTTTCGAAACTTAGTCCAGTCTACGTCTTTTTTTTTTTTTTTTTATGAACTTTTTTGTTTTTAGGTATGAGGGTGATTGTGAATCTATTCGCACAATGACAGGGTTAGGGTGAGGATACTAAAGATTTATACATCCATAATATATAATTACTTTTATTTATTATAATGAACATCAATCGATAAAAAAGAGAAATCCTTCTACTAAAATAAAAACTTTTGACATTTCATCTTTAGCACTATTTAACCATTTTTTTTTAAATAAGTAATGATCTTACCTGCTGAACAGATTTTTTATTTCTTTGAAACAGCACAGAAATGGTTGGTTTGTTGTAGCTATTAATTTTATTTGCGGAGTTGTTATAGCCATTGTAATTTTAGTGTCGTAAGAGCTTGAAATTCTTGGTCGGATTGGTTCATTGTTTTTCACGGTACGGCTTTTAAAGTTGGTTTTCAAAGAGATAAGAAAGTCGGATTAGATACTAAGTATGGAGAAAAAAAAATTTGTGTTTCCATGGGAGACCATCTGTCAAAGGCCTGAGCAACGTCAAGGATAACCATTGGCTTTCGCTCTAAACTGCTTGGTATTCAGTCGACGACTCTGTGTAGTTGATGGATGGTGGAATGTGACGTCCTAAAGCCAAATTGCTAGTTGGAAATTTTGTTTAGGAGTTTAACGAAGAAAGAATTTTGATAAAAAATAATTATAGTGCGGATAAAGAGATGAACTATTTATTATCGGTATCATACTATTAATTATCGGGATCATTTTAATATTAGAGAATCTCTAGACTTGTGGGGGATTAGTTGTTCTAAAAACGGACTTGTAAATGTATGTAAGCAAATTATATTGTTTTGTTTTTTCTGTAAAAGGAGACAGTTAATGAGGTTTTGACTTGAGAGTGCGAAAATGCTTTGGCAAGAGTTGCAAGGAGCAAGATAATTCAGGATTTGCTGGGAATGAATAGAGCCTGAAATGTGGTAGAAAGATGTTAGCATAGGATTTTGTTATTTTTTCCCGTTTCATATCGACCATTTAAAAAAAAAACCTTAACGAGCGTTATGAAGCAAGCAGTACAGTAATAATATCTTTATTATCCTGGGACTATGTTTCTTAAAACAGAAAGTGGGATCTCGGACAGTATTGTCCCCTCTAAAATTTACAATGTGCACAGAAATAATACGTAAAAATTAAAATGAAATATGAAAAGATGAAATAAAAAAATATATATATACAAATAACGTCATATATTCTTGGATAGTTCAAAATTTAAAGTGATATAAATCTAATCCAAAACAATATGAAGAAAATAATACAAGAACTTGCTAGAAAAATAAAATGTCATACACACACACTAATTCACAATTGGGTGTTCACCCATAACCATGTAAACACTTATATAGATATTAATCTACATTACATAATTGCAATGTTTTAAAAATCAACAATCTTTCACTAGTAAGCACTATATTCAACTATTCATTTATTTGTGATAGTAACTAAATAAGCCATCTTTGAACATATTTGATGACGAAGCGTGGCGAATGGAGGGGGAAAGGAATTCTAACAGATTATTACGATTATGATGAAGAATTGTGTAGTTTTATAGATGTAAGGAAATATGATGGGTTGTATGCACACCCTTAGTACCAGAACGCTTCTTCCGCTAGTGCTAAGAAATATTTTCGGATAGCACCTAATAGCATTCCCTACTCGATACCGTTTCTCTCAACCATACCGTGGAAACACATCACCTTTTCGGTTTTAAAAGCGAAAAGCCGACCAGGTAGGGCCGGCAGGAGTGATCTAGATTAATGCTCGACTGGCTAAGGACCTAGGTGCCCTAGACAGGGCGGGAAATGATGGTTGAGGTGTCGGTGTACCCACTGACACCGCCGGGTTTCTAGGAACAGTCTATTAACGAGAGGCCCAGAAAGGGCTGGCTCCAACAAAGGGAAATATATGGCACCTCCGTGACACCTAATTTGTACAAGTCCCGGGCCTGTCTAACATTAAAAAATAACCTCTTTCTCGCTGCTCACCTCAAACTGGAGCGGTGCATGCGACCGCAATCATGTCATCCTGATCAGTTGACAACCATTCATCAACGTGGGTTGTTTGTCAATACTTCACACGAAGAATA
This sequence comes from Acanthosoma haemorrhoidale, assembly GCA_930367205.1. Classification (NCBI taxonomy): domain Eukaryota; kingdom Metazoa; phylum Arthropoda; class Insecta; order Hemiptera; family Acanthosomatidae; genus Acanthosoma; species Acanthosoma haemorrhoidale. The sequence continues at coordinate 148,310,467 of OV884011.1, read as the reverse complement.
TACGTAAACTCAAGGTTTCAGTTAATGTTAAAGTTATTCACTTTACATAAAAGTTTTGAGTGGCCTTTAATTTAATAGCTTAGTCCTTCTTAATGTTATTGGAACGTAAAATAAAACATTTGGCTTGAACTTGGTATATGGTACTTACCGAATAATATTGATATTTAAATTTAACTAATTTACACACCTTAACGTAATGTTCAATAACTCTATCTGTAGGACTCTATCTTGTTTCGATCTATGGCATACTATTTCAAGATAGAAAATATGTTTGTTTGCAGAAGTTAAAAATGGGGTGCAGTTTTTTTGACAGCTATCTAACAGAGTGTTGCCAGCGGAGAATCGAGGAAGATTAATTTTTATTGAGTATTAGAGGGTCAAAAATGTCAATTTTTTGTTGAAAAACTGTCACGTTTGTATCTCATTATTTCATATTTCACCGTTTTCCGAGCCTGAGGACTCGTACTGTATATACTGTCTGAAATCGTATGCATGCATGTATGTTATTCGATAGTGGTCGTTAAATGCGATTCATTCAATCTGAGATTTCAATAGTTCATTTTAATTAATTAATATTACAAAACAGCTAGAAGTATGCATAGGAAGTGTTAAAAATATATTAAATATGAAAAAAGTTGTTTCCATTTTTATAACTGCTAAGATTTCTCAGAAGCAATTTTCAATTTCTTATTTTCAGTCTCCTATTAAAAGTAATTTGAAAGATTGAAAAGAAGGATTCCTAATCCTACAGTCCTACCTTTCAAACCGCTTCTTCCAAGTCCGCTGTGGTTTAGAATATTCTAACTACTATCCCATAAAAGCCGATGTTCCACAGGGCAGCGTCCTGGGTCCCATCCTCTATAATCTATACACCGCTGATGTCCCCTCAACCACCAATACCTTCTTGGCAACATTTGCAGATGACACTGCAGTCCTGTCAACCCATCCAGACCCTGATATAGCATCCCAAAACCTTCAAAAACACCTTGATGAGATTGAGTATTTGTGCAACCAATGGCGAATCAAGGTCAATGAAGCAAAATGCTCCCACATAACCTTCACCCTCTGCCGGAAGTCCTGTCCGCCAGTTTTTTTAAATTCGATTCCTCTACCTGTAGGCTAAAAAGACAAGAACTAAACAGACGCTTTGGACAACTGTACAGACTACTTCAAAGGACATCCCATCTCTCAATAGAAAATAAACTACTTATTTACAAAGTTATATTTAAGCCAATCTGGACATACGAAATAGAGCTATGGGGGACAGCAAAAAAGTCGAACATCAAGCGCATCCAATCCTTTCAATCAAAGGTCCTGAGAACAATAGTAAATGCCCCTTATTACGTCAGCAAGAAAACCCCTCACAATGATCTGAATACACCCTATATTCTTGAACTCCAACCACCCTAATTCCCTAGCACAGTCATTGCACTGCACCACTCATCCCTATAAACCTCCTCGGAGATTAAAACGGCAGTGGCCTCGTGACCTGCCATAACTAAGTGTTAGTGGGAGTCCTGGCAATGGCTAGTTTCTCTAATCATGTCGTGAGCGTCTGTGGCTCTCGCGCTCTTGGTCAGCCTCCGCTGGCTCTTAGGAGCGTGGGGGTCTTCCCAAGACTCCGCTGCCTCCTTCGCATGCGTGGGAGGTGACAATCATGTGGACTTGGGGGCCTCTGGACTGTTTGTAAATATTGTATGAATGAGCGAGTGAATGATGTTGTAACTATGGTATGAATGATAACATTTATCTCAATTACTTATTGCCTAATAAACAAGGCAGATTGTAATCGTATCTTAATAAATTGTTGTTGACAGTCCTAAAAAAAAAAATCTAACAAGCTCGTTTTATATTTCAATATTTGGCGTTTTTTTGAGAACTTTGAGAAGATGTTTTTTCTCTAAACCAAAAAAGAATTTAAAATTACCAAGGAACTCTAGATTGTTTCTTATTTTATTAGTATTTTATTTTTCTTACATGAATTTCCTAGAATTAAATCAGCTTATAATTGTTACGAAAACAAAAATATTTTTTATGGAAAATCAACTGATCCTTGGACCAACTAGTAAAATAGATTTCATATTTTAACCGTTTAAATGTTGGGTCGTAAAAAAAATAAAAGTAAACAGGAATGTTTGCAACAACCGTTGACATCATTAATACTGTATGCACGTGAGTCAACTACTAGTTTTTCATCAGTAATGACAAAAACACTATGCATTAACACTGATAGGATCAGGATCGAGACTGTGGAATGCCATTGGCCATTTACCAGCTGGCCAGCCCCGAACAAAGCCGCACTCACACACACACTCTAACCGATATTTGCAAAGAGGCGCGTGTGTGACATACGGTTGACGCGGCGATGATTGACGTAGCTAAAACAGTACACCGGAGGGGGGGGGGTCGCTTTATCCCCCACCCCTATTATACTCCCCGAGCCGTCAGGGGTAGGGAGAGACAAAAATCCATCACCCACCCTTTTCATGACTTGTATTTTTCCGATTTATTGAAAATCCTCCTCCCGTCGTCTCCCGTTGGAGAAAACCGACAAATATTTTTCATCATTACCCCGCCAAGGAGGGGGTACAAAGACCTCCCCTAGCCACTTGAGGGAGGGTGGTCCCGCAACCCCACCGACTTGCTCCAATAACCAGCTGTTTTAGAGGATACATTACGACCCTGATTGTAACAGATGTTCCTTATATTGCTCCATGGAATTATTTACGCCTTATTAAATGGCCGCTGGCTGTGCCTAACCGCACTACTTCAACGGGATTTGTTTATTGAATCCATCATGCCTTGGGGGGTTTATTGAATTATTACCCCTGTCATTGGATTAATAAGAGTAGTCTCCCCTATAAAAAATGCCTTTATGGGGATCGCTTGGATCCTTACGTTTTTTTGAACATGTTGTTGGCAGTCTGAAATACAGGCTACTCCACTAAAATTACAGATATACTCGATAATTACAAATGACAACTATAGACGCGTAAACATTTATCGTATTTATGTTTTCAAAAATGTATCAGCAGAAAATCCTAATGAACAAAATACTTCAAAGAAGATAAATTACAATGTTCACAAAAGGACAAAACATCTATTCTTGTAAATATAATAATATAAATATTTATTACAGTGCTATTAAAAGAGATAAGGCTTATAAAAAACATTCTTTTACTGTTATTATCGTTATAATATATGTTTTGAATTTGTATTTGTTTTTCCTCTAAATTTGAAGTATTTCATTACCTATCTGTTACAAAGGCAATTTAAAAGAAAATTAATGATGTAAGCAATTTGTTATTATCACTGTAATGAAATCTCTCTCTCCCTCTTTTCCTAAACACGATACTGTTAAAGAATACAAGTAGTTTCAAGGTTCCATATATTCAAACTAGGGTTTCGTCATGTTTACGAAAACGATTCTATTGACAATTCTAGTGACTTTTTGTAATAATAATCCAATGCAGTCCCAATCATAATTTAATTGGTCATGATGTCGAGGTCTTATATTTGATACGATAAAAGGATATCAAATTAAACTCCAATTCAAAATAAAATGCCTAAAAAAAAACCAAAAAACTGTAGTCTGAAAATACAAAACCTAAATTTTGTATCAACCAAGAATGCTGAGGTATTTAATTTGATACCGGTCTGAAAGGTATAGAAAAATATATTTTATTAATACCAAATAATAAATTATAAATAGTTTGGTTTTCACCAAAATAAAATAACAAGAAGAGTGAGCAAATAAAACGAACTCTTTTAATCGTTAGCGTGGTATATATTTAAGATTAAGTGTCTTAAAAGTTTAAATAAAGACGGGAAAGACAGACAAACAAACGCAAAAGCGAAAAAACCTGTATTGTAGGGAATAATATGGTACAAATAAATAAGTTCACTTTTGGCGAACAAGAAAGAACTATTCAATTCAGTAAATAAATACATACAGTTATCAAAAGTAAATATATTAAAGGGGATGAAAAAAAACTACTGTTTATTATTCACTAGTTCTTAACTACGAGGAGTATTTGAGTAGCAATGTATATATATGGAAGGCAATGAATCTTTAACGTAAAGATATACATAAAAAATCATATGGAAATTAAAAAGTATATAATAATAATAAATAAATAACTCTCAAGTTAATGAGTGTGGATATATAAAAATGGTTTATAAAAAAATTACGTACCACAACTAATAATTGTTAAGAAACTGTTATTTTCGCTTACGAAGCGGATTACTGAAATGTTTGTAGTGATTTTAATAGCTTGTTTGGTAAATAATTTAGTTATTTTCAACTAATTTATTTTTGAATTGTCGTTTTCAGAAAGTTGTTGTAATAAAATTAATTAATTTTTTGGCTTGCATCAGGGTATGTCAACTATCATAGTTGACTGGTAATATATACTGTAATATACCATCATTGATTGAATGACTGGGTCATTCATTCCCGCATATTAACGATCATTTTTTTTTTTTTACAACAGTGATTCTTTAATTATTTTAACTTTGGTTTTTATTTCACAGTACTTGAAAAGAAAATTGTTATCTTGTTTTGGGGTTTTAATGCTATTTTGACAAAGTAATTTTTGACATAGTGAGGAAAGAAATGTTAAAGTTAAAACAGTGATATCTATTAAATTTATTAAATATTCTTTACAGCCCCATTTTATACAAACATTTTGTACTGTGTTACCAGGGGGAGCAGAGTGTTCGGCAGGGTCCTCCATGATTTTGCCAAGTGGCCCAGAAGCATATGGATGGAAGGTCATGGCAGATGGCATATGGCTTCAAGTCTCTGGGTAAACATGTCTGCTCCGCTGCAAGGGATGGCGTTCGTTGCGCTTAGATAAACATGTTCCACTAATCGCTTGTTATTCTATCAGGCGAAATAAGGTTTCCCTAAAGAAGAGTACTATCCTTGCCATTTTTGTGTATTATTAAAATAGAAATAATTAACACGGCTCCGGATGAGTTTTTTAGATACTTATTGAATAGTTCAAAAATCTTTATTAGGATAAAATTACAGACCACCTATTTGGGCAATAAGTAATTGCGATCAATGTTCTCATTCATACCATATTTACAATTCTTCATTCACTCTCTCATTCATACAGTATTTACAAACAGCCCAGAGACTTCCCAAATCCACTTGGTGGTCACCTTCCTTGCATGCGAAAAAGGAAGCGGAGTTTTGGCAAGTCCCCTAAACTTCTTCAACTGGCGCGTAACTGTATACGAGCAAGCGGAGACTGACCGAGTGCGCGAGAGCCACATACGCTCAGTACATGATTGGAGAAACTGGCCAGAACTCCCACTAGATACTTATTAGATGGGTAGAAGAGTATCGGATTAGGAAAGAGAGCTGTTTGGTTTTTCTTGAAATGTATTAATGGACGGCGTTTCGATCTATTGTGTGCTTCTGCATCAGGCCCTTGAGTGAGATGGAAGGGGTTGTTGACTGTTTTGAGTCGTTTTGGAGAACGTGTTTACATACTATGTCGAGCTCTAACAACCATATTATGAAAACTTCACAACTGTCTTTCATCAACCTAAGCTGATCTCACTATTAACTCTTCTTTTCATTTGTACACTCACGGCTAACAATTAACTCATAGTACTTACTAAATTATTATGAAAAAACTAAGTAATTTGAAACCCTTTCGGAAAGCATCAATTACGCTTTTATTTTTCTTGGCGAGGTTTACTGTTTAGATTATTTATGCGTTACTGTCTTCACTATGCCGTTCACCGTTCACCACGAGGGAAAATTATTTTAAATAATTTTTTTTATACAGCCCATTATTTTATTTCAACTTACCTGATGACCATATACCGAAGCGTTTAACATAGGTTTAAAATTTTAGATAGATTGACCCAATTTGTCCATCCACTTTTATAGAACATACAGATATATTGACGCTAAACGACTTATACTTTTACGTTTGAGTGTAAAATCTCAATTTTTTTGGATACGAAATAATAATTTTCCGGGTAAGATGACAGGGCGGCTCGAGTTGGGGTGTGAGTAAGCAAACATGGCTTTGTGCTCGTATGTCCTTTGTCAGTCCAGTCTATTGCTCTTTACCGACTTTGAAGGGACCCACTATCGGCTATTTCGCGTTCACTAGTGTTCTTTCAGTGTTAGTTGGAATTCAAATTTTCTAGTGCAGTCAAAAGAGTCTTTTACATTCTACATCTAATAAATGACACGCGGGGAAATATTTTTTAACGATTTTCTTGGCCAGCGATTGGGAATTTTTAATTATTTAATTCATTCACCGGTCCTGGTGTCTATAAAATAAAAATGGGAATGAGGCGGCCTCAGTGGGGTCTCAGGCTTCTTTCTGGATATGCTCTCTAGGATCCATAATAGTAGGTGTGAATAATAGTAATAAAACTATTTTTAAAAAAATATTCTTTTCAAGAACTGTAAATTACTAATAAAAGTAGTTTACATGCCTAGAAACAAACAAAAAAAAATCATTTATTTTACATACTACAACATTTATAGCACCATATACGCTTGAAGATTAGCTAAATTAGTTAAAATCTTCGCAGCAATGTAAAGAAATAATAAATAAGAATTTTTATACCGATGATTGAATATTCTCTATTTATATTCACAATATTGCCATTATTTGAAGTTTTCATTCTTCATTCTCGGTCCAAGTTTGTAATAATTCGCAAGTAAAGAGGTAATAGGGTTTTGAAATATAAAAAATAAAGCAACTCTTTAATAATCTCATTCTTTAAGTCAAGTGTGTTTTAGTTAAGGTATAGAGACTGAATTCAAGGAACGGTGGACATTGGATGACTGACAAAGTTAAAATATAATAACAGGAAGCATGTGAATACAAATTTAACACGAATAAATTCGGCGCTTATTAGCACCTTATAAACTAACACTCACTTTCTCATGTCACTGCGCTAAATGCTCATAAGGTATTTAAGAGTAATTATTTTGAATTTTTAGATGCATAGTTTACGACACATTAATGACGGCTATTAATAATAAATTCAAAGATACTACAAAAAAAAAAATATGGACGTCTATAATAAAAGGGATAACACCAAAATGAAGGATGTTCGAACCGATTTCAAATGGTTTTAACCAATTCGCATTTTTTTTCTCTTTCAAATTTTTGGAGACTAAGATGTTAAATGAATAAAATAAATTCGTTTTTTTAATTATCATATATCATTAAGTATTTAATTAACACAGGCGAAGTCCCATAAGTTAAAGGAAATTCCATAAAAAGACTATTTTAAATTCGGAAGTTTATAAGACTAATTTAGAATATCCGGTATTGAATTTCTCTTTCACTTAAAACTGAACACACGAAAAGTAAGTTCTTGTTTCCTATCGTCCAGATAGGACTGGAATGAATCAAATTATCGATTGAACTGAATAAAAATATATATGATTTTACATTGTAAAGTTACAAATTAAAGAAATGTAAGGAAATAATGCTTAAAGTAAGGACTTCATGATGGGCTTTTCCGAAACGGAATCAATGGAATGGGAATTCCATCCCCCCTCTCCCTCAGGCATCCTAAGCACAATAACCAACAAGGATCAACAAACAAACAGACAGACAGGCAACAGATCCAAGAACATTGGGGGATAAGCCGGATAGCGGAGGACATAAAACAAAGAGAAAAAGCAAACTGGCTCTAAGAGTGGTGGGAGAGTAAGGCAGGCGGTTGGCTGTTCCCCGGGATGGGCGGGCACCTGGCCGCTGTGCTCCTGCCCACAGCTACCCCATGTTGCCCGATCCTTCATAGGCCATAGCTCCCTCATATCCAGCTCATAGACCACTTTCATTGTCCTGCACATGATACAATAGTACGTGTATGTGTCCTGGATCTATAATAAATCATGAATGTATTAAGAATATCTTCCGTAGAACAATTTCTGGTATCAGGCGTCTTCCGAGGACGATGCGTAGTTATATACTATTTTTAGGGGTATCAGGGCAATGGGAGAGGTGCGACTTGGGTAGGACATATTCTGGGGTGGTATTTTTTAGTATTTTTGTCTAAATCGTATAAAAATAAATAATGTAATAATTTTGTAGTCGATAGAATCAATAGTTGCAATAAGTATGCAATTTAACAAAAATGGTCGGTGCCCGTCAGGTCGACTTGCACATTAAAAAAGCCGATAAAATATTGACTAAAAGAACCTTTTGAAATCAGCTCTAACGAATGTTAGTACGCCATTTATGCAGTTGCCTCTAAAAAGACTATTTTTTTGTTTCTAACCCTGAAGAGAAAATATAATTCCAAGATCAGATCCGAACCTAGGACCACCCAAATTTCCGGTCAGGTGCACTACCAACCGGGGTATTGGGTAGTCGCAGGTTCGAGTCTTGATCCTTCTATGACTAATAAATATCAATGACGGCACTCACCATATCGAAATTGGCAAGTTTTTTTTTTTTTTTTGAAGTCCTTAAAATTAATTTTGCCGTCGCTAATCTGTCAATTTCCATGAGGAAAAATTCAGAACAACTTAAATTACTTATAGACAATGATTTTCCGATTGATGATATATATTAATCTAAACATATACAGTAAACCCGTAAAATAATAAATATTTGTGTATGCATAAAGTTTCAGATCAAACTACTGCTGCCGTATTACACAAACAGACGAGAGATGCCGCTCATACATACGAGTTTGAAAATAGATTCTCTCACTTTTGAAAATTTATCTGTGCAGTAGCCTTGCATCAGGAAACGATTTAATAATGGGTAATCGCTCTCGGCAAGGATTCTATTATAAAACACACGAGCTGGTAATTAATTTATAATTACCGTATATTAATTTATTAATAGGTAACACGTTCAATCGTAAACAAACAATAATTGTGAATCATCATATAAGCAGTATATTTATCCATTTTCTCGAAATTTGAAACAATATCACGGCGGTTGATCATTCATTGTGGCAACGGATTCAAGTACCGGCATTGTCCAGTAGATGGCGCTGCCGGCTACGACGCCGATCAAATCAAATCGCACGATCAAATTTTCTGGTCTTCTCTTTCTTTGAATGTAACTAATAAAAGTAAAATACCTAGTTTTATTTTAATATCAATTTTTATAGTTTGGATGTCGCTACGAAAACTTATTACAAAGTACAAGGAATCGATCTTAAAATCGCTGTACTTAATTTTATCTTTTCCTTTATGTATTTCTGTCTATTACGTTTTTTAGGATCGTCTGTCCGTTTGTAGGATGGATGTAGAAATCGGTGAGTTGACAGAGGTCACAGATTTTATAACATACTGCGCCGAAGTATTTTATATAATATTATCGGGTTACGTTAACCTTCAATTTGAAAAAATTAATTTTTTCATTTCAGGGATTGCTAATTTTTATTATTTTTTTAATAGATTCTAATCTTAGCTGTCTTTCAACTAATTGGTATGTTCTATCTATGAATAAGTGATTTCAGCGTATCTCCTTTATCCAGCCAGCTATTTATTATAATCTTTTATTAGCTGGTGGTCAATATGTTACTTACTCCAGTGGAATATGACATTATGTATTTTTATTAAGCTTATGCACTAATAAATGAAACATAACTCTCGTAGCGTTATTTTTTATTTTCACTAGTAGAAAATATTCAATATTCATTTAGTTGATTCGAAAAATTGAATTTATAAAAATATCAATATTATTGATTATGAAATTAATTAATTATACTTAATGAAGTAAATAGAGGGCCTGACTGAAATACTACTACACTGTTACCACTTAAACTCAGCAGGCACTAACAGAATCTTAGGGGATTTTAACTACCTGACTTCTAGTATTGTATTTGGGCAATTGTGGCTACAATAGGAGACACACAATTGTAGGTAAAGAGCGCTCTAATGAAGTATAAAGAGCGACGGCACGAGCCACTACAGAAGAAAGGAGTGTTGTGACGGTTTTTGTCAGCGGAGGCATTATATTGTGCGCAGACAGTGGTATTGTATGCGCGGACACATTGTATGCGCAGATCCCGGGGCGGTTTTTGAATATGACACAAGGGTTAGAGGACACAGTAGCACTTGCTCTCTGGCTCATTGTCAGTAAGACTCCTCACCGCTTTCATTGTAAGAAGACTTCTGGCCATTCTTCGAGGGCCCCCGATGATCTGGGCCCGCAGTAGGGATTTAGAATGACTTATTGTGCCCCTCCTGCCCCGACTTGAGGAAGGTTTCACGCCTCGGAGGTACATTTGCACATAATTGTGCGGGGTGCACAGGTGGACCATTCACCCGTCTCTCATTGTATGGATGCATTCCATTGTCGCTTCTTCTTTTCTTCCGAGTTCTCTTTTGTTATTGTTCCTGTTCTAGTTCCCTTAAGCACCGTATCCATCTCAATTTGGACGGTCATCAGCTGTTAAGTGATTGGTAACGTTTACACACTTATTATACCAGATTACGACGGTCTGCAAGTTAAGTTAAGAAACGATAAATCATTACGGACTGGCAAGACTGCGTCAAATAAGATAACTAAACCTAGATCAGTTATGTAGAAAAACAAACTTAATCTTCAAGATATAAGCCAAATTTTCGTCGTGGTCAACGGGTTAACACAATATGTGTGTCTGCATCATGCCTTGATAACAAATAAAGAAAGTTCGATAATAAACATATTGAGACAAGAGGTAATAAGTACAAATAAGAGGAGGATATCAATTGCGCATGATATAAATATAGTTAGTTGATTGGTTTGAATTTGATAAATGCAAACAATTGATGAAGCAGGTCAGACAAAACATAAAGTGACAAAATGGAACGGAAATAGTGGTCTGTTATTGTGAAGGAATATATCGATGACTTACTTCACAGAAATGCTAAGTGACAATTTGGAAAACATGAAAGTTGGCGTTGCGGGCAAAAATTTTTCTAAAATTATCTCAAAAAACATATTTTACCCAAATTTAAACAGAAAATACAATCGAAAAGATGTTTTTTTCCTAAAAGTGATCCGCTTTAATTGTATTTTCCGAAAATCAGTTTCGATGTACTTCACATATATGTAAACTTATGTATAATGTGTATTTTCCCAACTTTCCTATGACAAAATTTACCTATTGATTGATAAATTGTCATGCTTAAGTGCTCTTATTATACTTTGACTGAAAATATGTTAATATAAATTTTCGGAGTGTGGAAATTGTGGATTTGCAAATGTTTAAACACAAAAGTAATTTCACTCCGAAACACTTCTTATCTCTTCTTATGGGATTTACTTATCTTTATTGCAGATTTCTTAACCGTTCGGGTAGACATGTTTGCAATCACTTTTTTGTCATTCGTTTGTATTTATGAATACCATACCTTCTGCAATTTTATTCACGTTTTAATAGTCGACGCAGAAGAGATTTAATTGGTGCGTAGAATTGCAATTCCTAAAACCCAAAGTTATTTTTTTAACAAGATTTGAATCGATCAGATACTAGAACTGATACTTATAATATTTTATTTATTGTTATGCGACGTACATGACAACATTCCTACATGATATACGTAGTTTAATCCGTTAACGCTTATTCTGACATTTTTTTATACATTTGAATAAATGCTCAGTTGTACCTGTTTCGTCTATTATCTGTATATCTTTGTAATGCATACCTGTCAACTGTTGCGTATTAATATCAATTCATTAGCTACCAACCCTGCTTCTTTTGTATTTAACTTTTGTTATCGATCATGTTTTAACGCCTTCACTTTTTTCGTTTTATCAGAGATGGAAGTTCATAGTGTGGAAACAATGTCCAATAATAGATTTGATGAAAACATAACCCGTTGTCTTTCGCCTCCGTGTTTCACCTGGCGAGTTTTTGTCATACACGTCATCTTGTTCTTCATTCATCTGCTGACACTTCCTAGTTTAATGCCTCGTTTGTTCAAATTTGATTCTTGATATTTCAAAATTTGCTTGATCAATCGTACATGTAAAATAAAATAAGAGTAACTCTTGAAACTTCCTAATTTATGACTAGAATAAAATGACTCAGGTCCTGCTATCTTCGGTAGATATCTATAGTAACTAGTTGATCCAAGAATCAGTAGCCTCGCCATTTCATTAATTAAACTCATATTGAAAAATTATAAAAATGTTGTGACCGATCCTCTAGTGTTAGGTATTTGAGCAAAGAAGGCGAAAAAAACCCTCCAAAATCTATTTCGTTTATGTAACATAAACCACAGCGAGAGAATGAGTGGTAGCCGGGACGGGAGACCTTTCCCACGGAGTCCCCTCCCCTAACCATTGACTTGACACGATTCTGGGGCGCCCCTACTGCCGCCTATCCCACGAGAATATTCTAAATCTATTTATTACTCCCTGGCTGGGAATAGTAATAGCAACTACCTTCCGATTGAGTAATGATCCCTCCGATCCTCCGCTACAGGTTGGGAAAAATGCGACTGAACTATATCGAATAGAAAAATCTCATGACACGTTATTATCATATATTCACTATTCATGTATCACGTGAAAAAAATGTGATGAGAGAATATTTAAAGACTTTATCAAGGTAGCTCCGCTATTTAAAGAGGAACTTTATCGGCTAAACACCAAAATAATTTCCAACTGCTAATAAATAAATGATAACATCTAAAGATCTGGCCTCTAAAGAGTTTTATTTCGTTTGTTTTAAGGAATGTCAACCACAAGGGCCATAGATGCCCGTATATATACGAGCATTTTGTTGATTTTGGTTTTATGTTTCTTAATTATTATCATTATTACTAATTATTAATGGCTTGAGAAAATATTTGCTAACGCTTTAGCAGGGGTACTGGGGTACTAGCGGCACCCCAGTCCCACCTGTCTAATAGGGATTTTCGGGCCTCGAGGACTGATCAGAGGATGCCAGTATAAACAATTTTGCCTAAAGATTGAAATATGTGATTATGGTTGGCTCCCAAACCCACTGACATGTCCTCATCCCATGAAGGTAGTATTCAGAATTTTTTTTCCTATTTTAGATACTTACTTGCATGCCAATATACTTATGTATCTGATTTATTCTTCTGCATCCAAGTACATAAAATGTAGGGAGACATATAACGAATGTATGCAACGGATACATGTATTACTTTTATATCTACTTACAATCAGCACCAAACCTCTACGGTCAAGATGAATAATTAAAATACTTGATTTACTTAGATGCTATTTATCTTTTTTTTTTTTTTTACTGGCAAATACTCTTTATTGGGCTATAATTACAATCTGCCTTTTATAAGGCAATCAGTAATTGCGATAAACGCTCTCATTCATACCATATTTACAATTCATCATTCACTCACTCATTCATACAATACCTTAAGTACAGTAAAGCCTTAAGTACTATTAAAAATGTCTTTGCCCAATAATATTTAATCTATTCAATATTGCCGCAATCGCTTCTAACCCTATGTAATTTACCTTAATAAATTAACGTGGTGATCAATGGAAGAAATTTACACTTTTATAATAGAATTTTACAATACAATATGCTTTATTCAACGTTTGAAAGTATTTAATAAAATATAATTAAAAATGTATATCGATCCAAATGATGAAACAGATTACCTTCCTAACTATTAGAAATTACTCTTATAATACTGCGATCCCTTCTATAAATGATCGGTGTCCCCAAAGCCGATTTCCTCAGCCAGCGTCTCAACCAAATCTCCCATCTAAGATTTGTTCTTCCCGAAGAGCCGACCCAGAGAAAAAGACGTGCCGTTGCCGCTCTTACAATCTCTGATATCTCGCACTCCTTTACACAGTCCATGTCTTACTCCTGTGTCCGGATCTTTAATTCCTTTATGTTAAGAAACAGTTTTTAACACCTACCTCAAACCAAGCTGGGACGTGATCCACCCAAAGGTTTATTGCCTATCGATCCAACTTTTATGAGAGTCGTTAAATGACTTCTGAATTTTGGCCACTCTCATCTAGTCAATTTCTACCACTAACATTGCATTATTTGTTATATTAAATTTACATTGCAGGGTATCCACTTTCTGCAGGGTCTTTAATAGCTTCTGAAATTGAAAAAGTTCAAAAGTTTACGATAGGTATTTTTTCAAGTTTTATTAGGTATCAAGTTAAATTAATTATTTGTTTTTCGTTGCATAATTTTGCTCTGCCCCCATTGAGATATACTGATTCATACTCTTTTGAACTGAATCTTGCTCCGTAAATTTCTTTTAGCAAAATCAAAGGTTTTCCTTCTTGTTGAGTTTCTGTGAATATCGGGTGCTTCATTGGTCGCGTGAGAAGTTACATTTTTATTTTCTACAGATTTGGTAGTAGTTTCACTGTTGTCGAACTACCATGTCACCTCAGTGTGAACCAAGTGAATAGAATCAAAGGATTTCAATACAAGGACTCCTTACTTAATGTAAAGGTAACTTTTAACAAGAAAGAACAAAGTCTAACAATTATGGATTCTTTTTTTTTAATTTAGAAGAAAGCTGATGAAAGTAAATATGGATCTTATACTTTCATCTTCAGTTCAACGTTGCGCTTAGATGGGCCTCGAGAAGCTGCAATGGCATGTAATTCGCGTTGCTTTGAAGATGAATGCAGTACTACCAGAGCGCTTCTCTTTATTATAAATTATAGTAGGGATATCTTTTTACACGGCGACTGTTTTTCAAATTAGGAAAATTTCAATTTATTTTTTATCTGTGGTTAAAGTCTTTTAATTAGACGTCTTTCGAAAAAAAATATGGACTTAATTAAAGTTAATAAAAGAAATAAGTCTTTGTAAAAGAAAAAAAAATTGCGTAACGTATATAAAAAACTGTACAACTTTCTACTTTATTTATTGTTTTAATTAATTAACTTGGTTTATCTTACACCCACATGCATCAAAAATAATTAGTTAATTAATATCTATGCACAAGTGACCAAAGTTTTATTCAACTTTACGTAATAAGTACAGTAAACAGAAATTAAGAAGAAACATAAAACGTGCGAAAAATCGTGCTCATGTCATCTAACATTAAAATTAAGATTTCTCAAGCCATAGCTCAGAGGATATTGAATATTTGAATTTCTATTTTTTTTTTTTTACAGTGGTTAAAGACACATAAAGATGGTATAAAGCAAGACAAAAATTAAGTTTTGGGAAATTATGGTATAAAGGACTTATTTAATGGCTTTCAAACGTGTTTTCAATACGATTTTGTTGGTTAATATATTAGCTATTTAGACTTTTTTTTAAATTGTATGATGGATTATGTTGAAAGAGGTACCTAATTGCGGTGACAATAACGAGGTGCCGTGTTCAGGCCTCACCAACGACTCTTTGGCAACTTTCTTTGGCTAATTATTAAAGTATTATAATTCAGTTATGTCGGTGTCGTTTAACCAACAAAACCAAATGACTTCACAGCTGCGGTGTAAGCGGTATCATGGAAACTTCAACTCCCGTATGTTGTAATGAACAGCAGCATTAGATATCCCGGGTTAATTTGGTCAGTGTACTCATGCCTTTCTGTACTTGTTGTGCCCTGTTGAAGGGGCTGTTTACTACCAGTTGAATTACGTTGGAGCGTTGACAAGCTTAGGCTTAAGTCGGAGATGTTAAAAGAAAAAAATCAAGCAAGACTGGAACCGCCCGTCCTTGGAGAACCAGTAGGGACGAGGTTGCGAAACCGAGTAGCCCGCTATTGCGAAAGCGCACAAGCACACACAATGCGCGCCGACATCCTGCCCATCCCATTGTGCGCAAGGACCGGTCCTGCGCTCCTGCTCCTTCGTTATAGCCCTAATGACAGTGCTCTTCATGTATCCTGTGATTGATGAGCCCTCACAGCTTCTTTTGCTTTAATATTATCTGCTAAATTGCTTGGAAATTATTCACCTAGCGAGTGATGCAACAGCCACCCAGGTGATTCCTTTTTTCCAAGCATAATTAGCATTTCAATTTTGTTCCTTTGAATTGAATGTCATTAAAACATTTCATTGTATTAAATCCATACCGATTCTTGATTTATTAGTTTCAAAAATGCGTAGAGGGAGAAACACACTTATACAATTCTCAGCCTCACAATTTGTGGTTGGTGATTTCGTTAGTCTACTATGATTTGCTCTCTCGGGAGATTTTTCTGTCCATTCAAACCAGACCACGCACCTTGTAGTGATCCGTTCTGAACCAATTAATTGTAATTTTGTAGTGAAACCCCGCGCACTAACATTATAAATTTGCGTTTTCTCGACTTGAGACTTTCAGTTTCCATATTACGCATTCTGTTATGTGATAGAATTTGTAATGATGGAATAATTTAAGTATTGTAATCAGCTTTTCGTTTTGTGATGCAGATTTTCTGAATGCAATGAAATTTTCCAGACCAAATTATAACAGTAAATTCAGTTTTCCAAACAATAAAGAATTTAGATTGAGATTGACCACAAAAAGTTTTTAAAGCAGTCATCAGAAATTAGTTGGAGTATGTGCAAAGCATGGTGAAGAATTTGTTGATGAATTTACTCTGTTTATACTATGATTTAAAATAAAACCATTAATTATGAATAGTTTTCATATGCTTCCCGCTGGGGGTTGTTTTTCTGACGCCCAGCATTGAAATGTCACAAAAACTGTTGGCAAACAGCGGGTCTGACGATTTAGCAGGATTTACTGTCTAATCCTCAAAAGCAGTTTTTTGAAACGCAGGAAACATTTGTCAACGAATAAAGAAATAGGCAGCGGTTGACCTCCCTCCCTATAGCGACAGGCCCTACCTGAGATGTCCTGAAAGAATTTGCCATTGTGTCCTTACTTGAATGAGAACCATGAATGAGCGGTGTATGTTTGGTAGCCTACAATACGGCACCTTTCTGACTTTAATTCTGGACCGAGGGCTCTTAGGATAAAAGGATCATTCACCCGTCCGAGTGGATCATAAGTTAATTTTAGAATCGTTCGATCTCGTTTTTTTATTAGTAGTAGACATTCTTCGTGGAGAATCAGCTCATCACAAATATTTATTTTAGAAAACATTAAATTACTGTACGGTACTTAGGCTTCCATGTCGACAAACGACTGACCTGGAACCCACATACGAGACTAAAAAGACAAGAACTAAACAGACGCTTTGGACCACTGTACAGACTACTTCAAAGGACATCCCATCTCTCAATAGAAAATAAACTACTAATCTACAAAGTTATACTTAAACCAATCTGGACATACGGAATAGAGCTATGGGGGACAGCAAAAAAGTCGAACATCAAACGTATCCAATCGTTTCAATCAAAAGTCCTGAGAACAATAGTAAATGCCCCTTATTATGTCAGCAACAAAACCCTTCATAACGACCTTAATATACCCTACATTCTAGAACTCATCCCTTCCAAGTTTGTGAAATTCCACAGTAGCCTTTCCAACCACCCTAATCCTGTAGCACAGTCATTGCACTGCGCCACTCATCCCTATAATCCTCCTCGGAGACTGAAACGGCAGTGGCCTCGTGACCTGCTATAAACGCGTGACAGTGGGAGTCCTGGCAATGGCCAGTTTCTCCAATCATGTCCTGAGCGTCTGTGGCTCTCGCGCTCTTGTTCAGCCTCTACTGGCAAGTATCCGGTGACGCGGCTGACGGAGGGGCGTGGGGGACTTCCCAAGAATACACTTTCTCTTCGCAAGTGGATTTGGGAGGTCTCTCTGCTGTCTGTAAATATTGTATGAATGAGCGAGTGAATGATGAACTGTAAATATGGTATGAATGAGAGCATTTATCTTAATTACTTATTGCCTAGTAAGGCAGATTGTAATTTTAGCACAATAAAGGATTTTATAACAAAAAACATTAAATTAAGCAAGATTGCTACCTACTTTGTTCTTAGGTGAAGCTGAGGTTTGGATTTATTTCAGTGCTCTGGACAAGTGGTTGCCATTGATTCGATTATATCCACCGATTTTTTTTAAAGATACAACTACCAACAAGTCAGAACACAATATACAAGTTCTGATTTTCTTCGCGGTTCACGAAACTTTTCTCCTCCACGAAACCCAGCATTGGTATCCAATGTAACTAGCACAATTCTGGGGTTAAAAGTGTTTATTCTTTGTAGGCCATAGTAGACTGTGTCAAAAACTTACGGAAAATGTATTGATTGATTCAATAATTTTTTAATCGGATCAGGTGATTTGGAACCAGCGATATCTCTGTATTAAAACTGAGATATGTATACGTTTGATAGTACCATGCATCTTGAAGTACTCCTTAAACGCTTTATTCTCATGTTCTTCGTGTTCATTTTTTTTTCTTTTTTTATTTTATAACATTTGTTTGTACGTATCTTTTGTATGCCGTAAAAATCAATCTAAGGCAAAACTATTTTACTCAACGGAGTATTCTGCTATGCTACATAAGGTTTTACTTTGTCCTCGAAGCTGAATCATTATCACAGCAGAATTCGATATTAAGGGACGGATAGGGATATAAGTCTGCCCATCGAATGAGGTATTACAATGAATGTTCGGTGTATCTATTCTTGTATGATAGAGAGAAATCCTCCCTCCAGTAGTCAGAATCCTGCTTAAGGATTCTAACTCAAAACCATTATATCATTATTATTAAAGAATATTTTGGAACATACATTGAAGAATAGTTAAGAATAGCGTTCAAGCCATTATTCAAAAATTTAAATCCATTATCATTTTAATGCCTCCTTTTACCAAACAATTTTATTAAAATCAACGAAGTGTTGCCATCAGGAAGAGTGCGGGCTGCTTGGATGAGATACACAGTGATGTCCGGCCGGTGATGTCGAGTGGTATTGAAGCCGGTGACCGGAAACCCCGCCATTTATTATCCAGGGTCCCCTAGATCGCCAATAAATATAATGCGTTTCCAATGACAATGCATTTGTCGCCCCTTGCATAACTCAAACCCGGCGGCCTAATTCACCCTTCCGGCCTGCCGTACATTACCGACCGGCCCTCTTTCGTTTCCTGTACCCCCCCTCTCTCTTCCGATCCACACATACATATACACTCTCCTCCACCTCGTATATTACTTTCGACTTCGATCTATCCACACCGGACAAATATAAATCATCGCCTAATGCGCGTTCTGCACTCGCAGTATTGTGAAACGGTTTCCCAACAACCTGAAATATCCAATATCAAAGCTGTATTCTAACTTTCCCGAATCTTCATGAAACTCTTTTGTGACTTATGACAATATGTTTGCCAGGCCTAGTGCATCTAAGATTTCCTTTTTTTTTTTAAAGCATGTAAATTGACTATCCCGCAATTGTAAGATTATCAAACTATTTAGTCTGACAGAATTATAAGAAGCATTTATTTAATAACATAAATTTTTCATATAGTTAAACCTTGTAATTCTTCTCAAAATTATTTTATTGCTTAGCCTATAATTTCCTTATGAAAATTATTAAGTAAAAGTTACCATTTACTACATAGTTTGACAAAGTAATGTTATATAATGGTTCTAGTTTATCAATTGATTGAATTTTTTCCATTGCGAAGTCCTGCTTTTAGCTTAGTTTGGTTAATCTTCGATCCAATACATTCATATGTACTATTCCCATTCATACAATATATACATACGCATTCTGCCAGGAGCCTCTCACTCCCAAGGAAATTCCCTCAGCAAGCAGAGGTACTGCCGAAAGCAGGACTACGGTGGAACTCCCCCCGCTTCTATCTCCTACCGTTTCGCGAAGTGGTGAAGACTAGAGGGAGGGAAAGAGAGTAACAGATACTTATGAGTGGTGATGGTGCTTAGTGCCAGGACCACATGATGTCATAATAAGACCACGACGAGGAGGATTGTAAGGAAGTGACAAGGGTAAGGAGTTGACAATGACTTTTTTTTGTGGAATTTGATAAATCTTGAAACCTCAAGGTATCCACCGACAAGATCAAGGACACTACGAACATGGAGATATCTGTAGGTACAGGTTTGTAATGCTGACCGGAGCGTTTTCTACAGTTCTGGGACTTCAGATTGGAATGTTCAGATTCGTTTGATGTTGGTAGGATTCGCTGTCCCCCATAGAGTTTATGTTAAGTAATTTGTATAATACTGCCCTAACCGTCTGTTTAATTCTGGTTTCCTAGGCCATTTATGAGGGACCCAAGTCAGCTTATCTTGATGAAAAGCTAGGAATCTAACAATATTGGTAAGCGGTATCGAAATGAAGGAGACGGGTGCAGACAGGGTTCTCTTTGAAGAGTACATTAGGTGCATACCCATTCGCCTTCATGTCCCTTGCGTGACATTGATTGCACCGGTTTTAATAAATAAAAACTATTTTGAATAAATTTATGTCACGAGAGAAATGCAATGATTTTGGATCTCTGTTTGTAGTTTTACAGTTGATGACAGGTGGGTTGACAGATTTATGGGTAATTTTTATAACTAGCCTCGTACTAAATACAAACATAGCATGAATACTCATGAAATACATTTCCATTTACACATTTTCAATTAAAGTCTTGGATTCAAAATAGCGCCCTCTACTGGTAACTCCTTCTTTTACAGAGATGAACGTTGCCAAACGTCAGCAACCCACATTCTTCGTGAGGGAGCTCTCCCCGTATATTAGTGTCAAACAAATGACTATGAGGAATCCATTCGTGTTACGTCGGCCGGTGGCGGGAGGCAGTAGGCGTAGATTAGACTGGAGGAAGAAAAAAAAAAAAAAAAAGAAACGGAAAAAAAAGTCGGACGGTGATTAAAAGAAGCGCACCGGTGAAGGTGTGAGAATGACTTTGGGTTTGTCGAGGGCAGCTATTACCGAGTTTGTCTCTGAGGCTGCCTCATTACTGACAATCGGCAGCTCGCTATCTCTGACAGTGCTGCCACGACACCACGTCTTCGGTCAGACCAGTCATCGGCTGTCTTCGCCTCCCACCGTCCAAGAGGAACTACTCGTGCCACCACTGCCCGGAACGTAGCCGGACAATTTGGTTTTATTTTTAATTCAAAAACTTTAATAAATGATGAAATTGACGAACAAGAACCCCTGCCAACAAATTCGTATGTTTATTAATCTGCTGTAATTTTCAAGTGAAATGAAATTAAATTATAAACACTTCATACTGGAACCCCAATTTATGTTCCCCATTATTCCAATATAATGGAATAACAATTATTTACAAATATGTATATCTACCTGCCAAAAAAAAAAAAAGGATAATTACCCTAAGTTAGCTTATAAATAATGAAAATATAAATGAATTGAGGTGAATGACATTCATTAACGATTTCTAAATATCAGAAAAATATAGGAATTATTACTAGGGAGAATAGAGTATGAAAGGTTCCGAGGTTATATTAAAATAGTCATCAAATAAAATTAACGAAAAATATAAATTATTATGATGATGAATTATGGACTGTTAGATTGTAGATAGATAAGAAATTGGTGTAAGTCTCGATTGGGAGAATTGACGATAGACGAATATTGGTGGGGGTAGAGTTCCCAAGGTGGCACGGACATAAGAAAAACGTGCAAAGGTAGCAGATTTGTAGAATGGGAGATTCAGGGATTGGATCTAGTATACGAAATTACATGAGCTACACATCACAACAAAAAAACTATAAGAAATAGGGTTAGTGAGCATAAATATTATAGTGATATTATTTAAAAATATTTATGTTTATAAAAAAAACTATAGAAGGGTTATTGTCTTTCCACAACTTCTAATTTATTTATTTAAAAAAAATGCCTGCGACAGCTCTTGTTGTCATATTTAGTAATCTCTTGATTATGAGGACTATTTAAATCATGTAAACCAATAATATCAACTTTTAACAATGTCTACTAAATCCACACTCTTCGCTTTACGCCACCGTTGACGTAGTTTTGAGTCGTTGAGTGAAGAGCATGGATATAGTAGGGATTGTTAAAAGTTGATATATATATTACTGTTTTAGAAGATTTTAATCTACAGTCCTACCTTTCAATCCGCTCCTTTCTAGTCCACTGTGGTTTAGAATATTCTAATTACTATCCCATAAAAGCAGGAAATCCGCAGGGACAGCAAAAAATGTGGAACATCAAGTGTATCCAATCCTGTAAATCAAAAATCCGGAGAACCATAGGAAATGTCCCTTATTACGTCAGCAACAAAACCCTCATAACCATATTAATATACCTTACATTCTAGAACTCATCCCTTCCAAGTTCATGAAATTCCATAGTAACCTATCCGACCACCCTAGCATAGTCATTGCACTGCACCACTCATCCCTATAAATCTCCTCGGAGACTAAAACGGCAGTGGCCTGGAGACCTGCTAAAATTGCGTAACAGTGGGAGTGCTGGTTAACAATATTGCTTCTCCATAATCTTCAATGGAATGAAAGAGTTTCAACGAACACAATAGTGTCCAGCGGTTTACTCAAAAGTCAAAACTGTCAAGGTTGCTGCGAACCTTGCCTAAGGTGCCTTCAAGTGCCTGAGATAAATACTTAACTATATAATATTATAAATATATATATACATATTATGTTTCAGGAAATTGATGTTTAATAAGAGATTTACATAAGTACATATGCACTATGAGTTGTTTATTAAGTTTTAGTCTATTCATAATTATAAATGAAAATGAAAGGATAAACTAATATGCCATCCCAAGACAAGTTTGACTGTGAAAACACCTGTTGTTTAACTAAGGAAAAGAACACCAATATTGATGCTATGTTCTTTTGAAATTCATTGGTTATGTATACATTTTATTTTTTAGAAGTTTTTTTTTATACATCTTGGATTGTAAATTATCACTGTAATCAATGAAGTTATCTTTCAATGTACTGCAAGTTACCATTTTAAATTTTCATTAAACTTTGCAGAGCTTTTAAGAATTCGGTATGTGTTACATTTAACACGTTACATCTAGACTGACGATTTCAAAATAAAAAATTAATGACCCTAAAGCCTTTTTTTTGACATTTTTTCTCCAAATTGTGTAAATATAAGTATGATGCGCTAAAACATGCATAAATACATTTTCAGTATTTTTTTCTCTTTTCAGAACATGCACGCCGAAGGTACATGCAATATCTTTAGTTATATACTGTATCGTCAAATTAAACTTTTATTAAAGTATATAGAAAATGAAAAGGCCAATTTGTATGTGCTTGGTTTGTTTTACACCAATTCCAATTATAATTAACATAGTTCTGGTTAAACGATAAGATATTAGACTAGACGTCTAATGTGGCAAGCAGAATTGAAACCTGATCCTACCGGATGTAGTTTTATTGCAGTAATTTATAGGAGGCAGAGAGGCTAAATGATTGAATACCCAAAGAGACTATCGAAAACTAAATCCTACTTAGTTGGAAAAAAATTCTAAATGATAATAGAAGGGCTGGGGGGGGGGGGAGGTGAGAAGAGAGAGGAGGTAATGATACAGCAGGTGTGCCCCGTCATGACAACACAACCATTAGCTACCGAAATATACACAGTCATTGATGACCTACCTCCTTCTACCATCTTCATTTAATTGAAATTAAACCTTCCGTCCTTAAGGGTTTTTTTTCTTTTAGTTTTATTTTACGAGGTTGGTATTACTCATAAACAAATTGACTTCAGGCAAATGACTTACGAAGTACGACTTACGGCAAATGACTTACGAAGCGGGGTACTTTCCAAATTGTGCGTTGAAACCATTATTCAAAGTTAGTTCGTTCTAATTTATTTGTCGTTGTACTTGTGTGTTGTTTATGATCTACACATTACTAAGAAGGCACTAGATAAAAAGATTTAAATGATTTTTATTTTTTTTTTTTTTTATTCAATGACAGTAACAAACTAAACAAAGGGTACAGTTACTTAGCTCATAACAGTTACCTTATCCTATGCAGCTCAATTTTGTTGTACTTATGGAAACATTAAAAAAAAAAAACCTACACCTAAATAAAACCAATACTAATACATTGAAAATTCTAAACTAATTACTGCTTATATTCTAATAAAGCTTAACTAAAATAAAGTATACAGTTTATATTTTTTTTTAATATATGTAGTTTATCCTCTGATAAGTTCCCTATAAGGTAATAAGCACAAGAAAAACAAAATTTTGGCTTATAAAATCACTTATAAGTGGCATGGTGACATCGTCTGTAATGTATTGATTTTGGTTTACTGCGAGGAATCAATAAACCGATGTTGATGAACTTGAGTTTTGAGTTATCTGAAGTTTGGAATTTTCCGTACGGCAGGCTGAACTACAAGAAGGTACAAAGCAAATGCTGGTACCATTCCTTGCGTCTTTCTGTGATCAAAAAATTGTTACCAGTCGACGATAGAGCCAAATTTTCCACTGGGGCACACATGAACTGGCTATATAAAGCCTACAAGTGACCTTTCACTTGTTAGAATATATGAACATGTTTGTCGGATATTGTTCATACCAGCATTACCATTAAGCAATCACGACAAAAAAAAGTAGTTTAATGTACGTTGGAGATATTATGAATTAACTTTGCATACAAGAACAAGCGTGCTACGGGGTGAAAGAGCAGTTTGTATTCCTTGTTGTACAACTCGTGGATAGGCCACGAGAGAAACGCGATACAACTGAAATGCGCTACATGAACCCAGTTTGTTTCCTGGATATTTCGTGATGTTTGCTTTTCCTTACTGACTGTATGAAGCGTCGTTTTGCAGGAAAAGTAATATTTTTGTGCGATGCACTTTGCTCAGAAAAAGACTCAAACTAAAAGTTGGCAGAATATGGACTGTTATGAGGAGCAATTTGCAGTAAATTACATGCAGATCCTGAAGCAAATGAGTCAAATGAGAATAGGAGGTCTTCAAAACAAATCCTTTTCCAGATAAAATATATTCTATTCTATTCTATCCTACTTTTGTAGACTCGCTAATATTAAATAAATAGACAAATTATTTGAATAGATTGTTTTTCAAACTTTTTGTTCTATAGGTGGTTATTATTATCCACTATCATTCCGAAACCCGGCACATTGTACATGTACTAATGCATCAAAAACTAGAGCATTGGTAATTATTATTACTATTATATTACTTGTCTCTATTATGTAATTAAAATAATGGAAGTATGAGCCACAATAGTTTTTGTAATTATTGAAAGCAAAGAACTATCACAGTAGGGCTTCAATATACAATTCTGTTGGCTAAGGATGAAAAATTATAATGAGAATGAAGAAGTTGACATGAAGAGACCTGACATGAAAGACTTATCTAGAAACTCAGCAACAACTATAAGTTGTAATGGACGTAAATAATAAATATATTTAATATATTAACTAGATGTTGCAATTAAAAAATATAAAATTAGATAGTAAATATCCAATAATTTTGAAGATTGCTAGGTTTAAATATCGAACCGAAATTACACCCCTAGAAGTTGTCAGGGCTAGTCAGTTTGATAATGGTTGTTGACTCGGCACCTTCCTACCAGGGTAAATTGTACCCCGTGTAAAAGAAATTCAATCATAGGGAATTGGCTATTAGGCAGGGTTCCATTTGGTAGAACAGTTTATACAGGAGGCAGTGTAAACTGTGTAAAATGGCGGGCGCGGAAGCTGTCAGGCTAACGAGTCCAGTCAATAGTGATTATTATTTCAGATCGGGGAGGCGTTGCCGGTGGGATGACAGCTCCGTTTTTTGTGAACGGCTCCTTAATGATCGTCTCTATCGCTCTGCTACTACACAGCACAAATTGTCTTCACACGTCATCGTTCTTATGGCGCATATACTGTTAGCAGTGTGTGTGCCACCGCCATGTTTACAAGCAATCATCCGTACGGGTCTTGTTAGCCCACGGGCTGTAGGCAGTCATTTCCATAATCTACTCACAAACCTTTGGTGGATTGATGAAATTTTTTTCTGCTGTATTTCCTATTGAACCATAACTTCATTTTGTTTCAGTCTGTCCTTGGCGTTAAAAAATACCAAATGCCGTGTGATTATCGTGTTTATTTTCAAGTGAAAGTATTCTCCAATCAAACCGAGTAATCCCCACTGTTTTTGAAAATCTAAATTATGGTGAGTTCCATGGAATGGCCACAGTGTTTGGTTCAACAAAATAAAATAAATAAAACCTTAAGATGAAAAAAAATATATAGTTGAAATCCAATTCGTCATATTTATGTAAAGCTTCAAAGTTTCAAAGACTGCGTCAGGTTCTGACCGACATTCCCCAAAATGTATCACATCTATACCGTCACAAATAAGGATTCGATTCAAACTTGCGCCGTATTGCGAAATGTAGTCTACAAATAAATGTGATTATCTTTATTTTATTAACCACAGCCGATTCCCACAAACCACCCACTGATTTATAATTTCGTACCAACCAATCGACT
Organism: Acanthosoma haemorrhoidale; assembly: GCA_930367205.1. Classification (NCBI taxonomy): domain Eukaryota; kingdom Metazoa; phylum Arthropoda; class Insecta; order Hemiptera; family Acanthosomatidae; genus Acanthosoma; species Acanthosoma haemorrhoidale. Next base: position 148,284,114 of record OV884011.1, on the reverse strand, counting down.
AGGAAATCACAATCTACTAAAAAGGGTTTACGGACGAAATTTTGGAAAAGTGTTTGTTAATTTTACTCCCCACATTTGTTATTTGTATATTTTCAGCGGGTTATGGGCATATAAATTCTGCCTCGATTTCTATTTGTTTGCTCTGTTAAATTATTCTTTTTGTCTTTCAGCTTTGTGTATCCGGGGCTGAAAGAAATTTGAAAAACGACCGACGGCTTGCAGGAAACAAGGAGACAAGTAACAACTACAAGTATATGTTATTTCTCCCTGACCACTCATTCAAGGATGGGGTTTCTCTCGAAAAGGCTGAAAGAGGTTAGGCCTGTACAAGACAGTGCGTTCTGCCCAGTCTGTTATCCAGACTCGATAACGGGTTTTTTACGTAAGATAAGGATCACTCTAAAACCCCTGACAAAGGTACTTGGATATAACTACCAAGTTACCTTATGGAGTTACTCAGGTATTTGACCCACTTAAGTATGTATTAGGTCAGCAGACTGCTTCCGCGTTCTGAAATGTTGCTTATAACGGCATAGAAAATTACTAAATTTTTGGAGATGTACATTATTATAAATTCCACAATCTCAGCGCACAAATTACATAACAGCAATTAAAAAAAAAAACATTAGAATCCCAAAACTGTAAAATTATGAAGAACGAATTAATCCTTAAAATTTTAGCTTTTAATTTGTAGTCTATTCTCAGGACAGTGTGTTCACTTGATAGAAAAATGAAACCGATAAAAAGCTTGGTTTGTTGACTAACCATTGAGAGAAGAAAAAAATCTTTTTTTTTTGGATCGTGGTCTGCAAATGATCCTCTTCAAGCTCACTGTGTAATTTATCCGAAGAAAAAAAAAAGGGGGTAAACCAATGTAAACCAACCCCAATAAAAAGGGGGTGTTTGAGGGCGGCGAAGGGACAAAAAAAAAATTAATAAATAAGAAAAAGAAAAAAGATTGGCCACAGCAGACCAAAAAAATAAAAGAAAGAGAAAGGTCTAGTAATTTTTCTCTTTATGTTTGTCTATAATCGGTGAAAAGGGTTGTAAGGAACATCGACAATGAATGTCACTTAAAAAATACACACCGCCCTCATACGGACAATGGAGCGAACATACCCGGGTATATACCTGGTGGTGGGGGTCTTATGAGGGAGGGTTTTTGTCAGGGGTGGAGAGGGGTTAGCACCTCTGGTTCTAAATCTGATGTTTACTTCTTAGGAACTTCTTGAATAATTCTATCTCTGTGGATTTTTTTCACCGAAATATTCATAAATGACTTAACGTTAGGAACAAGAAAAAGATGGATAGCAAACATTCAAAGCATATTGGATATAAAAAAAAAGTACTTTTCTTGAAAATTGACGGAATTGATTTAGCTTACTTCTTGCTCTCAACTGAACGCTTTGACATTGCGAGCATCGTTATAAACACACCAGTACCTCAAGAAGGACTAAAAACACATTCTGCGTTATTAAATTACAATCCGGCGTTAAGAAAATATGGAATAATAAGATTCGAGGCTCGTGATAGGACATCATCGTCAGGATAAATGGAAAACGACTGACAAAGGTTGAGACCCAGACGCATTCCTTGCCACCATACTACGTTAAAAGACAACAAGATCGTTTACTGACAATCAACTAGCTGAATCCACAGGCCAGGGAACAGTCAACAGCTACTGTTAGATATTCAAAATTAGATAAAAAACCATACTGAGCAGACATACAGACATTTAATACACAACCGCGAAATATGAATGAAAGGCAGACATTTTAGAGAATATTAAAAAGAGAAAACAAAGCTTGACCTTTGAAGGAACAGAGTTAACCGAATGATTCCTTTACAGGATTGAATTTTTTTTCAAAACGTATAATTTTGACTAGAAGTCAAGTAGATTTACATTACTCCTAAAAGAATAAGAGAAAAGAAAAGAAAGCTGCTATAAATGGTCGAGCGCTGTCTTATATATTTACGATTGGTGTGTGTATGATTGAATTTGTATACGTGAGCTGTACATATATATATATATATATGATTTTGGCTGTCCTCGTAGCCAAGTGGTTAGCGTACTGAATTCTTACTTTGGAAACTGGTTAGGACACTGTGTTATTATTTGTAAGAAGGGTTCGGTCTGGATTAACTCAGGCTTTTGAGGATACTTGGATAAACAAGTCACGAATCCGTTTTTTTGGAAAGGATTTTAGAAAACCGAATAAAAGGTCGAGTTTAAGTTTGAGCATGTAGCATTACATAGACAACTGTTGTTTATGAGGCATTGCCCCATGTATCCAAATATATAATTTATTTCATTACTAACTTTATAAAAAAAAAAAAAAGCTTACTTTTATTTTATATTTTTTTTTACTTAATATGTATTTCTTTTATTTGTTTTCCTTTAGAGTTAATCACCACCAACCATTCAACCAAACCATTCACTCAAGTTGTAATTTGATAATTATCATAATAGTTATGAAATGTATTTACAAAATATAAATTTGTATAACTTCTCAAAAATGTAATAAGCATAAAACCTGGAATGGAACAAATAGATAAAGAAACTCTCTCCTGTTAACGTTAATGCAAGGAGGTAATATCTAAAAATAATCTTCGATGAAGATTTATAAATGTTTCCGCACCCAATGTTTCAACAAAAATAAAGAGAAACTGTCGGAAGGACATCAAAAAATCTTGATTCGATTAAAATTGGAATCAAAGAGACTCTCAGAGTAGGAAGTATAATACATTGACCAACCCATTATTGACAATCTGGAGGGCATGCATTGGGACTAAGTGGCTAGGGCCGGACTAGCGAAGACTAAATAGAAATATCGAGCCTAGAGCAGCCCAAGTAGCCAAGAGCCGTCGATCGGGGATCCATCAGGCCATTGAGGCTACGTTATTTATGGCCTGTGAGACCGGCGGGGCCGCTATAAAAGCCCGTGTGTCAACTTGATTAATTAGTGAAACTTTAAGTTATTCATCTTCCCGCCCCCGCCAAGTCCCTTTTCTCTCCACCAACTTCGCCTCCCCCCCCCCCCGACCTCCACCCTCTTACGACCGCCATCTTGCTGGTGACGTCATTAATGTTCCTTATCGTTAATTTGCGTGCGCCCCCCCCCCCGCCCACCTCCTCCTGTCTTTTCTTCACTCCCGCACTAATTAATATACTTGTGACGTTCTATCTTTCCCTCTTCCGACATCTTCCCGTCTGTGCTGCTGCTTACTAGCCTCACTGGATCCCCTTTCTCGATATTCATGAGTAAATTTCAAGAACAAAACTAATTTGCAATAACGAATGCTACGAATAATGCTGTTTAACTGTTATTCTTCTTCACAAAAGCAATAATCTAATAGTTTAATTATTTTAATGTTTTTCAAGAGTATGAGGTCACCAGAAACTCTGCATGCCCATGCATATTAGTTCATGTTTTTTCAAATCCCTTGGCTATCTTCTTTTTGGACGTTAGGACGGGATGAATAGGTTCATCGTTATTACTGGCTTTATTTCATTTTACGTACGTTTAACGTTAGCAGGAGAGAGTTTATTTATATATTTGTTCCTTGCTATATGTACATAAATTAAGTTAACACCAGTGGTATTATATAGTAGGAAGATGGCTGTACACCTTAACTCCCGTGAATCATTTATTTTTCTTAGGTATTTATTCTGATCTTTGTTTTCCAGTGGGATGTTTGTTGGATGTTCGTAAAAAACTTTGCCTCATTTGTGTAAGCTGTTTTCTTACTGTAATAATAAAAGTAATAAAGTACTCACAAAATTAAAATAAAACTGATGATTAATCATAAAATATTGGGTTGGCAAGAAAGTTCTTTCGGTTTGCACCGGTAGATAGCGTTATGTTTCTTTCGTTATTCTTTTGTCAATGTTGGATTTTTTTTCTTTGGCGATTTGGTAGACGATACCTTTAGGCTGCTATAGAAAGAAATTCCATGTAATTTCGTTTACAACTGTCAGTTTACGGTCAGTTATTTTCATAAAGGCAAGAAAGCGGCTGAGGATCACAAGAGGTATGTGGAGTTTATGGTGTCGGTTGCTTAACAGAACGCATGTGTCAGAAATGGTTTAAAAAATTTGGTTCTGGAGATTTTTCACTGAAAGATAACCAACGTTCTGGTCGACCTTCTGAAGATGATGATGACGAAATTAAAGCCATAATTGAATGGAATCGTCATATAACCGTGCGACAGATTTCAAAACAGTTAAATGTATCATATACAACAATTGAAAATCAGAAGAGACGTCTTGGACTTCTTTAGCGAGGCCTCACACATCTTTAGCAATACGTACGAAACTATTGGAGTTCGGTTGGGAAATGATGTCGCATCTCCTATACAGCCCAGGAACCTGCACCATCGGATTATCATTTATTTCAAGGCTTACAAAACTTCTTAAACGGTAATAATCAGTAATAACGATAACCTCAAATCGCACTCGGTGGAGAATTTTGCTGATAAGGACCAGAAGTTCTATGAGCGCGGGGTCATGAAGTTACCAGAAAGCATAAGGATAACGGATCGGTCGGTTCACAATTTTGACTCCTTATAACAAGGACCATCCGACAATACTAAAGATTTTGAAATCGACGAGGAAACTAGAAACTCATCCTGAAATAATGATTTATCGTTTATTACTTATAGATACAAGTCATTTAGTAAAATAGTAACAAACAAGAGCTTCTAATATGAAATGTATTGCTAGACAACCTATTAACCGGCTTTCTCAATGTACTGTTTGGGTATAGATATGGTTTGGAATCTCCATTTTACTACCCATTTTAGTAACAAAATAGAAAAAGTACGACACAGGTCTTACCGACTATCGCACTTGCTAACTTCACCCAACTTGTCGCTTCGTCTCAAACTGATGATATATAAAGGTGTACTCCGGCCAGCTCTGCTGTGTGGTGTCCCTCTATATGCTCACTAGACTGACAATACAACTAAAAGTCTCCAGCAATTTCAGAATGGGATCATGAGAAAACTGGTCAGACATACCTCCTTCATCCACCGGATACATATCAAGTTTTTTGACTCGTTGCAGCATCTCACAAACCCAGTGTCTAACACTATAAACCCACCACTCTTCCCACATCGATGGCATTTATAAGGTGAGCCCCATCACTTTTAAATATATAAAGACATTATACTCGTGCATTTGTAACAAATCACAATGTAAAATATTACAAATTGTATAAAATGTAGCAAAGCTACAGGGCATATGATATTGACCTATTGTAGATTTATTCATCTGTATTGAGTTCCATCATTTTTATAACAAGGGCGTATGAGGTCTACCTCAATCACTTTATTCCTGAAATTGTTTTCAGGGAACTTTAGACTGATTTAATTTATTTATATGTTTTTACGTTGGCAATAGATACAATTTTAAGTTAACTCCTTTTCTTTCCCACTGGATTAGTTCTAGTGAGAGGAACGGCCCGTAATTTATGAACTGTTCCGTCGTTTGAGTTTTCGCTGAAACACCCCCTCGCGATCCGGTGATAAAGCCACTGGAAGATGTGACTGACATAATCTCCCCTCTCTTGTTAAGTTCTGAAAATAAAACGGGCCTATCTCAAAACCACCGACGAACACGATATCAGCAAATCTTGTGAGTTGATGGAAAACTCAGTTAGATTTCTATGTGTTTTAGGAGAGGAGATATTAACAGAACAAGTTTTAAAAAACTACCCTCTAGCTTACTCTATTTCTCTCTCCTTGAAGAAGCCGGCAATCAAACTCGCGAACCCTTAATTAACGCATGGCTACGTCATTATGAATACAATTTGTATTTAATAAGTGTTTTAGTTATACTAAGTCGAAACATTTATGAAACGTTCCCTGGATTTCCCGGAACACTTTGAACAAATTATTGATGTTCTGAAAATTTTTCATTTCAACGTCTTGTTTTTATTATTTTTATGTGGATAATATTTTATTATTTTTTAAGGCCTATAATAAATTTTAGGGAACAATACCCTCGTAAATAAAAAATACTTTGCTTTAAGGTAGTTTGGAGCACGAAAAATTACTTTTTTTGAATACTTGCTAATTTTTTCACTTGCAAAGCGACTAAGTCTGCTATCCTGAAACATATGGAAAAAAGTTAGTTTTCCATCAACTCGCAAGATTTGCTGACATCATGTTTTTTCTTTTTTGAAATCAAATTACAATCTGCCCAATAAGTAATTGTGATCATTGATCTCATTCTTTCATTCATTCATACTTACAGTTCAGCGTACACTAACTAAATCATATGAAATATACAAATAGACACAACCGAGGGACCATCCAACCCCACACGATTGAATATGCTCTTAATAATAACTTTTTGATAGCCTTCGGACGAAAACCCGGGAACGTGTTTAATTTTTGAACTCGTGTCACAAATAAATTGTCATTAAAAATCGTTATACAAAGCGCGAGTGAGAACTTCCTTTGTTAGTAATAGGTTTATACTTTTATCAATTCATGTATGCTTTTTACTTGGAAATATTTAAAATTAAATGGTTGAATTTATGACGACTAATTTTCCCTATGAAATTCATTTAAAATTGGAAAAAAAGTTAAATAAAAAGCGCGAAGAAAACCATCTCCCTCTTCGCCTTTATGCTCTCAATATTAAAACTTAAAGGTGTAAGGGGTTCTTGAAAGAGAGGGGAAAAAAACTCATGTAATTAGGTCTCGCTTTCGCAGAACCGCTTCCCATCGGACCTTTGATAAGATTTTTTAAATAAGTTTTTTACCCGATTTCATTTAAATAATGAAGAATTAATATCGACTGGAGCAGGGGGGAGGCGTACAGCAGGGAGCTGCAGGTTCATGAAAGAGGTTACCTGTTAATAAAGGTAATCGGGCGACAGGTAACACGCCCTCAGCGCTTTATTGAATTCCTACCGCCTTGGCTACTTTGGTCCCCTTTAATTCGGGCCAGTCTCTCCAGGCTACAAAGCCAGCCCTGGAACCTCTCCAGTTATGGCATCTCAACTATTTGGACGCCACCTTCGTCGGAGAGCAACCCTGCGGTTTTCCTTAGAGGGGATTCCTTGATTCCTCTCCTACGTACGCATCCGTGGAACGTTGCATGACGTAGAATGCTTCTGCCTTAATTATTGCTTCGTACATATTCTACTTGAATTAGAATTTCCAATTAGAACCACAATTCTATTAATCTTCGATTAAACACCGCTTGTCTTCTTCTTGTCCCGCCCGAAATGTGGATTCGTGGTGGGGGATGGATTCAAGATTTTTGAGGTCACAGGGAGAGTTCATAGAATTCTTCATAATGTTTTTTCTAGGCACAAACCCATGTTGAACCAATAAAGGACATATTTGGTAATTTCTGGTTTGCCACTAAACTGTTTATTTTGTTGAACATTGAAATCAGAACGATTGTACTGGTATAATAGACATCTCTTGCAATAAATAATGTTGTGGATCTAAAACATTTAGGTAGTCGATTTTACTGAAGTTACTAAACAACAAAATTCTACAAATAATTGGTAATAAAGCTAGAAAATATAGTAACAAATTTTTTTTTTATGTTCATTAAGGTAGTTTTTGGTATTTGTAAGAATCTATTGTTTTATTAATTTAAGACCCATTGGTTAGAGGCTCCATTTCGGTTCCAATACGTTTCTAGTAACCAATATCTGCGTTACAATTTATGAAATAGACCAACGGATATCAGAAATTTTATGTCCTTACGCAACCTTTCTATATTCAGAGCTACTACCAATTTATCGTGCATCGAGTTTTTTATTGGTAGTTAAGTTTAAAGAAAATTAGGTGACCTGACTTGACAGCATTGGGAATTGAAATGAATCTGCAGATTTAAGGTTTGAAATAGAAAATGCCTTTCATTGCAAAAAAATCTACGGTATATGTCATTAACAGTAGTCCATAACAATAATCCATTGCTTATTATTAGTAATACATTATTATCTTTAATGGAAGAAAAATCGCACTAGTTTTTTTTTTTTAGTATAATTATTATTAGTATTATTAGTATATATTAGTATAATAATAGTATTAGTATAATTTATTGTTTTTATATTTAATAAAAACCGTAGATTTGAATGTAAAGGATGTCAAGAAACGAGGATGACAAGTGATTGAGAGTAATTGATGGGCAGTGTTAGAATTATTCTTCCATCCTTTAGTATTTTATTTTTATAGACTGGATCCCCAAAGTAGCAAAAAAAAATCGCCAGTTATAAAGTCGCTGATGTATTCATATATAGATTTGCAATAAAATGAGGTATTTTAATGTCAATCGACTTTTATAATTAATAGTTTATGATGGGATTAACCAACAAAAATGATATACATTGTATTTGTCGTTTTTTGATCTATTTATATATCTTTTATATGGAGTTATTGAAGTACTGTTTTTTAGAAGCTTGGCATTTGAGACCAAAAAACCAAAGTTTTGGACATTTCAATTTGAAACAATTTTTCAATCATTAAGAGAGTTGAGAATTCAGGTGAAACATTTGTAAGAAGTAACTTTATTTGGAAAATTAAAATTTGATTTTACAGCATTAATAATTGGAGAGCAACAGTATATTATCTTCATATTTATGTACGATTCACATTCATCCCAAAATTCATACAATATCTACATACACATTCTGTCCAGGAGCCAGTATGACACCCATGGATTTTCGTGAAACTTTGAAGGTGTAACATCAAGGATAGTTGGCACATAGAGGGTAAAAAATTGTCAAAATATGTCTCTCACAACCATCCACCAGCACCTAGTTGTGAGGCGAGGTAACCAATAGTTTCTTCTGTCAAGTTCTTATTAAAAAAAAATGTTAGAATTTTAACTGATACCGCACGCGTTGCCCATCTTACCTGTTCCTCATTTTGTAGATTTTGACCGTGGTCCATTATTAATTTAAACTCTGGTTCCATCATGCACCTTCGCTCCAGATGAGAAAAAACCCGAAGACTTTGTGCTCTGCTCATATGAGCTACTGCCGCCTGCCGCTTTGTCCACAGGTGGACTACACAACATCTCCTCCCCCGCTTGGATAAGCAGCCTACTTAATTAAGTGAACCGTTTTTAATAAAAGAGCCAGCGGGATATCTGTGGATATTGCCCTAATCCTCGCCCCGGTGACAATACCTTTTCCTCCTCTTTGTGGCTCCGTGTCTCATTCATCCCGGCCCTTGCTGTAGTCCGTCCGCTCTGACAGGCTAACCCGTCTTTGTCGTCCCTCCCTCGCCCTGTCTCTCGACGGGATTACATTCCTTCGAAGCGGGGCACAGCGATTCATTAGTGAGCATGTTCTTCTAGTCCACTGTATTTCAATGAGAGGCGTCCGTTAATAGCCATAAATTCAATTGATTCAAGATTACAGGGAAATAAAGGACTATTAACAATTCAGTCAAGAGTGGTGAATCATTGATTAAGCCAATAACAAATCACATATATTTGTTGAGGATTAGATACATTTATTAATATAATCGCCAATATACTTTTAGAATGGTCTTTATTTGTAAAATTACAATTTGCTTATTCTTAATAGTTCATTCATACCTTATACACAATTCCATCCTCTCAATGCGTACATTTCACACTTAGACTAACATTCCTACAATGTCTACATAATAAATCTGTCAAGTTGTAACGGGTCTAAAATTTTAAGTCAGGGTAGATCGCCAATAGGATCATAAATTTTGACAATTTTGTTCATACTGTTATAATATTTAGATGCTTTGCCTTTGATTTAAATTTGAGATTAGTGGGCAGAAAAGGGCGGCAAACGAGTTGGGAAAAGGAGGGGGTGCTTGGAAAACAAGATGGCAAGGAGGTTGTTCTGCTGGTTATCCCCGAGAGACCTGTTGGATGAAGATTTGAAGTTGGGAACTTTTGAAGACTCCTTTGTTTTGTGTAGTGAATAAAGTGAGAAGAATAGAACTAACAGTTAATCAATATATAAATAATCGTAAAGGTAAATGAAAATTGTTACTAAAATATTAATTTGTCACAGACTGGTGTATTAAAGAGTTAAAGAAAGCTTTGTTATATCTAATCTAACCTCAGATATAAAAAATAACAATTGGCGCCCGAAAAAACTAAAGTTCAAGTGTTTGTGATTCTGTTAGATATGCTTATCTTAGTAAGGTTATTTTGTTTTGGTGGTTTACCAATTGAACCCAAACCCCTCTTGAAATTTAAAAGAACCTTTCAAAGTAGCCTCCCTCACTCCTGTGAAGCTGATGTAACCCACGAAGCTCCCCATCCCTACTGTCCGAACGTTTTGATAAGCGAAGACCAGAAAGAGGGCAGGAGAGCCGCAGATGCTTAAGACATGAGTCTTTACTAGGACTCCATACCATACTTATCTATTTACAACTAATTGCTAGACCACACTCAGAGAAAGTGTATGGATTTAGGTGACGATAAGAATTGTATGGCTGAGTGTTATTCCATTGGGAGGAGTTGGTGACTACCGGATAAGCTTCCATGGAATTTGGTAAATAATGAGGTTTAAGTAGAAGGTCTGGAGGCACATGGAGATAATTGAAGGGTTTGCTGCAAAAAGGAGGTAGCTCCAATTTTTCCATTTGTTGGGAAACCAAACAATACGTTTAAAAAATTCAAATTTTAAGTTATGTAAAAATATTGTTGTTGCTTACTTTCAATTATGGTGTTTACATATTACGATTGGAGCTGCATCCTTTTTGTGCCAAATGAAAGAGGTTTTTTTTTGACACAAGAAAGTGTTTCTAACTCCCAACAGCTATGGGATGGAGCTACCTCCTTTTTGCAGCAAACCCTTCAATTGTGAAGGGTTTGTTTGTGATGTAGAAGCTATTACTATAGTACTGAGGTCTTGGGATTGGAAAGACTAAATTCGTTTGATGTTAGAAAGTTTTTCTGTACCCCCTCTAGTTCGTATGTTTTTTTTCCCATAACCACTTTATTTATCAATATTTTTACAATTTACGATTTACAATTGTCTCCTCTTACTGCATGCGCAGATGCATTCGAAGGAGGGTAGAATTAAAATTACAATTTCTTTTTGAAGTTAACAGGTCAAATAACATATATACAATACTAGGTGATGGAGTTCACTTTTGGTTTGCATTGTGGAAAACTAAAAACTAAAACCTAAAACTAGAACCTAAGACTAAAGCGTCACCGAGCTGTCGCAAACGTCAGATGACGAAAAAGCGGTGCACCATACAGCAGAGCAGGCCTGAGTACACTCTTATATATCAAGAGCTTTAGGCGCAGTGATAGATTGGGGCGAGTCAATAAATGCGTAAGCCGGTATGACTTTGTGCGAGTTTGCTTCAACTTCCACGCAAGATGGTTCGTATGTTCAAACGGGTTTTAATAAATGGTTGAATATGTGCAATTTCTTTTCAAGTGTTTTTATACATATAGTTGTAGAAAACGTCTATTTAGCTCTTTTTAACTGGTTAAGTCGTGTATAGGAGGTACACGTTAGTATTTTACCCAGTTGAAAGCCTAGGTCTTTCATCTAACATTGTTAGACGTGGGGAAGAGGTATCAAATAATTTTATTTTTTTATATACATCTAATTGATTAATTAGTCAGATAGTTATAACATGTCACCTTAATTTTATGAGGAAATAAAGTCGTTTGCTATGTGTTTAGGAAAGTTGATCACTCGGATTTACGACTGCCTTGGGTTGAAGTAAATGTGTGGTATTTTCAAGTGACAATGTTGCTTCTAATAAAGGTGGTGTATATCCTAATCCGTGAATAGTAATGGCCAGTCATTGTTACTCATGAGCCTAAGCTTAACGCACAATACAGATATATTGAGAGTAAAAACAAGTAAATGTAGTAGATAGATAAACAACATTATTATGATAAAAGTACAATCTGCCTCATTGGGCAATAAGTAATTGTAATAAATGACCTCATTCATACTATATTTACAATTTCATTCACTAGCTCATTCATACAGTATTTACAAACAGCCCAGAGACCTCCCAAGTCCACATGGTTGTCACCTCCCTCGTGTGCAAAGGAGGAAGCAGAGTCATGGGTAGTCCCCCACGACCCTCCGTCAGTCGCGTCACTGGATAAGAGCCAGCGGAGGCTGGCCAAGAGCGCGAGAGCCACAGTCGCTCAGGACATGATTGGAGTAACTGACCATTGCCAGGACTCCTACTGTCACGAGAATGATTTTAGTCTCCGAGGATGATTATAAGAATGAGTGGTGCAGTGCAATGACTGTTCAATGGGATTAGGGTGGTTAGATATTGTGGGTTGGTTATTATGAAATTTTATGAATTTGGAAGGGATTAGTTCAAGAATGTAGGGTATATTAAGATCATTATGAAGGTCTTGTTGCTGACGTAATAAGGGGTATTTACTATTGTTCTCAAGACTTTTGATTGAAAGGATTGGATGCGCTTGATGTACGAGTTTTTTGTTGTCCCCCATAGCTCTATTTCGTATGTCCAGATTGGCTTAAGTATAACTTTGTAGATTAGTTATTTATTTTCTATTAAGAGATGGGATAAAAAAACTAAGAATGGAGTAAAATAAGCCAAACTGTCATGAATCCAACAAACAATGACATTTCAAGGGAGAGTTAGGGAAATGCAATGCAATTTAATAATCATCTTCTTTAGGAGAGATCCAAAGAACAAAAAAATGCTTACTATAATGACATTTCAGGACCTTTTCATGACGGTTTGCTTATGCAAAGAGTTTCATGTATAGGGACACATGTGACGATAGTCTGTCGAACTCTTTCCCACATAGTAGTAGTCACTGAAGGCGAATCCTATTTGCATAAACTATTATCGGCACTAGATCTGTTATTAAATAAGCGATTTCTTTTCGTACAGTAGCGATCGATTAATGGGGGAGAAGGCGAAAATTTTCCAAAAGTGACGTGGTGTTTGTCCGGTCAATCAGAGATCCCTGATTGCGTATTGTAGACGGCAGGAGTAGTAACTATCAATTATAGAAATTATATAACCGGGGGCTGGGGGCTCAATCAGAGCGCATTGTCCACAGCCCGGTCATTAACATCTGATCCCGGGTGTCACCTCCTGTGTCAAATCCAATCTCCTTGGGACTGCACACCAGCGGCGGGGGGGGGGGGGGAGGCCTCCCCCGGGACCCCGGGGCCCCACAACAAACACTCCTTAATACATATTTGATAAATACTCTTTCCCGCTTCCCCCGGGGGTGGTGGGTGGTTTGCCCTGCACTAATGGAATAATTAAACGGTCCATTGGGTCTACCCGCTCAGCGCCTTCTCTCCTTCTCATCGCCCGGTCCCAATATAGTCCTGTGTCAGTCAATTCACAAAATAGTTACCTATAGCTTTATATATTTGTAAGAATCGATTTAACCTGCCAGAACTTCCTAGGTAAAGTGAGATATGTGAATCGTGCTTGAGGTTTTCTCTCGCATCTCAAATATTGGCTTTTTCCTTCACATAATGCCAAATAAAATTATTATATTGTTTTTAAAAGATAAATAAATATACGAAAGGGGTTTGAATTCAGGGCATCATCGCACAATTGAATAAAAATTGCACATTATAATGTTGGTTTATAAAAGTGAAAAAAAAAAAAAAGTATACAATCGTCAACAAATTTCTAAATAAATAGTGCTGGAATTGAAAAAAGTATGTTGGATTTTCCGCAAACTTTCTTCGTTATTTCATTTCTAAATTGTGGACAGAATGCACAGAAACTTTCTCTCACAGTCTCTCTTTTCGGAATTCGACTCAGTTCACCTATTCTTTTGGCGCTCATTCTCAGTTCACATGGGAGATTTGGTATTGAGGAACGTAGACGACTCATTATGAATAGATCTAACAAAAAACTGTAATATTATAAGCATAGCAACAAAGAAAACGAATACAAAATCAAATTCCGGTGCTAGCGAACACGTGACTTGTTTACTCGCCATGAGAAGAGAATCTCTCACTATAAGAATTTTTCATCAAAAATTCTCTTGTGCGAGGACTGAGCACGATGAACCATGCACTGATGACGATTATCATATAAGCACGGCTAAATTTTGGCCCGATTTCCCCACCAACCCCCACTTCGGAACAATTGGTGATTAATTAAACGTGAGTGAAAATCTCACGGTGCTAGTTCTCCCGGGTTAAGCAATGACTTAAATAGTTGAGTTTGAAGAGAGAACATTTAGGTAAATGTGAAGTGATCTTTCGCTTGTCTCGTGTTCTATGACGTCGTAAAAATTTCAGTCACTCGATCTACTAACATAAACTACATGTTGTCTTTTATTTGGTATTGAAGTTAGCACTCGGTTAAATGAGAATTTTCCTTTTTCCCTGGGATTGCATATGGATTATTTCGAAGAAAAAAATCATCATGCTGTGAGGAAGGAGGAAGCTGAGTTGATTGAATACCTTAGTCATTGGAATCCTATATATTTTCCCTGTCTTTGCGTGAGTGTAGAGGACATAGGTCGGAAAGTTTTCTCTAAAGCGATCAATGACAATGATTGATGGACGACTGCGCATGAGCTCTCTCCGCTAACAGATCTGCGGTTGACACAGGCTATAATTAGTGGAGCATATGCTGGCCTCACTGCGGAGTGTACTGGATGCCTCCCTGCCCATATGGACCAGTGTCAATATTAACTCACTTCTGTTCTCCCAGCCCCGGACCCTCTAACTCGCACGAATATTTTATCGCCAGTCCTTGCACTCAATAATTCAGCACCACTTAACAAAGGCTGTAATGCGCCAGTCTTACGGCAATTTAATACGCATACTTGATCAGTTTCCAGTCCCGCTTCGTTTTCTACTCCGCCTCTACAATCTGTACTGATGAATAATACTATTTCGAATGATTTTTTTTTTTTTTTAGTTCCTTTAGTGTATCTAGATTGCTATTTTTGAGCGGGAAACTAAATAAATTAAAATTACAACGTTCTCTTGCTTTGTACTGAGGTCTTGAGGTTCAAACAGAAAGTCAAACTGTGTTCCAATACCTACGAAAAGTAACTCTTTTCAAACGTGAGAGGATGTTTGAATTTCACCCGGTGACACCAGGTATATTACTGCATTGAGCATCTTAGTAGCTACAGTCTCGATTGCGTTTTGTTAGAATACTCTATTCCTATATTTTTACAGATCTGGGTACAGGCACTTTGAGCCACTACTACTGAATTACTGGATCTAACTGCGAGTGGATGGAGGATTTTCTATTATACCTACTTAACACATTTTAGTCACATCATAGTGAAGAATATTTGTAGTGCAATGAGTAGCCTTTGAACCAAAATCTGGCGAAGGCTGATCTGAACTATTACTAAGCATTAGACTTATCTCATACCCTCCTCAAATGTGGAGATGGTTAGAGTAAAAGGCTCAAATGAGGATTTCCCAAACATCGGTTTAAAAACCCTTTTTAAGTTACGTAATATTAATAATAAGTATTCTGAAAATCGCAAATGATACCTATTTATTTTAAATCTTTATAGAGCTCTACTTTTTGTGATTATATACGATTTCCGTGAATTGAATTGGTTCGGTAAGAAACTGTTATTATCTTCTTTATTGGATTTGTGAGATTAAGTGGTACATTAATTTTTTCAATGTAGTAAAAATGTTTAACTTGAAAGAAAGTTATATTCGTATGAACTGACGATAACATTTTAATGTCGTGTCTCGACTTACTAGGGCCGGACCTACAAATTTCGGGCCCCTTCTGCAAAGCTTCATAAAAGTCCCCTTGAACTACCGGAGTTTCTTGGGGGGGGGGTTGAAATCGCGAGGGTAAACGCTTTGAAATCACATTTTACACTATTCTGGGACTTAACATCTAGAGGAAAGTGTTGGCATGTTTTCTAAATAATAACAATTATTTTTCCTTTGTCCTTGTGTCCTATTAGACTTGAAGATTTACTCAAGATCACTTTAACTTTGAGTATTAGGAGAAGACATTAAACATGCAAATGTTTTTTATTGAACCCACATGTACATACGTACCTTACAAAAATACACATGAATCTGGTGTTGGACACAATTTATAACAAAACAAAACTTCTAATTAGTATATAGAATTAAACTTTTAAAATTATTTATGTCCAAGTATTAAGTTAGATATTTCCGTCTTACTTTCATTTCTGCAAAATTTTGCGCCAACTACCGTTTGTCTAATTCTGAGTGTTTTGCATGGTTTATGACCCTTATCTAAGCACTTGGCTTATAATATCATTCCCAATGACTTTCCAAGTCAAATCCTCGTGTGTAGTGCTCGAGTGAGTCCTTCATTGGTTTAGAAAGTTTAAGTTAGAAAGTTCAAAGTCACAAATAGTAGTAATACGATTTTTCAGTATAATGTACTTTTCCTAATTCCATACTCCTATTGTAAAAATTCAGGGAAAATAAAATGGATAGAAAGTAGAAAAACATTGGTGCGTTCTCGGAGAATTTTCCAAATCCTTGCGGGTCCCCTTTTGGCCGGGGCCCCCCGCACCGTGGGATTTCGTGGTGTCTAGATCTGATAATGTAACTTACTACATCCGCAACAGTGGACAGCAGAGATTAGAAAAAGTAAAATCCTATAAATGATGATATATGGGTATTCCCCGGAGTAAGTCACCTCCTGCCTTGAACTCTAAGATTAATTATCCTTAAAGGAAATAAAAAAAGTGCTAAAGAACCTTTGAAGTGGGCCTTGAAGAAGATTCTTTTATGTCATCTGAGACTTTTTTTATGAAATTTGCCTTGCTAGTATGTGGCGTCAGCTTAAAAAAAAACTGCAGCTGTCCAATTACATGTAAATTAAAAGTTTAACTAAAGTGGTTAGAATTTATCCTCCAACTACTAGGTTTTAATTAAACACACCTAAGTGATTCAGTTATGCGCTACTTTAATTTAACCCACACACTTTTGAACCAAATGGAATTCTAAAACTTTCATTGCTCCTAGTTTTATTTATTCTACTAAAATTATATTTCCTAATTTAACTATTTGGATCTAAATAAATATTACAACTTTGACACCATGACAACAGATCAATAGGACGCTACAATAAAACGCGACTTATCTACGTACACCATAAATATATTATATATATACACTATAAAATATATATAGTTATTACTGAAAATCCAAATATTTTCAAATTCCCACCGCCAATCTTTGTAGTTTAAAAATCATTCTTTAAAATTATGCTTGCCAAATACCTAGAGGCCACCCCCACCCTTTTCTTACGACCACAAATTAAAGTTTAATTGATGGTGAACTTTTGAAAAAATATCTTCTACTTTGGTGATTCCAGATTCAAAATGAATCCGAAATTTCAAGAAAAAGGTCATGAGGCCTCAATGGAATCGGTTGGTTTTTTGTGATGATTTCCAATTATAAAGTGAACCATATACGGAATTTTGATTATTGTTTGAATTGGATTGATCCATTTGCTGGCATTAGATGTTGAAACAAACAACATAGTGGGCCCTCACTTCATCCACCTCGAGTCAAATTATAATAAAATAATACACTGAAGAATCTCACTTTTTTTTTTTTTATCCTGGAGCAATTTCAAGTGTTAACATTTTTTGAGAACCATTAAAAAAAGAAAGACATGATACCAATTAATATAAAACTGGATTTGTTTTACTATCAAGTATAAAACCCGTAAACCACTTCAAATCGACAGTATGTGCAATTCGATACATCAAAAACACTTAAAGCTCCATAGCTATGTAAGGGCTATTATGCAAAGTTGATAATTCATTCAGATCTGTATAATTAAAAAATAAAAGTAGAATATGGAAGGCCCTTATTTATATTACAACATATGAAATGCATTAAACATAATGTGATGTGATTTTTATTCTGCAGAATTTTTGGCAGGTTGCAAACATTTCGGAAAGTGGTTGGCAATCTGTAGAAGCAGTCTTTTTCCGTTCTAATCTACGCAGATAAGACACCACGCTTTATAAAGAGGCCTCTGAAAAAAACTGATAATTAGATATCTGGCTATTTAATTTAATTACACACGGGGATTATATAATCCTAAATTCATTATAGGATTAATCTTTTGAAGGAATTAGAGTTAGTGACTGGTAGGAATAGCCCCGGTTAAGTCGGGTTAATTTCCTGAATTGCTCTTTTGTTTCTTAATTCTGGTAATTCTCTTGCTCTCCCCCCCCCCTCCGTCGCGCGGCCTCCCCTTTTTTCCTCTCCCTTCTTCTCCTTTTTTTTCTTTCTCTTTTCTTGTTCTTTTTTCCATCCTCGCGGCTAGAAGACTCATCAGCTAATAGGTTGTTGTGCGCTCACAAACTGCTCCTCTTCCGCCAGGTGCTTCTTCACCACTCTTCGATCATTAGTGCCATCCAGTTTTTGTGCGTTGTACCTGTCCTGTAATACTATTAGTTCGAGTAGTGTTTCCTAATTCAACCTCATTCTATTCAATGACACCGGGTAATTCAATTGGGTTTAAACAAAGTTCAGATTTTATTGAATGATAACAAAATTATCCAGCGTTTCTCAAAGCGTTTTCTACCATATTAATTGAAAGTTCAAGCAAAAACTGACATATTATTTAATTTGTTCGATATATATCAGTTTATACTAATGAAAACAAAACTAATTGACAGGCAATTATCAAGATTTTGTGATACGAGACTCACTCCTTTTCCTGAGAAAATTTTTTACCCATAATTATTACTAAAATGATGGGCCTATTTATAATTATGAATGTTGTCATTAACACTCCTCATGCAAAATGTATATTATTTTTTTAAACTGTTCAATATTCTTTCATAATCAGAGTTTAAATAGTTAGCGAAAATTTCCAATATTTTTTGATAATCAGAACTAAGCTGATAATATCTATAGATCATCCTTATAGATTGAGAGTAACTATGAATAAAGTGATTAACTAAGATATAATTGAATTTTTCTGACGTAGTTCATCGTGACGTGGTTCATTGTGTCACGATTTTAATTATTAGTTCATTTTATGTAATCCCATTATTATTAATTAGAATATTGTTCGGGATTCGAACTACCTTGTAACAGCACTGTTCTGTTTGCCAAGGCCCAACCATGTGACTTGCCCATACCGTGTTGTATGTGTTTCTCGCTGATTTACATAATTTGAAATACGGTGCATTTTGATCTTAAACTGTAAAAATACCTTTTATATCTTGAAATATTAAGGTCAGCCTGTGCTGGTGCACTCGTTAAGTATGGCAAGTTATCATTGGGTAAAATAGATGTAAAACGGTTTAAGTATTGTAAGAATAGATAATAATTACACTAAGGAAAGGTTGCTCATATAAAGAATGTACATTTATTTTTGATGATACGTTGTCCTATAGAAATGTTTTTCTAGCCTGGACTCAGGATCCTGATCCGATTTGACACGCAGTATGTAAAATAAAATGTGGCTAATGAAAAGCGGTGAAGGGTCATAAATCTACTGTACTAAGAAATGAAAAATTTAATATTTTCCTATTATAGTGGGTAGAGTATCGCCAAAGATATGGACCTTCGGGTTAATGAGGAGGGATATCAAGAGGTTGGGTTTATTTCGGCGTAAAACCACTAGATCGTCAACTGCAGTTTGGTGTATTTGTTCTCATTTGAACAGTTCTCCGAGTACTAGGACGAGAACTTAACCTAGGCCTAAGGCACCCCAGTCCCATTTGCCAGGCAGAGCGTTCTATATAGTGTTTTCAAAGGGCAGGAAGTCCGATCGGAGGATGAGGAACCATGTAAGCCACTTAACTAGTACACATTGGTACATTCCACTAATGCTTACATTTGACCCACATGGAAATATCCAAATCCTCTCAGTACCTTGGAGCTAACAACAGGCAATGAGTGTTGGGATTGTAATCGTTACTTGTTTTTTGGCGTGTCCACAACCATAAACTTAACTTTATGTCAATGAAGGTAGTCACAGTTACATAAAGATAAATTTTGCGGACGTAACATAACCATTCTATCTAGAAACAATTTATTTCGGGCTGACTTAATTTATGTCGAAATTGAACAAGGGTTTTGTATTTAGCAGGTTTATCGCGCTGTTTAAATACGGATGTAGGGAGTAAGGTAGTAGTTATTATGTAATTAAAAGTAGAGAGAGGACTCTAAGCAGAGTGTGTGAGAGAGAGATAAAGGAGGGAGAACAATGGCGAGGCACCTGTAAGCCGATATCGGGAACGAGATTTGCCGGAGCCAGGGGGCGCGGTTGGAGCATGGCCGGGCTCAGCTGTTCTTTTGTTTTATTGGCCAGCACCTACCCCCTCCACCTCACCACCAGCCCTCCTCTCTGTTGCCTTCCAGATATTTTCTTTGGCTTATCCTTATCTAGCAGGGAAAATTAAACGAACGTTTCATAGCTACAATCGGCCCGCAAAAACAATGGCTCCTTAAGGTGGCTGCTCGGCAAAACGAAGACACCAGGCGCTCATCGGTAATCTGATAATGGACCAGCAATCACCACGGCCGAATGGATTGAGGGGCTTTCAAATTATTAATGTATACTTAAAAACACTCTGGTTTCTGTTAAGATATGACGGGAAGTACGAGAGAAAAACCAGCATTGCCAAGTTACTCCTGAGAAAAATATAAAGGTTGGGTAGAGGACACATTAATGACGATACTCAAAAATGAATATTAGAGGTTACAAAAAGTTAAGTATAACACGTACTACAGTGACGTCAAACCATTTAAAGATGTACGATTATATTTGTTTGTTAGGAGGCCATTTTCAGTTTCCAAGATGGTTTAACAAAAACATTGTATTACAGAGTTATACCGTCATCTTCAAGTGTTAAAATGGGCAAAATATACTAATTTCACGTACCGTACTGATCATAAATAATTTAAATAACCTAAATTAAATAAAGTGGACACCATACGCTAATATTGTGAAATATGTCATTGGTTACAGATAAGTGTTGAAAGTTGTATCCTTAAAGTTACCTATAACTAATGAAATTAATGAAAATTTTTTATGGATGAACAATTGAATTAAGAATGCACTTAAGTTAAAACATGAAAGTTGAATACATAAAACTTCAGATATAAGTACAATATCCAATGTCATATACAACATGGTAGTTTTATAACAAGTATTATATAAAGATTGACGTTTACAAGCATCTCTCGATATGATATCTTCATTTTGTATGCCCTCAACTTCTTTTATGTTATTTTCAAAAATTCGATTTAGTTCATAATTGAAGATTGCCAATACATCTGCAGTTAGTTCTTATATCAACCGATGATCTTAAAGATATGAAATAGTTTAGTAAAACAGATCCGGAATGTTCAAAGCAAAAAGCTATCCTGTAACCACAATACCTGATATGAGAGACTATAGAAAAAAATAAACTTTTTTTTTTTTTCATCAACAAGGACCTGCTCCGTATTGTTTTGTAAGTTTGCTTCAACATTTGAGGATATTCCAAAAGCTTATATTTCAACGACACCTGTGTTCTTATCTACCTTTTAAACTATTATTGCAGATTTATTATTGGTTTTTGTATGTCTACAAAGCGTCAGTCTTTCTACCGAAGGTGATTTCTTTGTAGGTGTATCAACGGTTAGAATTTATTTATAGCAGATTGTAATCCGAATTTTCAGTGATAGTAAGAACTGGAATCGGCTTAGACCAAAATATCTTTATGTAATGTTTTGAGATTTTTTCTTCGTTTAACTCTCAAAAAATAATTTCTATAGTACTAATTCAATAATTCTTTACTTTCAAACCTATTATCTGCCCCCCCCCCATCCAAATAAAAAAAAGTCTAAAATTGTTTGCCTAAGCCATGATTCTATACGAGTGACAATATTATTGCATTTCGTATTTATTTTGTTTCTGAAAATAATTTACGCCTTATAAGATGACTCTAGATTAAAACAAACATTTCCATATATAGAAGCCATTTGTATCCCGAGAAGAGAGAAATTCCTTTTGCTTTTTTTTTTTCTTGCTTTTGTCTTCTTCTTTGCGGCCGTGAGGCAGATTTTGAATGGCTCATTTGCATAGGTTTAAAGCAGGAAATTCCCAGCACAGTCGTTTGCATATTTCTCACTACTTCTGTTGTTCCCGGACAGATCGCTTCTCGTGATTAGTAAACAATGATTTGAAAAATAATTTCTATTTGAAATGTTTAATTTAAAGTAAATTAAATATCCCTTTTTGAAATATACGTGGTACAAATAGATGCTTAAAATTCGTTAACGTACTTGTACGATTGTCTTTCTTCTTTTCGCCTGATTAATTAACTGAAGTGGGCGTAGAAAATATGTAATCTATTTTAAAGGTTTATTCAACTACTCACCCTCTTGTCTTGACAACCAAGCTCTCACTGACTTAATTTTTCTGGTTTTGTGGTTTTATTGCAGGTTGTAGGTTTAGATGAAGTAAATATCGTCCAATTTTGTCTTCCAACGATTTTTTTATTTATATTTCTGCAGCCTATAATGCCATTCTCAAATTCTCAGAATGTTACTTATGATAGAGGGGTGACTTGCTACTTGAGTCAGTTATTAACATTCTGAGCACTTGAGAATGGCAATATATAGGATGCGAAATATAAATAAAAAACTTTTGGGAACAAAAAAATTGATATGATTCACTTAAAATCTCTCAAGATCCTGGACGATATTTAGGACTCAATGTTCGGATTGAGTACATAATAAATACAAAGATATTCCAGAAAATAAAGTTTTGATTGCCAGTAATACGAATCCAGTATTTTCAGGCCTTAACATCTAATTGCGATAGTTTTTGAAACATAAATTTTCCGTGAGTGGGATGGATTACAAATAAAATATAGTATTTGTGGTCGAAAATCGGTAGGTCTTTTCACAGTCGATTATTAAATCTTCAGAAAGCTTACGGGAATTCTCTTACGTACATATTTTGTAATTGTTTCAGCGTCTTACATCTTGAGTATAAAAAAAAAATGGTTAAAATTGATGATCTGCTAGCATAGAGATTCACAAAATCATATATAAAAAATGAGCACGTGTACCACGATCAACGGACCCATGTTTCGTAAGCTAAATATATGCGTCGCTAGTGCGGGGTTTGTGACAGCAGGATGTGAGTGTCAGGATAGGCCTGAGCCGGATATTACACGAAACCAGTGTTGCAATTAATTGACCGAAACCAGATACACACAAGATTGCTCCACTCCAAAAAAAAGTCCTCCCACCCTCCGCGAAAAAAAAGTCCCTATTTTCATCTAAATGAAGCAGATTTTTTCCCTCCCAGAAGTTATTGGTTACATTGCTCACGCCGAAGGAATCTCCATTACCGCTTGATGTATCTGCGACTGTTTATCAGAACCGATGGCCCTATGTTTCTAAATCATATTCTGACCTTTTGTTTGGCCGTTATTAGCCCCATCCGTCATTGTGCTTTTTGTCAACTTTGTTTTTTGAGAGAAATTACTTTTCCATATTGAGATATTTTTTTTATAATGGGCATGCTCCAAATACACTTGTCAGCATGTACCTCTTACTTTAAACTATTATATTTACAGATAATCTTTATTTTGAGCCCATTTTCAACGTTTTCGACGTTGGATCCCTTGGGTGAATAATAAATAAAGCCAAATTTTATATGTAAAAAAATATTAAATAATTAATACAGTTGTAATAATAACGCTGATAAAGAAAAAAATATTTTCCTGGATGACTACCACGAGCTAAAACGGTGCCACAACTCCTCTCTTGTTTGCAGCTCATCCTAAGTTCCGTCTGTGTTTAAATAGTAAGTCCTATTTATTTACGGGGCAAGTACCTTGCAGCATTATCGATTTTTTCAGCTTGTTCCTTGGTCAGCCAAGTAATTTACATTTGTAAATCCCGTCTTGTTTAGATTGTCGGTCGTATTTACAAGCGTAATTATTAACTATTCAATATCCAAACAGTTTGAATGACACTGCCAGTTTTTTAAGCTATTTCGGTAATGCAAAAGCAGTATTGAATATTTTTGACGAGCCAAGTGGCAATGTTAAGTGGTTGAATTATTCCATGACCCGATCGTGTTTTATGAAGAGTGTATTAAAAAACACCAATGTGATATTTGACATTCCATCTACTGCCTAATAGTGGGTATATATATTTAAAATACTCTTCTATGATGTTCCTAACGCTTGCAGTGCCAATATAGTATTATATGCATGAATGACATTAGCACTGTTTATTAATTATTCTATTATGACATTATGAGGACGGTCTGCATGAAAGAGAAAATTAAAAATTTTTAATACTGAAACTACATGTCACGAAACGGTCACTTCTAAATTTTATGAGAGCCTATTCATAGTTATTACATGTTGACTCATTTAGAAATTATATCAAATTTAAATTCCAATAACTGGGAATCATCAAATACACAGTTGATGGTAGTCGAATACAATCAAGTTGATGGTATAGCCATAAATTAAATCTTATATTTTTTAATATCGCTCGGATGTGGTGCCGCATTAGAGGAAATGAGTTTTAGCAGACAGGGGCAATATTTAAAATATAATATCTTGCCGCTATCGCGATATGACCCCGTTATACTCTTACGGATAGCCTATTAAAGTAAAATATGTAAAATTTGCCCTACCCTCCCGGTTTAAACAGAAAGAGGAAGGGGGGGGGGGAGATAAGAAGAAGAACTAATGTGAAGAGAGGGAGGACAGGGGGAGGTAATATCTGACGGCCGCAGATACGGTGGTGGGGGTGGAAAAAATGAAATAGAAGGAGGGGATGTTTCAAAGGGACCGAAATTACTTGGAGGATAAGCCCGGCGACTAAGCTGTGTGTGCATGTGCCCCCGGATTAGGGAGATTGCTTGTTTCTCTCTCCTCTTTCCTGGTCCTCTTCCTATGTCCTTCCTCATCCTCTCTTACTTATTTTCAATAATAGCCATTGCCTGTATTAACTCCCAGTAACTGGTACATTTAGTCTAAAACTTAAAGTTAACCAAGGAAGGTTGACCAAGCTGAGAAAAAATGTATTTAAAATAAGACAAATCGTCCTGTTATAATAAAACACCCAATGAAAATACTTAAAGCCTGGTTTTTGAATGTATAATAACGAAGGATGCGATTTATATGTAATACATTTACATATTTTCACCGGAGCGAACTATTTACAGTGCGATCGTGTACTTAATTTCTAAAGCATTTGAAGTAAATTTCGGTTAATTTTAATTATCGTATATTACATAAATCTATATATTTAATGAGATTGTATATTTTTAATCATCATTTTTAAAAAAATCATCTGCATATTTTGTCAGATATTTCTTTAGGAGATATCAAGTGCAAGTTATCAAGACCAAGGTAGTAGCAATCAATTGAAAGATAAGAATTTTAGAGATGATAATCCACGTGCTGGATTCTGTAGCTGGCTTTATTAATTTAGATTAATGGACTGAGAATCGTATTGAAAGATCCTGGTTTGGTGCTACACAAACAGGTCAAAGTAATGGGTCCGTTGTTAATAATTTCTTTTCTTTTTACCTCATTTACTTCGTTTGTATTAAATTGAATAAATGTTTACAACTCTTGCTACTTTGGGTTATTTTGCTATCGCTTTAGTTTATAAACCCTATGCGAACAAACGCGATAGGATCAATCTGAAGCGATCTCTATTACACAGTGCCCTAGATGGAGTGATATTTTAATACTGACCCCACCATGGGCAGATAGAGCACATAAAGAAGTGCCCCGATGACAGATGTGTCCCTGTAGTACACCCTTGCCTATCGCAGATTAAAAGCCGTATACTCGAGCCCTGTACGTATAATGACTGGAACCAACTGGCCCGCACCATCTGCGCTGGCGTTCCTAATGAGCCCCTTATCAAGTATGCATTGGCCCGCCGAGTGATTAGGGCACTTGTTGATAGTTTGATAGGATTAAAGCGTTTTCTGTCGGTGTACTTCCTGTCTTATTACGTTTGGGATTTGAATGGATCTTGTCTGCTTTGTGGTAGGCAGGCTTTTAGCCTAATCGATTCATATTTCAAGCATATCTCGACTATGTTGATTCATAAATTGCTGTGTTATCAACCGATTTCTGTCCCAAATGCGATTGATAATAACATTCAAATTGAAAAAAATGAATAAAATGTTATCACAAGGCTTTCGAAACCATTATAAATTTTCATTTTACAGGAAATAATTACTCACGTTCTACAAAGTGTATTTTACTTGCCAAATCCAAAGAGAGAGGCTCTACTTTCAAAAATGTACGGAGATATAGCGGTTTAATATTTGGTGGGTTTAGATTAAGTTAATAACGTCCTATTTGTGTCTTCCCGCAAGTCTATTTATTGCTTAATTCCAAGCCCTTTTAGCAGCTTAATGCCACTCTCAAGTGCTCAGAATGTTAGCGTTGTAAGTGAGACCACACTCATCAGGGTTTCCATCAAGCCTCGACTCTCCAATTCCCTTCCTATTATTCTTCCTCCTTCCCAAGAACCGATATTCCTTCTCTTTGATCACTGTTACGACCCCTTGTTAAGAAGGGTGCTTATGGCCATATTCGTCAACTAAAAGTGTATTCTTCACACCCCCTTCCTCCACCAGAGGCTCGAGCCAGTGTAAGGAAGGGTGTTTTTATGATCTGCACGGTACCCAAAAGGGAATTTATCATGCCTCATAATGTACTCCGAGCCCTCTGCCTTGGCCTGTTTTCAACCCTATGGTCCGTCAAATCAGCTGTCAATCCGTTTTTGTCGATAGCTGACAAATACACTTATAAAAGCTACAGTCAAATTTTCGCAGTCAGTCAATCCCCATCCTACTTAGTTGCTCTAATCAACCACTCCCTAAGAAGTACTCAGAAAAAGGTGTACTTCTACGACAAAATAATTTTATACAGACCAAGTAATTGATTTATATAATATCAGAACAACCAAATATATATTTATTATTATTTTACTTATCACTTGTGGTTTAAATAGCATATTTTTTGTTATAGGTGAGTACCTTGTTATTGGACATCAGTAGAAAATATCAGTAAGTATGCTTTAAAATATTGTAGCGTGTACGAGTAAATATTCAGCATGTATTCATAACTTTGGGTACCATTTTGATGTGGCTTTCTGTCCTATAAACTACCTCATTGGGGAGGTATTTGATATGGCGAACTTGGGTATGATGTATTTTCGCTATTCAGGTTTTAGCAACGTGAGTTATTTATTTACCTGGGGGGGACAGGTATAGCGAATAATAAACCAATTTTGTTAGATTACCTTATTAACAGTCAAAATAAATTATATGCAATCTTTCCGAAGAAAACGATACGGCAATTATCCTTAAGCTAATTGATTCTATATAATGCAAATTGCAGTGACTATTTTAGGGGTTTATAATCAAAACCTACTATATATATTTTCAGAAATTTTACAGGAGCTGTTTTGTGAAATTTCTGAAATTACCTTAGATATAGCAGATTTCAATTCTAAAGGCATCATTTAATAAATCAGATCATAAAATAATCTAAACTTATATATATATCCCATTTTGTTACTAGTTGTTAACAATCATGCCTAACACCTGTTTTCTTTTTTTGTTATCAG
Source organism: Acanthosoma haemorrhoidale (assembly GCA_930367205.1). Taxonomy (NCBI): domain Eukaryota; kingdom Metazoa; phylum Arthropoda; class Insecta; order Hemiptera; family Acanthosomatidae; genus Acanthosoma; species Acanthosoma haemorrhoidale. The sequence continues at coordinate 148,256,539 of OV884011.1, read as the reverse complement.
GACCTGATACAAATACAGATATAGCACTAATACAACCTAAGCCAATCAGCCAATTAACTGTTTTTCTCATTAATATACTCACGGTCTAACTTTTACTAAACGATATAAAGTTATGCAGTTTATTGCACGCTGTACAAAGACATTTTAGTCTTCTGGCATATGGCAGACGATAATATTTTTTTATTGGAAACCTCAGGTGGTCAGAACATTATGAGGAGCATGTTTAAGACCTTTAATTTGTTACACTTAGAGGATACTCCCCGTATTCCCGTTATGCGAGTAACTGGGGCATGTTTTGTGCCGCCCTCTTGTGAGTTTTGTATTTTTTCTAATATCATCTGTTTCTTTCTAAATCGTAGGCCGGTTTTTGGCTTCCATAAAGTATCTTTATAGTCAGCCAACCTCTCGCGTCTTAGCGTGCACAGTTCTCATTCTTTTGTGTTGGACTTTGTTGCCGTCATATTTGACTCATACTTAGTTATCTGTGATGGGTTACTACAATACTATATCTAACTACTTCTTAGATTTCCGACTTCCCCCACAAAGATTTATTCTTGTGGAAGTGTGGTTCATTCGGCCTCATGAGGAAAAATGAGTAGCTACCTGCATAAATAAGTAGATAGTAAATCCAATTTGGAAAATCATAATTTTGTTTGAAAAGCGAGTAATTTACTAATAACCGGCTTACATTTTTAAGTCATAATAAGCCATTGATTTAATGATTTTTTTTGTTGTACGAATTTTCAAAATACGACTCAAAATATCCTCAGATTAGTTCCCTAAGAAACAAGGGCACAAAGACGGTAATCAAAAAGGATTTCAAATAAATTTTTAAAAAATAAGTGTTTAGGACTAATAATAGAATGGGAGAAGTGATTTGATTTCGTTTTTGTAAACATAGTTCTCTTTAATTCGTGTGATTGAGTTGACGTATACCAATTTAGTACGCCAAAAAAAAACAAAAAAATCGAACAATAGAAAAATTGATCCTAGTATGAACAAGCTTTATGTTGACTGAAACCGAGATGGGAAGATGCCATCGAGGTAGAAATACAAGAACTGCGGCCGGGGAGGAAGCAGCCTTCAGATGTGTAAGCAAGCCTTCACTGGCGGGCAGGAAGTCCTCAATCATGTACTCAGGCCTAGTCAGTGTCCGTATTTACCGTCCGCTATTCACCAGCCTTCTCAACCTCCGAGGCTCTGATACATATTATATTAATGTATCTTATTCTGTGATCTCTGGGTCCTTTGTGACAGATAATCTGGCTGCCATTTTTTCAAGCTTTTTATTTTTGTTGAAAACCCTTATAAATATCCACCGGATTCTCGTGCAAAATCTGATATTTTTCTTTTGAATCAGCCGCCTTTGTCATGTCTTTTGAGCTATGGAGCTATGGTTTACATATGTTATTGCCACTAGGTTCACTTTTGCCAAAGTATGCAATCATAACGACTATATAATATTAAAATCTTAATGTGTAATTATTTTTAAAATAATTGCGAATAAATTTAAAACAAATGTGAAATACATGCTGTGTGGGGCATGTTTGGGAATGGCGTCCTCATGAAATATTTTGATTAATGATCGCTTTCGTACCATATGCACTTTATGGTGTACACAATGTGAACCTTTAGGGGAAAGTGAAGTATGAAATCCCTAGCTCATTCGAATTCATTAAAGGACTACAGCCCTCCTTTAAATAAGTAAGATATAGTGATAGCTGATGTTCAGGAATTACGGAGCCTTGAGGTATCATTCCTATAAATGATATTTTATAGACATTGAGTAGGTTTCTCTCTTGAGTAGTGTGGATATCAACCATGGTTTAAAACTTAAAATATATTAAATAATAATATAACCAAACCAATTTATTTCTCATATTTACATAACAAAAAATAATCTTAAACTAATATCCTAATGCATGGCCTGTCCTGCCTGTCCAAAATTCTTCATTGATTTACATATAAATTTTAATTAGGAAAAAAGATAAATAATAAAGCCCTAATGACAAAATAGTAAGAGAGTGAGACCCGAATGGGCACAGACATTTATGTAACAATAGGTGGAATACTAACTTTGATTAATTGCAAGACACAATCAGAATAACATTGGTAGAGACCACCGTATTTCAAAGAATGCGTACGAATCGTTTAATGACTTTATGATGCATTTGATAACGTTAATTTTTATATTTTTTATTTTAGGTTAACGACTTTAGATAAAGTGACTAGAACATGGAGTATATACAAAAGTTACAAAGCTGGAAATGATAGGACTTTTCCATAGGATTCTAATCTACTTTCATGCCATTAGGAAATTTGCCTCATCCATTTCGTACGTCTTTGGGGAACTTCATCATTATTCTTTGATTTAATTAATGTACCGATGTTTATAAGTTACCTCGTAATTATTCATTAAGACATATTAAGAGCGGACGAGGCAATTGATCCCCGATGCCACCACGACTGCGAACATAATGCCACCTACCACTATCAATTACTGCACAGGCGTACTAAGTGATGATGGAAGGGTTGCGGCCCCAGTGGAAAATCGGTCGGCCCACGGGCCGGGTAATTGGTTCCGCCCCGCGGCCCCATTAATCTCGGCTCTGTCTTTGATTGACAAAGGGCCGGTGGGGCCCGGGGGCCCTGAATAGGCGCCGAAGACCGGAGTATCAATCATGCCGGCCCGCGATGCATCTTCTATTCAGCGGCGGAGCCCCCTCTCCTGCCCTCGTGTGAGTGCCTGCTTCATGCGCGCGTGTGAGTGTGCGCTACCGGTAAACAAATGAGCGCTATCGGTATAACTTTTTAGCCATTTATCGCTCCTTTCATCGCCGATATCAGCACAAAGGGCCACAAGTTAAATTAGAGCCTTCCCTCCAAATTCTATGGGAAGAGGCCGACTAGAGGGAAACCAGAAAATAAGGATCGAAACCTCGGCGGCCTTTTAAAATATTAATTATAGGTAAAAAATAGGTTTTTATCTCTATTCTTAGGGCATGCGGTAGACTCTCGATAATTTGAAACCCACTTCACCACAGATAAATTTCGAAATATCAAGAGAAATACGTACTTTAATGGAGGTACTCCATTAATCTTCTCCCTCCAAAAGGGGAAAAAATCCTTGCCAAAATCGTATAACGTGGGAGGGCAAGAGAGCTCACCAGCTTTCTCAATGCACTATTTGGGTATAAAAATGGATAGGCATCTCCATTTCTCTACTCATTTTAGTAATAAAATAGAAAAAGTACGACAAAGGTCTTACCGGCTATCGCACTTGCTAACTTCACCTAACCTGTCGCTTCGTCTTAAATTGATGATATATAAATGTGTCCTCCGGCCAACTCTGCTGTACGGTGCCCCACTATTTACCCACTTGACTGACAATACAGCCAAATGTCTCCAACACTTCCAGAATGGAATCATGCGAAAAGTGGTCCGACACACCTCTTTCGAGAGGTTGAAGAACGCTGACCTGCACCCGTTGCTTGGTGTGCCGTCGGTGGGTGAGTTCATCCGCCGGAGACACATTAAGTTTTTTGACTCGTTGCAGCACCTGACAAATCCATTGTTTAACACTATGACCCCGCCACCCCTCCCGCATCGATGGCAACAGACTGTCGGGGAAAAATTATGATAAGAATTAGTATGTAAGTTAGTTTTAAGGTTGATCAAAAAGGTGAGCCCCATCACCTTATTAGTCAGTTTCGTCAAGTCACGTATAATTTATGTCATTATACTTGTTTATACATTATATAATTTCTATAAAATAACAAAACCTGTATATAATGTAGTGATGCTACAGGAAATACAAAATAATTTATAAATAGATTCGCCTGAGGATCTATAATTATATATAATTATCTGTAAATTTAAAGGGGCTATGAAGGGAAAAAAAAAAAAAAAAAAAAAAAAAAAAAAAAAAAAAAAAAAAAAAAACGAAAATACGTCCTGAGGCCAGCACTACTTTTCGGAACTCCGCTTTTCCGTTTTCACCACACTAACTAGACTCCAGAGCTTCCAGAACAACATCCCGGGCACGGCACTATGGCATACCCCTTTTCGGGAAATGAAGGCTCTCGACATCCACGAAAAGTTTGAGGTCCCCACCATCACCGTAGCCATCCAAAGAAGACACATCAAATTCTTCGACTCGATGAAACATTGCCAAAACCCCCTATTCCAAGATCTGACACCTCCACCACTACCGGCAAGATGGCAACTCTCAAGATCTGGTAAAGCTACCAAATTGTGGACATCACGGCGCTTGACCCAACAACAAAAAGCCTCTAGCAGGCACCCACCACTGCTTTCCAACTGAATGAGCTTCCACTACATGCTTAGAGAGACTCTAGGCTCAGCCTTCAGTGGACTCTCACCACTGCACCGCAGCATTTCCACCTCTACCGAGGCTTCCCACACTCCTTAATTCCCTCACTCCACCTTCAAACAGGTACTCCTAGTAAAAGGATCTACTCACCCCAAATAAATTCCCTTTATTTTTCCCTTATCTATAATCTTACAAATTTTAGAGCTAAGGGAAAAAAAATGAAAAGAATTAAAAACTGTAGAATTATGTATTTTATTATGTGTGATTATTCTGACCAGAATATATTATAATCAATTACCATGTTTTCCTTGATTGTTTGCCTAAAATGTTGCAATATGCTTCAGTGAAATCCAGAAGATTCGTTTTTTGGGTGTGATACTTTAATAAATGTATTGTTTAAAGAAACCATTTTTGACTTAGGTTGACATCTTTTATACGGGTATCGTGAAACTCCGGACAAAACTTGAGGAGAAACATGTACGCATAAATACACATTCAAATTCCATAGTAAATTGTTGTTTTTTTTTGTTACTTGATGGTTTGTTACTTTGTTGTCGACAATTACAGGGAATGTCTCCTCATTGTCCACGAATGGAAGATACCACAAGGACCGAGTCATTTATATGACAGCAGAAGACATCCCATAAGTCAGAGGAAGTGGAAGGCGACGGGCACTAATGAACTAGACTGTATTGTACTGAATTGCTGAGAGTTTTCATGTCATCTTGGGGATGAGGTTGTAGGGAAGTTCCAATACATCCTGTTTTGGCCAGCAAGCCTGAGTAGGGGATGAATAAAAACAAAAATAAGGTCTGCTACCTTATAGATTATAACAAAATCCACAATAATTATAATAGTTCCTAAGTGTTGAATGGTGAAACCCCGAGGGTTATGGTAATATTGTTTACTTATCAGATGATCCCCGGAATCGGACCAACGAACCGTTATTGCCGAAAATCCGCATTTT